>JBBJLR010000111.1:6707218-6721858 GCA_037577145.1 Brachypetersius gabonensis
AGAGATAGAGAGAGAGAGATATAAAAAAAAGAGGAGAAAATAAAGAATGGTAAAAATCTTAAGGTCATCGTGAACAGAACGGTGTGTTCTCCTTTGGGCAGGAGTGAGACAGGCCGGGCTTGACCCAATTATTGCAGGTGCACAAGCCATATACAACTCCCTCTCTCTCTCTCTCTCTCTCTCTCTCTCTCTCTCTCTCTCTCTCCCTTTGTTATTCTCTCTCTCTCTCTCTCTCTCTCTCTCTCTCTCTCTCTCTCTCTCTCTCGCTCTTTCTATCTCTGTACTCTGTGTCATTTTTTGAATGGACCTTATGGTGTTTTCTTTTCAAAATAAAGATTAACGGTGTGGATAAGTGGATAAGGTCTGAGGATTGAGGACTGAGGTGGAGCAGATGTAATATGCAGGTATAATGCCCACTAGGATAATAAAGATTTGAGCATATCCGCTTGGAATGCATAATGACGAACATTTGCTACCATTGTACATGAAAGTCTGATGTAGTCTGACATTAACACTGAAGTTATAAGGAATATTTAAGCTCATATGGCCAAATGGAGGTAGCTCAGTGGGTAGGATACTTGCCTCTGGACCAAAAGGTCATGGGTTCCAATGCTACCTTCAGCAGACCCTTAACCCCAAAGATGCTCCAGGGAGACTGCCCCCTGTAGTTAGGGAAAGGAAGTCACTTTGGATAAAAGTGTCTGATAAGTGCCATAAATGTAAATGTAAATACAGAGCAGCTAGAGCAGGTCATTAACACACATTCCTAAAGGTATAATACTCAAGCTATCAGTTTAATTTTAAGGGACTCGAGGTTGGAAAAACAGGTTGGAAATCTTCATGTAAAAACTGGTTCCTATGCAAACCCAAACAGTTCCTGGTACATGTACAAAAACAAGTATGTGGGTTTTCCTAAGATGCCCATTCAAAAGGCCTGTTCATATATTACAATTAAATCGTTCTAGAAAGGCTTTGACCTTAAAAGAAAAAGTTTTGCTGTTGCAAAAGAAGGTCTCTTTTAGTTTGATTCAAATATATATGTCATTTCAATAATACATGAACAAAATTATTGCCAAAGCTAATTTGACACATCATTTCAGTGTACTGGAAAGGGTTTTAAGCAGGTAGATGGAGGAATAAGGACATGATTTTCCTTGTTTCCTTTCAGATCTGTTTATTCCATAAAACAGCTCAAGGCCATATAAACACAACATGTGTTTGCCCTGCTGTTCTTTACGTTTCATCCATTTCCTTGCCTATGTTTCATAGTTAATCACTTAATTCAATAACTTCACAGTTTCAATAAAGCACACATTCACTTTAATCAGTGACTATTTTGGTGGTAAACACATTTTCATTGACTTTTATATTCAATAAACATCTTTAGTAACTGTCTGAAACATTACTATTCACAGACAGTGTCATTTAACAGCAAGGTATAATGTCCCTTCACATATACCAGCTTCGACATTAAGCTTCTGCAATACTTGCATGCTGAAATGTATTAACTAGTAATGTTTGAATCACATCTTTAATTATTTATTCTTGAGACTGATTATCACATCCATGCTAGTACTTTTAATTATTTACTCTTCTCCTTAAATGCTAGTCTATTCTTTTACAGCTGACAGATTCCCCACTTGATATCGCACTTTAATATGTGTGAGATAATAATCTGCAGAGCTGCAACGTTTCTCATTGCATTGTCCATACATGTGTATTGCAGTGACAATAATGATATTGTGTTCTATTCTATTCAATTTAGCAGAATTTACTGATTACAAATGTGAATCAAGCAACATGTATCAAAACAGGAGCAACGAGGATTGTTTCCTACCAGATTGCTTCTAAGAAAACATTGGAAACAAACACACCCTTACGATACTTAAGAGTAACTAAATTACACTTGTCCAATGACAATTACTTTTATTATTTGAGGTTTATCATTTATGAGTCTAAATGTATACAACAACCAATAAATGTATAAAATAAAGTGCCCACCCATGTGAACACACACTGATTATTATTACTATTAATATAATAATTTGATCACCCTATGTTGTATGTTTCCATTTAATACTTTATATTTTTTCTACAGAAAGACGACAACACCGGTTCAGTGTACAGGTCTACAGTCTGGGTCAGTCCGGAAGAGCCTGAAAGTGAAAGCAGTGTAAATTGTGGTATGGAGGGTGAAGGCCTTTGTTCAAAGCTGCCTTGATCTAAGATCCTCTCATAACTCCACATCATGTGACCATTACTGACCTGCTCTTGCACTGAGAGTGGTGCACTCCAGTAGTTCAGAGGCCAAATTAATACCTTCAAAATCACAAAGGCCAATGGCTGTGGAAAATCTTTCAGCCGAAATGGAAGTTTTCCCTTTAACACAGCCAATGAGATGTGAGAGATGTTTTCTGTCAGAAGTTTGTTTCGTTAATTTTGCACTGGAGCTTGAAAGCTAACAGATCTGTCTCTGAATATCCCATTCTACCAGCTGTTCACAGTCTGCTTGTGTTGAAATGCAGTGTGTCTTTCACTCCATCACCTTTCACCTGTCACACCTGAGCTCTACCTGTCAGCTGCTTTTAGTTGATCATGTGCTTTTCAGTTACTCTTCAGCTTTTCCTGCACTACCACGGGCTCAGCTGCAGACAATAATACACATTCATGCCTGAGGGTGGGTTTGCTTCTACCTACTTCCATCTGCTGAGGGTTCCACAAGTACATGTGTTATGGCTAATACTAGTCTAAGCACATTGACTACTGTGTTTATAACTGATAACTGTAAACATCCAGACAGAAATTCCCTCCATGCTGCGTCAGCTTGATCAATTAAAAAAAAGCTAGAAACAAGGGGGGGGAATGAACTAAAGCTATCCAATGGATGGTTCTTTTAAGAATTTTTTTTTGTTATTAAGAGCATTAAGATACTTAAAATAATGTAAACGTTTGTGAAGAACCTACAACTGGTAAGAATTATTCCAATCACCATATTAAAGTCTAGTGAAAGAAAAACAGTGCACCTGCCAGAAACCTATGGAGATATGGGGAAAACACTAAATGAAATATATAATTCGAAATTAACATCACACTCTAAATGTGGAGGTGGTGGTGGCGAAGTGGGTAGGATACTTGCCTCTAGACCAAAAAGTCATGGGTTCTAATCCTACCCTCAGGACCACCATTGGGTTCCTGAGCAAGACCCTTAACCCCAAATACCTCCAAATATCTACTGCCCCCTGTAGATAGGGAATGGAAGTTGCTTTGGATAAAAGCATCTGATAAATGCTGTAAATGTAAATGTCTAGTAAAATGTAAGCAATTTGAGTATGCTTCAGGTTCTCTCAAGGCTAAATGCTCTGTACAACTTGTCTAATCTTGGGACAGTAGCCACAAAAGCATACATTTGTGTGAAGAGTTTGGATGGGGCAGTTATATAATATTTAACACAAAAACTTGCAATCATTATATAGTCAACAATGATTGATGCGTTCCGACTTTACATTAAGTGTCCATATTATTGGTTCTTACTTTTGCTTTCTACAGATCTGTCTAAATTGTACATGAATTAAAAATAAGCGAAATATTGTCACTGTTGGAACAGAATCCCATTTGAATCCCATTTGTCAGCAAATTCTCCATGTTGGTGAAGGGATTTCACTGCATGCAGTGCAGCTCCCTCTAAGTAACAGTAAATTTAGATTTAGATTTAACATTTACATTTAACATTTAACAATTAGGCAGCAAGAAAATGTTCCAAAACGTAACACTGTTTTTTTTTTAAAACACATTTAGCTCTAAATGTGTGAAAATTGTGTGAATATTGCCCTAAAAGATGAAAAAAAGACACCTCTAAATTTGGGAAGCTGTTGGCACCCCAACTGGCACCCCATACATAAATAGTTGACCTGAGGCTGGTTCCTTGTGCGTGTGTGGGGGCATGACCGAGGAGAGTGGCTAAAACAGCAGTCATAGTCGCCATTTCTAACGACTTTCCAGACCCCCTTGACGACTTTTTTTTCCAAAAAGCACCTAGCGACAAATATAGGAATATTTTTGACATAGCTACTTTCTGTACAACTTTGTCATCAATGTTCACTGAGACTCAGACTGAGACCCAGCCTGCTCTGCATGCATCTGTCCAGACTCTCGGAAAAGGAATGATAATGGGCATGCAGTATAACAGTCACAGCGACTGACCAATCATAAACCTTTCTTGGTTGATCTCACGCACTCACAAAACAAGTTCAAAAAATTTTTATATTTTAAAGCAAAATAAAAAAGAAATCCCTCTCAGGTATATAAGACAGGTTTTTCTTTTTGAAGTCACACACGAACACATCATCTCTATTGCCTTCCAAATCTCTCTTTTCCTTCTGCTTCTTTTGTTACTTTTTTTATTTTGATTTTGAGAGCGCCAATATGGAGTGACGTTATGATGCAATGTATATGCAAATTAGTGTGTGTCATCATCTAATGACATCTAGAGAACTTCTGGGTAAACTTTAGCTACTTAACATTACTTGTCATTTTGAAAATGTGAATGTCCTCAAACTTTCAACATTCAGTGTACACCATATACTTTGTTATATCATAATGTAGCTGAACATAATGATAAAAAATGCACTATATAAATAAACACTGTGCCCTGATCCTGTTTGTTATTGGTGTGTATGCTTGTGTTTGTGTGTTTGTGTGTGTGTCTGTGTGTGTGTGTGTGTATTTGTGCGCCTCATTAGTTTCCCATCTGCTGGACAGAGAGCTACTCAAACAGAACTGCAACAAGCACCATCGGGCACTGGAATAATAACGGCTTTTATGGTCATCCTTTTCTTAACTCTCTCCTCTTCTTTCTCATTAAACCCAAGTACTTCGCCCTCCTAGAGCTGGCTTTAGTGAACACTGCAGATAAACTGCAACAAACCCTTCAGATAAACCTCAGATGCACACTCTGTGTGTAAATGAGGGCTTTAATGGAATATTTCATCCAAAAATCTAAATTGCACCATTTCTGCTATTATGGTCTAACCATTAGAAAAAAAAACAAGTAAACTAGGAAAGGAGGAAAAAAGGCAGGACTGATGGGTAGATCTCAGAACCAATACTGAAACTTCCTTAATTTGTATTTCCTTCTCAAATCTGTCATGCATGAATTCCCAAGGTTTTAGAATGGGACATCCAACACATCCATTTAGGTGTGATGTTCAGGTACTGACATACTTTTGTCCTCAAACTCTCAAAAGGAGGGTCAGGTTTAAATTGACTGGTTACAAAAAAAAACACTGCCTGCATAAAAATAGAAAGTTACATACAGGAAAGAGTATAAGAATGAATGCATCAAACAATAAATTGACAGAGAAGGTAAAAACCGACAGAGGGTCAGAAAATCATACAAATTTCCTCTAGTATATCACAGTTTTGCTTAATTATTGATTCACTGTGTGTTTTCCCATGTTGGTCTTATAGCAAGTGTCAAACAAACTGTAGGCAAGGTCTTTTTGCCCCTTTGTTTTCACACAAAAATCAAGTGTTTTCAAGTAAAACATAAGTGAAAATTTAGTTGAATTAAATACATAAATGAACTAAAAAATACACTAACCATCAACACATATGTGGAACAGGAAAATTAAAACATTCTAAAATAATGTTTTAACCCTTTATTAGTCCCACAGGTTTGAAATTTGCATTGTTACAGTAGCAAAGTCCAAAAGAAGTAGATGCAGTACATTTAAATAACCAATAGAATAAACAGCTATACAACACAACAGTAAAATATGAGAACACTATACAAATACCTAAAAAAATGTAAACATAGAAGTTTGTATATGTTTGTATATGTCTGTATGTTTGTATATGAATAGATATGGCAGTGGTGAGGGAGTTCCTTCTACAATCAGAAGGTTGTGGGTTTGAATTCCAAGACTGCTACTGGCACCACTGAGGTACCTTGGTGAATGGGTTAAATGCAGAGAAAGAATTTTACACTGTTCACACTGTGTGCTGTGGTGTGACTGAGTATATATATAATCATAATAAGCTGATTAATTGGGAGCAGAAATATCAAAACATGCATTAGGCCAACGGGGCCAGGGTCATGAAACACAGTCTTGGTTTTATGTATTAACCAAATTATGCTGCAAGGCTCAAAGAAAGGATGAAATTGAAAGAATGAAAACTAGATAGCCAATACAATGCTCTAACAAATGACTGAAGTACTTGAGGCCTTTTATTCTTTCTTCTTTTCTGTCCCTCACTCATTCCTCTCCCCTTTTGTCTTTCTGTTTCCTCTCCTCTTGCTCCCTCTCTCTCTCTCTCTCTCTCTCTCTCTCTCTCTCTCTCTCTCTCTCTCTCTCTCTCTCTCTCTCTCTCTCTCTCGCTTACTCTTTCAGCCACATGAGAACAATGCTTTAGGCCAGGCATTCTCTTCTCTTGTTCTTCCAAAGTGAGTTTTCTCTGAGGGCAGATGTTGGAAATGGGTCAAGCCTCACTCCAACAGCCATTTTTGTGTTGATACAGCATGAATATTTGATGCCGGCTAACCCCCCTTAAGGGAGAGGCAAATATCAATAAAAGGGCGATCGAGCCTGAGTAAACACCCAAATAACCATGGCCCCGTCCGAAAACAGCCCAGGCACTGACCTTAATTACATCTCAAACTGAAAGAGTTTTAATGAGACTGCTTCCACACTTCACCTCCACTGGAGTGGTTTTTATTTTTTATTTTTTTATTCATAGTTACAGTTACACTTAGATCACTGCTGTCTGCTAATAAATAAATAATGTAACAGCAGGAGCACGGTTCATAGCACCATAGTAAAAGGTCTAGTACAACAGAAGAGCGAAACACATACGTTTCCTATTTATTTATAATGTACACGAAAGAAAAGCATGTCTTGGGATGGTTAAATGCCCCTGTACTCAGAGACTGAAAATAGACAATCCGAGAACGTTATTTATTTCTCCTTGCTGCTGATTGACTGCTGCCCTGAGATACATCTCTGGCAGCTGCAGTCCAGATTTTTCCCCGTGGAGTGTCTCTAATGCTCTCATGTTTTTCATTTTGTTCTTTTTAAATCCCAATATTTTTATTACTGTAAATTAAATTAAATTATTACTATTTACCTGGTTATGACAAAGAAAATCACAGTGCATACCAAAGAAAACGCCCATGCATGAATTACAGTACAGTCTATACAGGGGTAATATTCCAAAATTGATACATATTTAAAAGTGTCTAAATAGGTCTTCAAGACTTTAATTACGGATCTTTAAGGTGCAATCATTGTTTTAGATTTATATATATTTTTAGTAGGGCTGTCAGTAGATTAAAATATTTAATCGCGATTAATCTCATGTTTGCCATAGTTAACTCGCGATTAATCGCACCTTTAGGTCTGTACTAAATATACTGTTTTTAATACTCATCAACATAGGAGTAGACAAATATGTTTTGTCTGTAAAAAAAGACTGTAAACAAATAAGGGAATTTTTAACCGCAGTGATCTCTTTAATACAGTCAAATATTTCAATATTTCAAATATTTCTGTAAAAACCTTAATGTCATCAAATATAAAACCAAAGTTATTTGCCCCTGCAGGGTGTTCACGTTTGATCTAGCTTGTTATTGAAAAACAAATTCCCAGAGCATGGGGGCGGAGCCATTATAGCGGCTGCAAAGCATGTGGGCGAAGCCAGTATTAAAGTCACATTTGGTGTAAGGGTCAGGTGTCTTATATGGACAAAAGTAATGGGAGCGCCGTACGTGTCGGCTGGTTTTTGCGGGGGGCAGATGTCCCATTACCTTGGTCTATATTAAATAGCTCAGCGCTGGTGTTCAGGGGCGGGTTTTGCCAATCTGTGCGTTCGGCAAAAAGGCCCAAGATGCGACCGAGATGCGAAAACCCAACCTGGTAAAGAAAGTCCCAGTCCGTCCTGCTCGCGTTACTTTGGTGAAAGCACCAGCTTTCAAAATAAAAGGATTTTAAAAACCGGCGTTAATGCGCGATAAAATAATTGTCGGCATTAAGTAAATAAGGCGTTAACGCGATAATAATGTGTTAACTTTCCCAGGCCTAATTTTTTGATTTTTTATTTACAATAGATTTTTCTATTCACAAACTGTATAAAAATGTTTGAAAAAGTGAAAACATAGAGTCATTCCAAGTACCTTGGATGAACCACACATCCGGGTCTCTAGACTGATTGAGGTCCATCCAGTATGGTTTGGGATTATTGTCATTTATTACATATTCTTTTATCTTTATTGGTTCAGAAAGCGAAGTCAATCTCTATCATCTGAAAATCAATGCAAGTAGCAGTGAATAATTCAGAAAACATGTTTTTTCTCACATTCTTCTCTCTTCTCCCTCTGTCCATCACCCCCCTCACACACACACACTTTCTATAGCTGTAACCTATTAGCCACAGTATTTATAACGTTCATAAATATGTCATTTTCTAATCTTCCTGAGGGCATATTGATATCACTGTATTGACTGATAGATAAATTGTGAAATTGTTCTGTGTGGATGCTTATTGATTTGTTCTTGTGTTTGTGTGTGTTGGCCTGAGGTGATCTGTCAGTCCACTGTGTCTTCTCCACTTTGTCAGATCGAAACTGGAATTCTGATGGGGAGTAAACTGAGAAGAAAAATAGAAAGTGTACATACAGTATATATATTTACATACATGTATGTAAATATATATACTGTATGTACATTGTGTATATGTATATTGTGTCAAGGCATAGACTCCACAAGATCTTTGAAAGGGTGCTGTGACATCTGGCACAGCAGATTAAAGTCCTGTAAACTGCGAGATGGCACCTCCATGGATCAGACTAGTTTGTCCAGCACATCCTACTAGCCAGGTTTCCATCCATGGAGGTTTTGCGAAAGAATATTTAGCGCTTCAATTTTTTTTACTGATATAGCTGATGGAAATGCTAATTATGGATAGAATTTTATAAATTTCGACATAATATTTTTCCGTTTAACTGTAGCGCATGAATTCTATATCGATAGTTCAGATGTTGCAAAAACTACTTTGGAAACACTTTTTGTTGGTAAAAAAGGCTTTAACGCAAATAAATGTGTCACATGATACAATCCGCTTTTGGGTTGGAACCGGTGGGCGGTGGCAACCTGTGATGGGCGTAACATCAGGACTGATGAATCCACAACATCTCAAACGTCAGCCGTGTCATTCGAAAATGTTGCAACCAGAGATTTTCTGTGAAATGTCTCTCCACCACCTCCTCCCAGAAGGTCTTATTCCGTGGTCTCTCCCAGACCCGTGGGTTTCGTCACACTGGGGTACTTTCTTCGAGCTCTAGGGCTATCAGGCAAGCTTCATTCTGCTGTTGTTTTCGAATATTTTGTTTATTTCTATTTATTTGTGAAACTGAAATAACAGTAAACTGGCAAATTATAAAAACTGTCTGAATAATCTCTCCCTCATTTTTTTTTTTGTTTAATGGAGTGGGGTGTCACGTGGAAAACAAAAGGTAGATAATTTGCGACAAACACAACATTGTGTATGGAAACGGCTCAAGGGCAGATTTTTTTTTTGCGATACACCAAAACTTATGCGATAGCTCATTTTTGGGGGGATGACGTCATCACGCATATCATTTTTTCGATAAAAAGTCAGTTGGATGGAAACAGGCTGGAGACAGCAAATTACGCAAATTTTTTTAAACACATATTCTGTTTGTCGATAACAAAACATCGCAAAAAACTGGGATGCTAAGTCAAATTGAGACCTGGGGACTTCATTTTTGCAGTGTAGTAGAGCACATTATCTTGTTGAAAGAGGCCACTGCTATTAGGGAATTCTGTAGCCTTGCATGGGTGTAGTTGGTCTGCAACAATGTTGGTATGTGTCAAAGCAACAACCACATGAAAGTCAGGACCCAGAGCATCAAACTGCCAGCTTCCTTTCTCCCCATGATACATCCTGGTGCCATCTCTTTCATGATAAACATACATCTGGCCATCTAAGGAACATAAAGGAAATATGAATAATCAGATCAGACTACTTGCTTACATTGCTCCATGGTCCAATCCTGATGTTTAAATGCCCATTGTGCTTTCAACAGTGGACAGGAGTCAGCATGGGCACCCTGTCTGTTGTTACTGCTGTTACCAAATTGAGTTGCACTGTTAATTCTAACCTATTTCTTTCATTTCATATTTTATATTTTAGGGATTAGATACTGTGGACTAAGAAATCAGATCAGACATTAAGTCAGTAAACCCACAAAGCTAAATAGAACATTCCAATCTCTAAAAAAGTGAAATACTGTATAATAAAGAAAATAAACAAAGAATTGATGCATACATGCAATCACAGATCTATTTAATACTAGATGGAGATACTCTTTTATGCAATGACAAAGATGCTAAGTTCTTAAATCTTGTTGATTCTGTGACCACATCACATTTGTCCAGTAAACCTCAAGTGTAGATATTCATGCCGACCAGTAGCTGTTTGAGATCTGGTTGAGATCTGCTCCTGAGAGAGGGGAATCTGTTATAAAATGGTAATAAGGTTAGTCCCAGAGGGCCGTGATCCAGCAGGTTTTGGTGATTTCTCTGCTCAGAAACACAAGTTAATTGCCAGGTTTAGTGAATGTGTTTAAGAAGGGAAACCATCAAACTGTGCTGGACATTGGCCCTCCAGGACCAGAGTTTGAGACCCCTGGACTAGGTCCGCTCATCTCATTAGCATGCAGCTAGTTTACCGTTGAGAAATCAATGCTATTTTTCTGTGTCTCCAGAGACCAAAGTTCACATTCAACTCTTTCCTTCTACACTCATGCGGAACACCCGCGAGAGCCATCTTTACCATTCATGCTCGCACCATTTTTCCTTCCCTATTTCACACAGAACAGGGACTCCTCCACTCTCTCTTGTGCCCATGCTTTTGTCTCTCTCTCATTCATGCAGGCACATACACTTGAGAAAACAAACGCACACAATCGCTCCCTCAATCCCACTTTCACTTAAACTGTCACGGTGAATATACTGATGATTACTTAGTTGTGTTTTAGAAACAGATTGCATAAAAAAACATTTTATTTTCTTCAAGTTATCTTGATTTCATTCTTATACTGGTTGATGTTAAAATCTATATAAAAATAATGTGTTAAAAAACCTTCAAAGCTGAAATTGTTATTACCTTCTTTAGCTAGAAATGAAAGATTTTAATATTTATGATTTTTCTGGAACTCTCCTCAAGGAAACCCTGGTTATTGGACTACACTTCTGACCAGCCTTTTCATTGCCTGACCAGAAAAGTTGTGAGGAGTTGTCAAGTGATGTTCCTTCCACTAGCAGATGATGGTTGAGTAACCTTCAAATGCTTTTCTTGCTAATAAACTCTCAAGTCAGTTAAGGGTCCTTAATGAGCTGTTTAGGATCAATTGTGTTTGGAGCTGGGACAATACGCAAATGTGAAGGACAGTGGACCTTCGGTACCAGGAAAACACTGCCTTGGGATATCATTAGTGTTGCTAAACGAAAATTATGACTAAATATAATCGGAAGCGAACAAATATCACGTGACAAAAACGAGACGAGACGCAACGTAAATCCTGGTCATGTGACGACAACGAAACAAAATATATCCTGTAATATTGTTGATGAATAAGAACGAGACTAAATGTGGTTTACAAAATAAAAAATACGCTAAAATGTCTCTTCATGTTCGTTGACTAAAACGAGACGAGACGTTATTTCCTGTAAGATAGGGAGACAAAAGAACTGGGACGCTCGACCTTATTATGTTGACTGGGTTAAATAGAATTGCATCACTAAAAAAGGAAACTAAAATACAACTTTCATTGATCTTTCATTGACTAAAACTAGATGAAATAGTTGTGGATAATTCTGACTAAAATAAGACTAAAATGCTTAGACTTTTAGTCGACTGAAACTTGACTAAACTAAAAAGAGTTTAGATGTGACTAAGACTAATAAAGACTAAAAGGACGCAAAGACTAGACTAAAACTAAAATTAAAAAAGGTTGCCAAAAAACAACACTAGATATCATGCATTATCATTTTAAGGCAAATGTGTGCTGATTTGTGCCTTCACTGTACATTACACTAACTGGGGGTTGTAGCTTGATTCTAACTAAAGAAATACATATGCCATTATATAATTGTGGAAACTGGGATAATTCTTTTTTCATTAATTGTTATTTTAAAAAAAATGTTTGATATATGTATACATTCATAAGGATCATTTATCAGAAACATTGTTTCAGAATCATTTATACATTTATAACATTAATGTTTATGACATCCAAAATTTTACTTAATGTTAAATTCAGAACTAAATTCAGAAATTCACACTTTGTGTTTATTAGAGTTACTTTGGTGGAGGGACTAATATAGATTTTTCTCAATTTGCCTATTTATGTTTTTTTTTCTCCTGTTTTAATTAACTTGTCCATTCTGTCAGTGCCCCTATGACCCTGACCTTTATGTGAATGAGACAGATTATCCAGAAACTAAGCAAATAGCACTGGGCACATCATAACATAATGTACAACATGAGATTAATGCCTAAAGCCAGGATCATCATGATGAAAGGAATCATTTCAGTTCAAGCTCACTTCAAAGCTGTCAAAATGGATGTTGTTTTGCTAATAACAATGTCACATGTTTTACTGTAGGCACAGTTGCTCTTTCTGTAAATAAAGTCCAGTGTTAAATATACGGTATAATAAACCCCATCTATTTCCTCACTATTACATTTTAAGCTCCACCTACCTTATGGATACACCATATATGTGTGCTATTACAGATCTATTGTTATGTTCAATTAACATATTGTTCTCCTCCTATAAATTATTTCCTACCCACTGTTGGGAGGCTTTGGCCTACAAAAGTCCATTCAACCTAAAGGGTTTGTACTGTTAATTTCAAATGGCATTTCTTGTATTGAATGTTAACGGTCACAATGTTATTGAATGAGTGGGATTTTAAGGTCTAAACATCTGATTCATAAAACTTCATATACACTATTCAAGCAACCAAATAAAATTACCATGGAAAGTCAACTATTTTGGAATTTGAATTCAGGTCTTTTTCCAGACATTCCAGTTTTATTCTAAATCATTTTTTCCGTTCTCAGTTCTTATTTCAATCCCAATACCAGGGAGTTAATCAGAATTCAGTGTTTTAGTATTGGGAAACCTGATAATGTCACCATTGATGTCCCAGATCCTTTATGACTGAGAGACCAATATCAATTACTGCCTATATGCTACTTTTCTTAGTCACCTCTTTTAACCTGTAACTGACCACTAATAACCCTAATGGCTACATTATATTTACTAAAAGACTGCGCTGTTGCCAAGACTTATACTCCTGTAACTGTCATTACTGGGTTGAGAATGGTCCACCACTCAAAAATGTCCTGTCAAGAGTGGACTTGCAGTTATAAACTGACCACTGACTTGAGGATTGTTTAAACATATGGGCTTCAACAGATGAGATAAAGTCTCTAACTGTGCAATAGCAAATTCCTGATAAGGATAAGATGGTCTGAAGGCATGGCAGATAAGAGCAGCTGTATCTATTAAGTATAGAGCAGATATTCAAAAGACCCATAAATTAGCTTATATGTTCTTTGTCAGCAAGACAGTGTTAATTGGCCAAGCCCTAGAGTTGTTGCTCTCGTGTTTGACCTTTTGAATTGATGAATGACATTTCGTTTGAACAAAAACTCTTTTGTGGTTTCACTCAATTGCAACCCTACCCCTTAAATTTGCTTTGTCATTTCCTACTTCCCCTACTTCCAGCTCCCCTGTGTAAGTAAATTGAAAGGTGTGTGTTGGAGGAATAAAAGAAAGAGAAAAAACAGAGAAAATTCACTCTAGTCTCCCAGTGGGCCAAGCAAATCTCTAGGTAGGTCAGAGAAGCACGAGGCATCTATATTGGAGTGATGGCACTGTTAGCAGCAGTGGAATGATAGAGCTGTTAGATCCAGCAGAATGATAGCACTGTTAGGTGTAGTGGAAGGATAGCACTGTTCTATGCAGCAGAATGATAGCACTGTTTACTGCAGTGGAGTGATAGCATTGTTGCAGTGCCATTATTGCTGCTGTACAATAATAACTCTGTTAGCAGTACTGAAATGTAAGTGCTTTCATTCTTTTTCAGGTAGCAATTATTTCTTATGTAGTGAAATTATAGTACTAGTAACTGCAGTGAAATGATAACAGTTTGCTACAACCGAATTATAGTGTTTTTAAGCTCAGTGGAATAAAAGCATTGGAATCAGTGGAATATTAATACCTTTAACTTTTACTAAATACAGTAACCACCCGTAGTATATACAATCATTTCCCATCCTTTATTACAATCAGTTCGTTACAATCAGTCACGCAGAACAACCACAGACACTCTGACACTCTTACGTTGGCCAGTATGGAAGAGTCTCCAACCCGATACGAGGCTCAGTTGGGATAAGGTCTTCCCGCAGACTTCATTTACATTTACATTTACATTTACGGTATTTAGCTGATGCTCTTATCCAGAGCGACGTACAACAGTGCTTAAGAAGTCCACGACTGTTTCTTACCTGGAAAACAGTTTAAATCCGAGTCAACTATTTAACCAACATACT
>JBBJLR010000111.1:6760777-6776135 GCA_037577145.1 Brachypetersius gabonensis
TACATATTTATTCCTCCAAGAACCATCCTCCAAGAACCATAAATATATACATACATATATAAATATACACACACACTGTGTCTGTTTTTGACCTTTAGGTCTGAAGGGCTACAGTTTAATATTAGCCAGTTACCCAACACCCATACATTTAGCTTTGTCATATCTGTGTGTGGGGTTGGTGTAGATAACATTGCGACGGGGCAGCTGGTAACCTAGTGCTTAGGGAGTTGCCCCTGCGACTCTTAGGTTTGAATCCCAGGACTGCTAGTGGCACCACTGAGGTAACCTTGAGCAAGGTACCATCCCCACACACTGCTCTGAGTTCCTGGCTGTGCACTGCTTCACTTGGTAAACGGGTTAATTTCACACAGTTCGTACTATAGTGTGTTTACATGTGAAAAATCATGCATGACTTCAGTGAACAGACAGATAATGTTGGCTTTAAATAAATAAAGATAACTCTTAGACAAAAACTATGCAGGTTCTGTAGGTTCTGAAAAAACCTTTCAGTGACTTTATTATAACACTTCTACAAAGGCTGTAAATATTTGTGGCCTTGAATATGTCTGTAATTTTCAGGGACACAGATTCCTACATACTGTTCCACAAACCCATATTAAACTCCCTAAAGCCTGTAGAGTGAACCGCAACTTCAAATAGTGGTTAAAACAGTAAGCAGGGAAGCGAAAAAAAGGAAAAAAAGACCCCCAATTGTTCTAATTTGCGTCATTAATTTTCTCCATGGGTCTCAAGATAATTACATGCCATTAGTGTCATGTATAATGCATGAGCAATTTTCACCTCCCACATTCTGTGGCCTGGTGACGGCATGTGTGTCTTAGTGTGTGTGTGTAATTTTATTTTCCATTTTTTATTTTTCATTTTGAAAACAGCATGTGTTTAATAAGGGAAAGGATAAAGGTTGGTGTAATGGGCTAAACATGCACAATTCCGTTTCTTAGTTTCAGACTTTCTCTACAATCTGGAATGCAGTGACAGATCAGATGCCATTCGGTTTAAATCAGTTCAGTGTAGTTTAGTTCAGTTCAAAGCATTCCACATCAGCTCAGTTACTATTCTAGTGCAAAAGACAGAGAAACACCCTGGAAATGTTTGTTGCAGGGCAGACACACAGACAAACAATTATGTGCACACTTACAACTAGGGGCAGTTTAGCGAGATGTGCATGTCTTTGGACTGTGGGAGGAAACCGAAGTACCAGGTGGAAATTCAGAAAGATATGGGGAGAACATGCCAACTTCATAGAGAAAGGACCTCTGTGGCCAGGAATCGAATCCAGGACCTTCTTGCCGCATGGTGACAGGGTCCAGTTCAGTTCATTTCAATTAAACTTAATTTCACTTCAGCTCAGTTACCCTCAGTTACTCAATTCAATTCAGTTTAGGTCGATTTAGATCATTAAACAAATTTCATCATTCCCAGTAAGCACTGAATCTTAATCTTAATTTCCATCAATTAATCACAGAAAAAAATAAAGCATAAAAAATGAATGTGGATTAATTGCGTGACACGTGACTTTAACCCGATCCAGTGTTCTGTCGAAACATGCTACCCATCGAGATCTGCTACCATGACCTTCTGTGCATGTGCACTTCCACAGTTTTGGGATTCAGTGCCATGCTCATAAATCTGTTCTACCTTGGGAAACTGGCATCTGTATGAGCTTCAAGGGCGCATTTTTTCACAGGGTAGCATGAATTGTCAGAACACACTGTAGCATTTCTTCACGTTAGAGCCTGACTATATAAACTGACTCCATGCACCTCTAAAGATCTGTCCATCTATTTGGGCATTTCTCTTTTAAATAAAATGTATTTTTCTCAGATTATGCATTATATTTGTCTCTTTCTCATCATTATCAAACTGATTGTGTAAACTACAAGCTGCAATGTGGCATTTTTCAACACAGCAGCATAAATCAATAGACACTAGCTGTTGATTTTCACTATGGTAGGATTTTCTGACAAAGCAACATAATTCATCAAAACATCCGCACTTGTATGTATTAAACTGCACCTTATAGATGTTTTTTGTTACCTTATTTGTTCTGTCATGTCACATTGTGGTGCCAAGTGAAGGAGATGCAGGCGCGGGTTTCCATTCAAATACTTTAAAGATGAAGATAATAATAAAGATGTCTTTATTGTCACTGTACACAAGATGCAGTGAAAAATGCAGGTGCCCTTCACAGTAATCAGACAGATAAGTACAAAAGCGACAAAAGTGAAAACCAAAAAGACTTGAGGACCTAAACAAACCAATACATGCAAAACTAACAGATGAGGAGATAATGATGGTAGTGTGATGGTGGACTGACCCGAATACACCAAACACAGGACTTAAATGCTATTAGAAATAAAACAAGAGCAAATAAAAACACAATCACTAAAACACCCAACAGCTGTAACTGCAAACATAAATCAGCCACAAGAAAACACAGAAGCACTTTTTTCCCCTCAGCATATCAGTTGAAAGTCTGTAATGCTGATTATTTATTCACTCATATGCCAAAATTAATTTAAAGTTGTGCTATCTATCTATCTATCTATCTATCTATCTAACTATCTATCTATCTATCTATCTATCTATCTATCTATCTATCTATCTATCTATCTATCTATCTATCTATCTATCGATCTATCTATCTATCTAACAACTCCAATTTAACAAATCAGCCCAATTTGTATCAAGTGTGCAATGGTTTACACATTAGCACCGTGCTAATTGGTGAGGTGTAAACTTCATTATCCTTGTACCTCAAATATGTAACTTCAGACATCAAATCATGACCTACTGCCTTTAAGGGAAAGGGGAAATATGTGTAAAATATACCTTTGCACTGGATTATTGCTTTAATAGTAGACAATATAATGTCTGTATGCAGATGGTGTGTTTTAAATGTTGATCAGTGGGTTCTCCTGAGCAGAAAAGTATATGGACACTCTTTGATCTTTGCTATTTTGGGGCTGGAAGTAATTAGGTTTTGTGCTGGTGTTGGGTCCACGTGCTTATCTTCATTAAGGTGGTAATTTGCTTTTAAGCTGGTAATGGGACGAGGTCCTGCCGTCTGATCGTGAAGGAAAAGCCTCTACCTCATCTAGATTCTACACATCAGGGTAAACTTCGCTTCATCGTTTGGCTTCTGGATCAGCGGCTCTCCACACCCGAGCGAATTCATCTTTAATGCATGTGTACTTCAACTGGCATAATGCAAATAATGATGCTAAGTTTATAATATTCATTTATTGTCTTTTCTCAAGGCACTAACATTCCGATTGTATGAAAAAATAAAAGGAAGTACATTAAAAATACAAATGCAAGCCGAATAAACAAACAGATGCAAATGTCCTGTCATGACTGCTGCAAGTTTTTTTTGTCTTCTTCTGGAAAAAAAATGCACCTTTAGCCTTTTCCTTGCTGATCAAAGCTCAGTGCAGTCACCAACCTAAAGCTTTTAGCTTCATTTGTGCTTGACTGCTACATTTTCTTTGAAGGTTGATGTGTAAAATTTACAGAACAAAACTGCGTATGTGTGTGTGTGTGTGTGTGTGTGTGTGTGTGTGTGTGTGTGTGTGTGTGTGTGTGTGTGTTTATCACTCTGTGATGTCCAATTCCACCAAGTCTGATATAAATATAAACATTTTGTCATTGTGAGGACATTCCAGGAAAAAAGTAGCTTTCATCCATCAACGCTTTCATCAAGTCTTATTAGATGGAGAAAACACACAGATACAATCAGATGTGATCTTTACCACCACACAAACCACACAAATGGAAGGGTGCAAGGGACCCTCAAAGTAAAGCAGCAAGTGGTCGGCAGCACATTTTTTGAGTAAACATTTAACTACCTTAGCTACCTAACCAGCACTCAGAAACATTTTAAAACTAATGTTAACTTTAGCGAGGACCTAGCATTTTGCCCAACAATGTTGACTGACCAACATGAAAGATAATCAAAGGCAACTCAGTCCAAACTGCAGTAAAAAAAGCACTACAAGTGGAAAGTGTATTTTGCATTAAAGTCTTTGCTTGGGGCCCCAGAAACATCACTTCCACCCACACACACCGCTAAACACCTGCAGAGCAACATTTACACTTATAAAACACAAAAGAAACACTATACACACATGCACTGATACAGAGAGAGTGTGTGTGTGTGTGTGTGTGTG
This sequence comes from Brachypetersius gabonensis, assembly GCA_037577145.1. Classification (NCBI taxonomy): domain Eukaryota; kingdom Metazoa; phylum Chordata; class Actinopteri; order Characiformes; family Alestidae; genus Brachypetersius; species Brachypetersius gabonensis. Next base: position 6,764,968 of record JBBJLR010000111.1, read on the forward strand.
TGTGAGCTCCAAGGATTAATATGCTGGTGTCAGCCGACAAACTCAATCAGGTTTACAGCACCTAACTATTCAGCAGGCTAATAGAGGTCAGTTGTTACATATGGAACAGGAAGACCACATTTACACTCTGCCCGAATGACAAAGAGATGAAATTTGTGCAGTTTATTCCTGTTGTATGGTCTATTCATCCAACATAAGTTTAAAGAAAAAAAAACATTTACCACATTTTGGGTGTCTAAAGTACATGCATAATTTGTCACAAATTTGTCATAAACTATTTGACTATTTAAAGCTATTTTTTCCTGGAGTGTTAATTATTAAAAAGGTGATTTGGAAATAACTGCAATGGTGTGCATGCCCTGTGATGGGCTGGTGCCCCGTCCAGGCTGAGTCCCTGCCCCGCACCTACTGAGCCTGGGATAGGCTCCTGGTATCCGCAACCCTAATGTGGGTTAAGGGGGTTAGGGGGTTAGTAAGGGGGTTAGTAATATAGTAATATAATGATATAATAATGATATAATGCTGCTATATGATATAATGATAGCACTACCGTATTAGTGGTAGCCCATAAGCTCCATCTGAAATCCCATTCATCAGCAAGAATGGAAGAAATTAAAAAAGGATGCCAAAGTCGAAGGATGATTATTGTGTCAGCAGTAAAACAGTGGACTGTATATTTATTGCATTTAGCAGATATTATTTAAATGTATAGCATTAAGTAGAGGCTCTTATCCAGAAAGAGAAAACGGCTTACCTAGCTGGAACAAATAAGCCCAAAAATCTAAAGATACTTTGTGCTGAGATAGTGCCAAAATGCAGTACAGATATGGTGCACAGAACAGTACAGAGATAATGCATGTTAATCAAGGTGATCACATAAATTTTAATATGGCATTTTAATATCATGCCAGTGTGATGGAACAGAATACGGTCTGCATGCAGTTTCAAAGATTTGGACTACGGGTTGGGTTAGGGTTTGGGAGAAGTCTATTTTCGGTATTGTTGGCAATACCATTTTTTTTATCTGAGGCAGCTGCATTCAGGAAGACTGAAGATCATGCTGCTCCCTTCTGGATGAATTGCAAGGACCTGAGAACATACACACGAATTATAAAAGCCCAGAAAGAGTTACAGTAGTCAAGTCTTATGAAAACAACAGACCAGGGTGGTCTCCCTAGAAAGTAAGCGTGAAATTCTCCTCATGTTAAAACCTGCATGAATAACCAAATCAATTGTGTGACCTGAAAATAGATAGCATGGCTTTGTGATTCTATGAAATGATCAGATTTTAAGAATTAGTAGGCTCACAATGAGGACCTGTTTCTAGATTCAACTTTAGGTTGTTCAGCTTCAGGTGGAGAGCCAAACATGCTGAGATATAAATAGAAATGTGAAGGTCAAATATTTGCAGCATTGCAGTGGTAAGAGAAGCCACAGCATCAAGCAGGCAAAGATAAAAGGAAAAGAAAAGATGACCGAGCACTGAGCTTTTGTGGAACACCACCATGAAGTCTGCATGCAGTGGAAGGGGGAACTCACCAGTAAGCGCTTTCATCAAGGCAGGACAACTGCCATGTAGAGCCTGTGATTTGTAAGGTTGGTGAAGTTGGTGAGGACAGACGATATGATCTTGTGTACTGTGTTCAAGACTCCATAGTGATGTTGGTGGCCTAGTGGGTATGATACTTGCCACTGGACCAAGACGTCATCGGGTTCGAATCCTGGGGCACACCACCACTGGGTTCTTGAGCAAGACCCTTAACCCCAAGTTTCTCCAGGGAGACTGTCACCTGTAGGTAGGGAATGGAAGTTGCTTTCGATAAAAGTGTCTGCTAAATGCTGAAAACATAAACATAGAGTTCAAGAAGACTCAGGACCAATGATGATGGATGGAGGCGGGTTGAACTTGCTCTGAATGATGAAGAGAGAAAATTTATTTAAGACAGAACACACAGGAATTGTTGAAGGAAAGCCAAGGAGACATGGTAGACATGGTTGGTAGTTCTTGGAGCATGGTCACCACCCTGGTGATACTGAAGGCAGCTTGTACATGACCTTGCAATAAGAAGCTGTTAATTATGGGAGGTGTTAAGTGGAAGCAGGCCCAGGGATGTTGTCCTGAGCTTCAGGGGTTGGATGGCATCCAGCAGGCAGGTGGTTGGGTTTATACGATGTTACCTGTAGAAAGAAGAGAATAACATGTTAGAGATGTCAACAAAACATTGATGATTGATGTCATTTTATTGTTTTATTGAGCTTAAGTGAGGCCAGGATAGAGTCTAAATAATAAAATCCCTTTAGCTTGTGTTTGCATTCTTTACTGCCCAATCTGTTTAAGCTTTCAACCTCTGTTTCAGTTTATTGGTATCTGGGTCTTGGCTTTTGACATTTTAAACAGTGAGTAATAAATAACCAGCTTTAAAACAGGTCTAATGAACAAGTGAAGCTACTTGCTTGATTGGTTTTCTATAATGAGTCAGTTTAGGTTTCTGAAAAGACTGTAAGATAAGTTGGGATGGGTTTCTAAAAGAGGTCTAGTGCACATTTCTATTCACTTTATTTCTGTTCCATTTTTGGTAGAGTAGCTTTTTTGTATCATAATGTGTTTTACATTATCAGCTGATGTATTGCAGTATTTGATGGTATTTCATTCTCTAGTGGATCTTTCAAAAGTGTAGCACTCAAGGACAGCAACTACAGAAAAATGCACAGTTTGAATTTTCAGAATTTTAATTACACTGGACCATAGGAAATATAATAAAAATCACATATCGTTAGCATTCAAGCTTAGTCTAAAATGTGGGGGAAAAGGTTATTTTTTCATAAAGGGGGCATTTGGCAGACACCTTTATCCAGAGCGACTCACGGTTGTTAGTTACAGGGACAGTCCTCCTGGCACAACCGAGGCTTAAGAGTCGTGCTCAAGAACACAGAGGTAGAAAGGGGGAGTTGAACCTGCAACTCTGTGGTCTTCAGGTTCCAAGGCAAGTTTTTACCCACTAGGCTACTACCACCCAGTCCAATATTATTTGCTCTTCTTGCATATTTTTCATGTATGTTGTATGTTTCTTGTATGTACATTTAAACAGGTGATTTATTATTAAAAAAATAAATAGCCATTACCAGTGAACACCAGAACAAACTGCAGCATTAGAGGGTGAGGAGGTATTTTTAGATAACCTGAATGATAACAATATGAGCGCATCATTATTTGTCTGAAATATTTGCACAGAATAGGTTTTTCAATGTAATGCTGATGCACCATACAGCCCCATTACATCACTTGTTTTTGCAGGCAGGTTATGAAATTAGCTTTAAGTGTATAAAGTTTCTCTTTATTGAACCATTTGGGAAACTAAAGTGCCAATATAGTAATTTGGATTACACCAAAGCAGTGCCGAGCTGACAGGACAAAATGAAATTAAACAAAAGACTGAATTTCAGTTTGACTATGAAGGACTAAGATGGACGTGAGGAAGAAATTGAACGTTTGAATACATGTGTCAGCATTTGAAAATCAATCTAAATTTTGTATGAAAACATGTATAATGAGGCAATTGTATCTAGTTAAAGCCTACCTCTGGCTTTCAGGCAGTTTACAGAGCAAATCAGACCGTGTTGTACATTTTCAGAAATCGATGGTAAGACGACTGGCTTAGAGCATCTTTATAAATATCCATAATAACTGTCTGTAAAATAACCCACCAAATAAGCTGCAGGCACTGTTTTAGCATTGCTTAGACAGCCAACAGTAGTGGGCTGAGATACTACATCCTTTTTGTTAATCCACATGCTCCTTTACTTATGTTTGCTGCTTGGAAAATGTAGCCATCATTTTTAAATATGTTCTGACATTAGGTGTCACTTTCCAGGGGCTTCTCAAAGGGTGAGTCACAAGCCTATTGGATAATCAAAGTGTAGAGGAGTGGCCCTATCATGGTGTAGTCTCCAGTGTTAGCTTTAATCTTAGCTAAAGTGAGGGGAAACCAGTACTCTTTTGCGAAAGAAAACAGACTCCTTTGTTCGTTTATTGTAGTAAATGTGTGCCTAAAATAGCTTACAGCTCCAGCTCGCTAAAGAGCCAACAGCTTGTTTCATTCACACACAGCACAACATACAGAGTGTGTGTTTCCAAATGCAGGATCATTAGAGAGAGGGAGGGACCGAGAGAGAGACAGAGAGAGAGAGAGAGAGACTTACTTAAAACAAATATCATCAGAAATGAGACAACAAGCCCCATGCCAAGCCTGGCAGTGCCACAGGGTGAACGGCTGGCTTTTATTTGGCGGGTATTCTGTGTGTATTGAGTGCTACCCTGCTGAACATATTGCAGGTGCCCAGAAGCCTAACCAAAATGACTATCTATTTAGTAATCATAAGAGCCACTTAAGCTGCTGAAGTTTCTCCCTCAGATTTCTGTGCGGGAGGCAATTTATTTACTGCACGAGCTTTTCTCTTAGAAAGGCCTTGTAAACAGTTTTTCTCAGAGCGTTTGGGGTCCCGCTGGTACGAAAGCAGATACACAGCTGGGAAAATAGAGATAAGAATGGCAATTTGCGCAACTTTACAGGGCGAACCTAACTACTGGTATTACAGTGTACCCAAAATGACCACCTGCAGTGAAGTCATTTAGAGACAATATATTATTTACCGTCTGCTGTCTTTGGCCATTGTGTAAATGAGAATGTAAAGTGAGTGGTGCAGCAAAAATGACTGAAAATGACCACATTCAGTAAAATCATTACGATGAGAATGTGTTTGTTGTCTGTTGTATTATGAGATCATGTAAAGTTGAAGGATGCCTGCCTACGGTTTGAAAAATAACTAAATAAAAAATGACGAAAAGAGAGATTTGTTGTTCTAATTAAAAAAATTAATTCCAATCCAATAATGCATGAACAGGACCATAATCTGTGTCTAATAATCTGTCAATTTATTATTTGTATATTCAGTAGATTTGAATGCAGCCTGGTTAATAGGGCTATTTTGGGGCTGTGCACCCAAAAAATGTGATATACATTTGTTATGTTTCTTCATCATTACATAAAATATAGGTGTCATTTTCTATTTTTGCAGAAACAGTTTCCAATATATATATTTTTTATTTAGCAATTAAAATGCATGCCATGGATGAAGAGTTTCATAAAAAAATGATGAAAATGGCTTTTAATATATTTTGGATTAATAAGATTGGTTTTATAGAATTAATAACATTTAATAACATTTAATTCTAGATATTTTAACAAACGTATCAAGTGAGTGTCAACAGGCATTCTTACCAAAATGATCGGAATGAGAATGACTTTATATACTGCCTGTATTCAGGATGCGTCGTTTTTTGCCATTTTAATTATGAATGGTAATTTTTCTAAAATTGCCCCACGTTCTGATTGGCTGTTAAATGAAATTGCAGTCCACTATTACTTCAGCATGAAGTTACTGCCAAATAGTTAAACTGCGACTGGACATGCAGATATTGGTATGTATTTGACATCACAAATGTGTGACACCACTGTCAAATTTCATCATTGCTATGGTTGTCAAAAGCTAATCACCGCTATTTGAAACTAAACTCTCGTCAGTTTCAGCAGGCCACAGTATTCACAGAATGAAATTAGCAGGGTAGTAGGATGGTCATGTGGTCTTTTGAACATTATTCAGTGGTCAATGGAACCTAATGCCATTTCGCTGAACAATCAGAATGAAATATTAACAGCAAAGCGAGATAATGTCTTCTGCTACCTATTACGATAAAGTAGGGCAGGCACACTCCTGGAAGCTTCCCTAAACTAACACATCTGCTCCAGCTAATCAACTTCTTCAGGTCATCTGAATATTAGAGCAACATGAGTTAGATTAGAGCTGGATTTAATATCTGCAGGAGGGAGCTTTCCAAGAAGAGAACCGGACTATGTTAATCAAGGTCAGCTCAGGAAGCAGCTACTGCTGCCGCTGGCCCAAAATTTAAGAAAAGATAGTTTTGCACTCAAGTTGGAGCTGCACTATAGACTTTTTAGGAGACTCTATAGTTTACACAAGTTTCTGACCCAGTTGTAGAGATCAGCCAAGACATGTTTGGTGTCAGAAGTACGTTTGCTTAGTTTTGAGGCTAATGTAGCTAATAAGAAAGTATTGCCATGAACAAACACCCCAAATTGTGATAATAGGTAATACATTTGTTAAGATAATACATACATTGTGTGGTGTAAGACACCATACAAACAACTCTGTTTGAGAGACGTTGACATATTGACAAGTGAAACAATTTAATATGATCGATTTATGTAATAATATTTGGTGTAAGAGTGAAAATTGGTTTTGATTTGATTTCTTTCTAAACGTTCTCTTCATGGTCAAAATCAGTTCATAGCAGGAAAGTGTTCTAGAGAACTCTGAAATTATGAACTTCTTTATTTATCTGTTTGATTAGTACATCAGTAAAATGCTATGAGGATCTTCTACCTTCGAGATATCTTCAGATCTGTGTCTGTCTTTTTCATCCTGCTTTTCACACCCTATAGCCGTTCCCTAATTCCTTCATCATATAATCTGAGCAAAATCCATTTCTGCCTGGCTAAGTGGTAGACTAGGTTATACAGATTGTCTCGATCTCTGACTCTTGCTGTTAGCTGCTTCCCTAAACAGGCCAGGTTGTTTTGTTTGCTCTGCATGCCTTGTTTAGAAGACACTTTTGGCTTACAGTGAAGACACATATTTGTGTGTGCTTTTATTCTCTTCTCTGGGACCAAAGACACAGCTGGATTTATTAATCTGAGAGTACACACATTGTCGGGACTGCTAACACTTGCACGCTAGCTTTAATTCGCTCTCAAAGGGCCTTATGGTTCTGAATTGCTGGTAGTTACGTGTGAACCTTGTCAATGTGCTTTTTGTTTCTGTTCTGTTTGAGTGCACCTGCACAGAAAACTTAAATAAGTTTGTACTTGGTTGATATTCTATTCTGAGAAACAATTTTAACTCTGAATTGCAGCATATTTGTCACAGCCTCACCACCTCCACCCCAGCTCTGGCAGTCCCTGTTACCAAATTACTGATCCTGAGTTTTCTTTTTTCTTATTAGATTGTTAGACTCAATTTCTTTTTTTGGTGGGGTTCCTCTTTCACTACACTAGATTAGTTGTTTAGTTTATGTGTTCTGGATATAGAATCCTGAGGTGCATGGAGGCAACAATGTAACAGTTGTGGAGCCTAAGCGATCCGAGGCCAAGCAATCACCAGTAATAGCTTACCCAACTGTAGACTAGCCAACCACAAAGTAAACAACCACAAGTTGAAAACTCCTGGAAAGCCGCAAGCTACCTTTCCTCAGCTGGCACTGTCCGAGGTGCTGAAGCGGATGAGAGCCGCTGCTGTCAAAACACTTCAGCACTTCTGTTTTGGACCGACTGAAAGCACGTGTAGGAGGGAGGAGCTCCTCAATGGGACACACTAGTAGTCACTCAGTGGCTTCCATTAGAAAAAGGGGCCGCCCTATAAAACGGGACACTGGAGTGGGAAGGGAAGGGAGAACGAAAACTCCTGTGAAACTTTTCTTTACGTTTCTTTACTCTTCTCCAGAGGACTCTCCTTGTAGACGCTGGTAACCTCTGGAGCAACAGACAGGCACCACCCAGCACTTCACCGGCCCCATCCCTGCACTTTGTTCAATAAACTGGACCACTTCCTCACCGAGGTTGCCAAGGTTGATCCATCTCCGTGTCTGTGTCTGAACCTGCTATCGTGGCTAGCTAGTCACAGACTAACCAATCATTTGTTAGTTAGCTTTAATGTTTAATTCTAAATACTGAAATAGGCTGTTCCATATTCACTACAGATTGTATATCGTTTAAAGGAATAAGCTCTGCAGTCATCAAGCTGTTTCTCTGCTTGGGCAGCAGAGTGCCTGGCTCTGAATACTGCAGCTGCCAATTATAACACAATGGTGGGTCTAAGCAAGTCAAACAAAAACCAACATGCAATGTACAGATCCAGCTGGAGATTAGTCCACAAAGCACCTGGTCAAGCCTACTTGACCAAGTCAAAGGTTACATGACCACAGACTCGCCACCCATTTAGTCTATGCTTGAGTGTTTTACTGGAATAACTTGGAAAACTTTTTGCTTTCTATTCTATTCTTTTCTTTGTATTTTATAACTATCATGGTCATAAAGCATTGGGGTTAGAAAATAGTTAGCTGACCTACACACTACCAACATTATCATTTATAGGACCAGCACATTAACAAATAGTGAGTTTATGAGGCTGCAGGCTTTCTGGCAGTGCTGCTAACAAACACACACACACACACACACACACACACACACACACACACACACACACACACACACACACACACACACACACCTGTTTCTGGTCATTAGCCTACATAGTGAGAGCATTTGAATGTTAGACACAGGTGTGTTAGATTATGCTATAAAAAAGCAGTGCAGGTTGACCTTCACCTGGCCTTATAACCATATGGATTCATGATTCAAGAGAAAATGCTTTTAGCATACATGTGTGTTTAGGAAATGACAAGACATTTTGTTGTACTTTTGACACAAAATAGGCCACATGTTTAGGATTTAGACCGGTTCATTTTGCATGACCATTTTACAGTTTTGTCCTTATCCTCTGGGCTGGTAGTGTCGATGTGAACCAGACTGATAGTTCTCACAACAATTGTTTTCTTTCTTATGGCTCTAAGAACTCTACTCTTCCAACTAGATGGCTGCTAAATTGCTGTAGGATGAATGGGTGGGACAAAACTGCTGTAGGCTGTGTGGACCATCATAAGTGAATACATTAAAAATACATGAATTCATTTATTCATTATCCGAGCCGTCATAATCAGGGTTGTGTGAGATGCTGGAGTCTGTCCCAGCAGACAAAGGGTGAAGGGGTCAGGTAGCCAGTCCATTCCAGGGCTGTATCTAAAATGTTTTTTAAATGAAGAAAACAGAAGAAAATGTAAATTTAGATATTTGTAGAAGATTGTGTTTGAATTCAAAGTATTGGTGAACGCTGACAAGAGAGGGCATTCTCTATGCAGAAATTTGTGAATGCACCAAGAGACCGCGGAGGAATGACCTCATTCATTGTGTCTGAAGGTCTAGGCAGTGAAAGGAAATCAGCTTCATCAACCTTTCACAAGGTGAAAGGCTTCCCCTCATCTCCACAAAGCCAGAGAACAGTGCCGGCGTGCCATTTCAAACCTCCTTATCTCATCTGACCATCCAGATAGTATTTTTTCTCCTCCACTTCCTCCCCTCCTCTCCTTCTTCCCTTTCTCCTCAGCTCTTTTGCTTTAATCCATTTCCCTCAGTGCTGCCACTCTGGGCCCTCCGCACAGGGCCACCCGATCAATATTTGCCGAGTTTAAACTACAGGATTATCCGTCTGTCAGAGAGAACAGAGCACAAGCCTTCTAAACCACACACGTTCAAGCATACACACACACACACACACCCACACACACATAGACACACAAGCAGTTTAGAGGTCACTTTGTGTTTATCCAAGAAAGGGGCATCATGTGTCTTTATTTTGAAAGAAGATCAGACCTAAATCCATTTCTTTCACCAAAGTCATTTTAATTCACTAATTCATTCATCAATTGCTAAGTTGCTGTCAAGTTACAGAAAGTCTTCCAGATTTGCTTAATACTGTAAAGAAATACTAATATTCAAGAAGCTTCTCCTGATCTAGGACTTAGTTCTGTCAGTAAAGTCACAATACATAATACTATTCTGACAGGCTTTAGTGAAATCGGACAGTGTCCTTGTGCCAGTAGCTTGCGGGGCCTTTTTTTTGTGGCATTAATTTGATGTAAAATGTAAACCGTTTCTTACCTTGGACTGTTGATTTATTATGTTTTCAGATATTGCTGTTTGGTTTAGAGTGTATTTCCAAATATACCATGTGATTTAAAATAAAAAGCAAGGCCACATTCACCTTTTAAAGATTCTTAAGATGTAAGAAAGAGAAAACATGGAAGTCAAGGAAGTCATCACCATTTACTAATGCGGCAGTGAACTCTAGTTTAAGTTCATTAGCTTCTTTGAGAGGTCAGCTGCTTCTACTCAAACTTTAAAACAGACAAAACCCCACCAGTTTAACATGCAGTGACCAGGACAATTCTCCTGGCAAGAACTATGGCAAGTTAACATCATTTGAAGTCATTTCTGTCTTCTTCCTTGCAGATGAGTTCTACCACTATGGACACTTGAACTATACGATTAAAACAAGAGTTACAATCCTCTAATGATGTCTCGTGATTTTTTTCTGAAATGGAGGTCATCATTTATCACATACGTTTAGGACATAGCAATGAGTGATCATGATAATAAATTTTTGTAATAATATTTCCCCTTCATAGACATTGTACTGATGTAAATGTTAATAAGGATATAAGAAAACAGAACAGTGTTCTCTTAGTGCCCACAGAACAGGGAGGCCTAAAGATGGTTGTCATGTTGGCTGAGGGCAGAGAGACACAGCAACACGTTTCCAGGTTCCTTGTAACAGTTTATTTACAGTGAAAGAATAACTCAAAGTCCAACAGTAAACACTTTCCATTCAGAGGTGCCAGTCCTTCGTGGAGTCTTCGTGGTTTCCAAGATGCCCATCTACACCTCACAGACGGGTGCTGACTGTCCTCTGTCTTTGTCAAGTTCTTTCTCCAGGCCACAGACTTTTACACCGCAACCCGTCACTCCTGCAAGGGACGTAGAAGAGAGAGAGAGAGAGAGAGAGAGAGAGAGAGAGAGAGAGAGAGAGAGAGATAGAGAGAGAGAGAGAGAGATAGATAGAGAGAGATAGTCGCAGACCCAACTCATGCCCCGCAGAGGAGTCAGAAGAACGTCAGGGAAGTGATCCTGGAACGCTCAGAGTGGGCTCTTCCTAGCCCACTTATCTCCACTTTGGTTAGCCACTGGCTTTCGACTACTTTGTGCGTCTAGGGCATCTCTTCTCTGAACTGTTTGAGATCAGTTCCACTCGCTCTCCTATCCTCCCACTAACTTAAAGGTTGATGGTATCTAGTTAGTTGGTGACCACGCACTGTGACTCTGGATCGACCAGGCTTTAACCAGTCTCTCCATTTACATTTACATTTATGGCATTTATCAGACGCTTTTATCCAAAGCGACTTCCATTCTCTAACTACA
>JBBJLR010000111.1:6788622-6802152 GCA_037577145.1 Brachypetersius gabonensis
GTGTGTGTGTGTGTGTGTGTGTGTGTGTGTGTGTGTGTGTGTGTGTGTGGGTCATGTGAAGTTTAGCAGGAGGGGGGGTTTACTACACAGTCTCTCATTGTTAAGTGGTATGAGGTTGTAAAGACGCCTTATCAGTGTTTTGAGCATCCTGTCCCACACAGAGGTCTTCTGTCTTAGACTCGCTTGAAGGGAATTTGGGAGGAGACATGCTTGGGGCCTTTATTCATGGATCATACAATCATATGATCCTACAAAAAGCACAGGACACTTTTAAAGACAACACCCGAAACATCAACACAAGAAGAAAACACAAAAACAACCCTTAAATAGCCCAAACACAACATCGTTGTATAGAATCGTTTGTATTTCAGAAGGCGAAATCTTATATGATTAAAAAAACATATATTTTATTCAATGTTTGGAAAATATCTCAACAATCATAAGATACAAATGAGTTAATCATGTATTCCTAACAGGTATTTTTACAATGTCAGACTCATCTTCTGGGAAATGTTTTTGACAGATTGGTAAATGACCAGAACCATCTCAAGGATACATTTCTCTAAAAAGGCTGCCCCTGAGAGGGGGTGGGGTAAAAATGAGAGAGAAAGAGAGCGACTGAAGTGAAAGAAAGGCAAGAGAGACTGAGAGAAATATGGATTAGAGAGCGAGGGAGAAAATAGTGTTAGTGAAAGAAAAGTTGAGAGAAAAAGGTAGAAAAAGATAGTAGAGGGATAGACAGATGGGAGAGAGACAGAGAGAAAAACTGAGAGAAATGAAGAAAGAAAGGAATGAAAGAAAGAAGGTAGAGAAAAGGAAAAAAAGAAAGAGGTAAAAAAAGAGAGAGAGGATGCAGAAAGATATGAGAGAGCGAGAAAGAATGTGAGAAAGAGAGGGAAATAGAGAAAGGGAATAAATAAAAATGGTACAGGCAAAAAGAAAGAGAGAGCAGCTCTGACCCACTGTGGCTCATTAAAGATATACAAATAAGGATCTCTCTCTCTCTCTCTCTCTCTCTCTCTCTCTCTCTCTCTCTCTCTCTCTCTCTCTCTTCCTCTTTCCTAGCTCCCTAAGATTCCATCGGATCATAATACTTTATTGTGAACTGAATTAGCATAAAATAGACATTTGTCTTGAGCGCTGGCTTATTAAACATCACACCACATACATGCAGCAGCATGGCCGAAAATACAGAATGCATGTTCTGCTACCAAAACAAAATGTCAAGGTACCTTACATAATCCAAGGTGTTTAAACCACTAAAAGTTAACTATCAAATTCCTCTCATACATTAAAATTGTGTAATACATATCAAATAATACTTAATGAACATCAGTGTCTCATCCCCTCATCTATTTAATTGCATTCTGTTTTATTCTTTTGCATTAATATTAAGTCACTTTTATGAACCATTTCACACTACTGATGTGCTACAGCACACTAAAGCTTACTCACAGCAATGCCAGTGTTGCAGTTATTTTGTTACAATAATTTTCTTGTAATTGTGTTGCACAATTGTTTATTGTCTTTTTTAATTTCTAATGTCTATTATATTTTATTCTAATTGTTCTTCAGAGTTCACACTGATTACTTTTACATGCACTCGGTAGCACAACAGACTCAGTTCTTACTTAATTGAAGAAACTGGACTGAACCAATATGTTTAAAAGACTTGTCGATTTTAGGTCAAGATATTGCACACAACCCCATCATGACATGAAGTTTAGTCAAACATATGTGTTCATGTTTCTCCCATTTTTTTCCTACCATATATATAATTGTAAATATAATCATTTTTATTTTGAGGAATATCTGCCCCTCTCTTTTTTATTGTTAAATGAAGCTTCTAGGTCATTTGTAGCAAAGGTAGTAGTAGGAGTGGGAGTACACTGTTCAAAACAGGCAGTGGAACCTAAACTAAGTCTTCACACATTAATCTTGTTTGACAAGGACAGTAGCACATAACAGTACATGAATTTAAGACAATAAATAAGTTGGAAAACAAAAAAATGTTTTTTGAGAACACTCCCAGCTATCAGGATAAATATATTTTGTAGCTGTTGTCCCTTTACCTCTCTGTCGGAATGTCATACAGGTCAGAGGTGCTGTTCAATCTCTTCGATAAAGTCACTACAGCAATGACTTTGAACACTGGAGCAGCTTGACCGATATGCAATTTCTGTTTATTTTTGGCACTGATTAAGCAGCTGTATTCATTCACACCTACTGAAGGTCCCCACTTTGACTTTGTGCAACAGCCATTCATTTCTCTGCCTGTCTGTCCTTTCTTTCTGCCCATTCTACTGTACAGACAGACAAAGGTGACACATTTACTGCCTGTCAAAAATCTAAGGAAGCCTTAATTTTCTTAATATTTTAATGAAAGGAATGACACATTCAGCAGAGAGCTGTTCGATGTTGCCATTTTCTTGCCCAAAATAATAACAAACAAGTGTTTAGAGTATTGACAGTGAATCTAATATGTTTCATAACTCATCGCAGCCAAGGCAGCCTACTTTGACCAGAAATTATGTTACTGTATATGTAGAACCGTACATTTTCAAAAGGGTTAACAGCAAAACAGGCCTGTCACTGTCATGGTATCCTGAGTAGGAAACAGCTTGAAAATGTTTGTCTCCCACCAGACTGACAAAAACAATGCTTTTAATTAAACCACAAAAAAACAGTGACACGCATCTTTTTTTATTACTGACCTTAGCTTTAGTGTCACAACACGTGTTTTGAAGGCAACTTGGCCGTCTGCTCTTTGACTTGACCACAAAAACAGATTTTTTAAATGACCAATACTTGCCCTCTGATCTGTAAGAGATGAGGTGCCCAATTCCATAAAAATAAAACTTAGGAAGAACATATTTATTTCATTCAGTAAAATGTGAACATTATGAGTGTTAACTACTGAGAGTATAAACAGAATGTGGTTAACCAATAAACTTTCACTTTTACAGAAATTAATGGACTTTTACAGCAATTAATGCTACAGCAGCTCTTGCATGGTTATTAGACCAGATGAGCTAGCTTTTAGACCAGGCGAGCAAACCACTAACCCTAATCCTACCAGGACCAATGCACTAGACCTGCCATTTTAGAGATTCTCTGACCCAGTCATCTAACCTTCCTTGGCTTGCTACCTAAAATATCCCACCTCTTGACAGGTCATAATGTAATGAGATGATTAGTGCAGTGTTCAGTGTTCTTCACTTCATCTGTCAGTGGTTTCAATGTTGTATATATATATATATATATATATTTATATGAAGCAGAGGTTTTTAGCAGACTTTGTGCTAAATATAAAGACATTCTCCCATTTTTGTGACCCAGTGACGTTTTTAATTAAGTCATTAATTAACAGGTATAACTGACATCCAACTGATCTACTTTTAAATGTGGACTGGATTCAAAGCAAGACACTGTTAATTATAATTGGTGGCCCCTGACATTACTGTGGTAAATGAGAAATGACAATTGAATTTGGAGGAAAGTAAAGTAAGGAGGAAACCTACCATATTAAAGACACATTTTATGACACATACGCACCACTACAAAGAAACATATCACAGTCAGGAATGAGACGAAGCCTAAGAAAAAGAGACAGAGCATTACAGATTCAGAAAGGGATGTGTAGCTCATGGACTGTTGTTTGTGTAGCCAGAATGAAAATATGACATCAATCCACAAGTAAACAAAAGCTTAGAGCCCACACAGCACATCATTCCACCACTGCCTACACCTTAAAACCAGCAAACACTCCACAAAAGAAAACACATCATGCCAAAAGTTTTGGCTAAACACCATTTTCATTTGAAATCTGTGATGAACATGAACAGGGAGACTGAGACTGACTTGAAAGATAAAGAAAAAATACTTTTTTATGTGACAAACATGCTTAGAACGTTATTGTTGGACGCCTAGCCAGCTAAAATTAGTAGTAAAAGCTCTAAAAACATAAGTACATCGACATACCATTCTGATTAATACTCTGATGCATTTTACTGGTGGGGCACTAACTGCTTACTCTCATAAAGAAAACTGTTTGGTGACTTTATCTTCACCTGAAAGAGTAAATAACTCACTATACTTGGTCTGAGGAATTCTCATTAACTTTGACTCGGAGTGTTAGCAAACATGTCCAGATCAAGATCACATAGAGACCTGGGCACCTTCAAGGAGTCACAGTATCACCAAAGATTTTAATCAAATTTTTGTTCTATACTGTTAAGTACCTCACACACATCCACAAAACTACAGTTTCTTGCATGACCACAAAACTACAGTTTCTTGCGACTACACACATACACACACACATATGAACACTACTGCTCAAGTTAGAAATACTGTATTGTCAGCAACAAATTAGATGATAAAATAAAATAAAATGGCAAATATTTATATAAAGTCTCTCTAGTAACTGTATAGTAACCAGAGATGAAGACTCGAGTCTGAGACTCTGACTCGAGTCGCACTTAAGTCGAATAAACTGTTCACCTTACCCCGGTGTCCCATTACTTTTATCCGAGCCGAACGGTTTTCAGCTAATAACGGTTTTCGAGGGGTCGTTGGAAAGGTGTCAGCGAGCCTAATCTAACTGTGGAGTTTCACATTTAGAGTGCAAGATATATTTTTCATATTTAACATTTAGATTTAAGATTTCAAATCCTCCGTGTTGGTGAGGGCATATCACAGCACGCAGTCCTGCCCCGTGCTAAGTAACAGCCAGTTGTCATTACGGGGTGTGGCCAATTAGAATCTCTTCTAAACGTTTAGAGTTCAACATTTACAGCTCAAAAGTCCCACATTTAGAGTTGCCATTTCTAAACGTTGCCACTCAAAGACTTGAGACTTGACTTGGACTTGGTAAAAATGACTTGTTAACATCTCTGATAGTAACTACTGTAATACATTCAGTATTACAGCTGGATTACAGTTTATGTAGTCACATGTGGACCCAACTTCAGTTTCTGCTCATGTAATAACATGAAATTACCTAGTGCTTTTACGTAATTAAAAAGGAAAGTTCATACATCATACATAATGTCACGGTGTGGTTCTGGGAGGGAAATGGGGAGGATGCCACAGTATGGTTATAGATATGGTTTTAATAAAGAAACAAACACAAAACACAACTATCCCCGACTCAGGGTAAACACATAAAACATATAACACAAGAACAGAAACAGCTAAACACTAAATATGGTCAACACAGCAGGGAAAAACACAATATACAGGAAACAACAGGATGTAAACAAAGACTAGACCCGTACTCCTCAAACGAACAAAGAAACCAAAACAGAAACTTGAGGGCTCAACCCTCCCTCGCAGCTCAGCAAGCAGGACACGTGGACTAGGCAACCAGCGCAGACATTTTGCCGAGTACCCAGGGTTGCCAGGTGACCAGAAGGTGTCCGTGCTCACACAGAGGCTTACGGGGAGAGCTTTGGATTGGGCTACAGCATACTGGGCTGGTTGCAATGGAAAGTTCCTGGACTACAACGAGGCGGTTCCAAGATGCTTTCAACTACCCTGATCATGGAAGAACAAGCAGTACTCGTCTACTCCAGCTCAAACAAGGGTCTGACATGGCTGCTGTGTATGCCATCAGGTTCCGCATCCTCACGGCTGAGAGCGGGTGGAATGAACCCGCACTCACAGCAAGTTTCTTCAAGGGCCTGCGACCTGAACTGTGAATTTCACTGTAGGGAAGTCGCATATCTCGGCTATTGGACGGTGCGGGCCATGACGGAGTGGCCTGAACCCACTACGGTGAAGGAACTCCAGCGGTTTTTGGGCTTCGCAAACTTCTATCGCCGGTTAATCAAGAACTTTAGTTCTGTGGCAGCACCACTAACCAGTCTCCTTAAGGGCAAACCTAAATCTATCAGGGTCACCCCGGAGGCTAGAGTCGCCTTTCAAGACCTCAAGAAGAGATTCGTCTCGGCTCCGGTACTCAGATTACCGGACCCGAGCGAACACTTCGTGGTGGAGATAGTTGCCTCTGAGGTTGGACTAGGAGCAGTGCTATCACAGTACTACGGGTCCCTTCGCACTTTACACCCGTGTGTCTTCTTCTCGAAGAAGCTCAGCGATGGCGAAAAGAACTACGACATCGCTAACCGTGAGCTTTTGGCGGTCAAGGCGGCATTAGAGGAGTGGTGACACTGGTTGGAGTGGTGACCTTTCATGTTTATACGGACCACCACAACCTAAAATACATACGTCAAGCCAAATGTATTTGTCCTCTACAGGCACGGTGGGCTCTATTTTTCAGCCACTTCAATTACACCATCACTTATCAGCCTGGTTCAAAAATGGGAAAGCCAACGCGTTTGTGACCCAGAACCGATTATCCCGCCTAAATTAATCGTATCTCCATTACAGTGGGACGTGAACGAAATGATGGACAGGATAAATCCTGTAAGGATCGCAGTCTCTAGAGCCTGTCCCGCTGGCAAACGTTTCATTCCCGTGTCTTTACGGGATAGGATTATAAAGTGGGCACATTGTACGCCGGCGACAGGTCACCCAGGGGTCCACTGCACTGTCGAGGTCATTAGACACGGTTACTGATGGCCTTCCGTGCAGGCATATGTGGAGGGAGCTGTCAGATCATGCAGAACATGCGTGGTCTCTAAGCCATCTCGTCAGCTTCCCGCAGGAAAGCTCCTACCCCTCCAGATACCGCAGAGACCCTGGTCCCACCTCTCAGTGGACTTCATTACGAACCTCCCGGACTCGAAGAGGTACACAGTAGTTCTGGTTGTGGTAGACCAATTTTCCAAATGGGTGAGGTTTATTCCATTCCCATCACCCCCTTCAGCATTAGCAGTGGCCGAGGTTCTCTTTCAGCAAGTGTTTTTGCACTATGGCATCCCGGAGGAAATCCTCTCCGACCGGGGTCCTCAGTTTATATCGCGCATTTGGCATGCGTTCATGAAGAAACTGGGAACCGCCATCAGTTTGACCTCGGGGTACCACCCTGAGTCCAACGGACAGGCGGAGTGGTTGGTGCAAGAGCTGGGGAGGTTCCTCCGAGCAACAGCACAGCTGGGCTGAGTACCTCGGTTGGGCGGAATATGCACAAAACACCCTGCGGCACTCCTCAACCGGCCTAACACACTTTGAGTGTGTGCTCGGGATCCAGCCTTTGCTCTGTCCGTGAGACGGGTCTCCCTCGGAGATCCCAGAGGTGGACGCCTGGTTCTGGGGGGCTGAGCGGGTGTGGGAATGAGCGCACACTGCCATTAGTGAAGCGGTGAGGCGGTTTAAACAGCAGTCGGACCGGCGTCAGAGGGAGGCACCTGTATTTCAGGTAGAAGATCGAGTGTGGCTCTCCACCCGTGACATCCGCATGCGGTTGCCTTCCAGAAAGTTATCGCCCCGGTTCTTAGGGCCGTATCCCATTGTACAATGTGTTAACCGGGTGGCTTATAAACTTAAACTGCCCCCACATGATGTTTCACACCTTAAACCTTCTGTTACAGGTCCCTTAAATGAGGGGTCTGGGCAACCGACTGAACTTGCTGCTATTGAGGTCGAGGGGGAGCCGGTGTACAGGGTGCGGGCACTCATGGACTCATGGACAGTTAAGGTAATGAGTGAAGGTGAGACAGGATTGGTCACGTAAGGGTTTAAATCCTGGCTGAACCAGAGTTAGAGCATGGGGACACCAAAGAACAAACTGGGAGATGTCAGAGAGCAGATGCAACCAGCCCAGTCCTTTCCTGGCTGTTTCGTGCTTCTAGGTTGTTTTCTGATGCGTGTGTTCTGTGCAGAAGGTGAAACCGAAGCACGCTGAAGTAAAGTGGTGCTGCAGGAAGACACTGGGGATTCCCTACCACCCTACTGGTGGCTGAGGGGGTTTTCTTGAGAACAGTGACGTGTCGAGAGCTGTGATGTATCTTCCAGTGCAAGGATTCCACAGGGTTCCTGTGAATGTTATGTTTGACCTTACTTTTGTGTTTGAAAGTGAATAAAAACAGACTCTCTCTAGAAATTCAGTGTGCAGCAGTGTCTCTTCCCATCTGCCGACATGACACCTGTATGGTATGTGTTCAGGTCACAATCTGTTTGTCAAAGAAAAGTGAATATTGTTGGCAACAATGACTTAAGTATATTCACACATTAATTATAAACAATGATCACATCAACATAAACACTTAGCAAAAATAAATAGAAAAGAAATGTGTGGATTAGTCAGTCATGTAGCCTCTGAGAATTGAATCAATTCTGCATCTGACTAAATTTACCCATCTGTTAGCAAGCTAAATGTACTTTTTTTCTGGTGAAGTATATGACTGGCCTCACATTAGTGAGAGGCTGATGTTTTATCCAGAGATTACATTAAGCAATAAGTTAGTTTTGATTAGAGTGCTGACAAGCTAAACTATAGAAGTAACCTTTTTCCTTGTATTTCTTTTCTTTTTTTATTTAAAGTAAGACACTGAACAAATACACCCTCCACAGACAACCAATGGGCTCCTTGAAGGCTCTAGGCTTTCAGACCCTCATAACACAAACTAAATTCCAGTCCAGTAAGATCGAGGAGAATTTCCACTTCGAGACTGTATTGGAAATTTTATTTTATGCTCATGTTAACCTCAGTACTGATCTCATGTTTTCACTCATGATTGAACTAATGTTGAGCTTCTATATATTCTGTAATATAATATGTTATATGACAATTGCATATCTGTATTATGGTCTTAGGCCTCTAACTTCATGTCTACATATAACCTCAGTTCCTTAAAACATTTGATTGTCTTACCAAGTGTCGCAACCCACACTTGCTCCTCAGGCATGTGAAAGCCGCTAGTATGTAACAACAAGGTAGATACGATTCACGGCCTAGAAAATTAGAAATTAGCTCAGACCATCTTTCTTCTATCTACTATTCTCTGTAACTGCCTAATAACTACTTTACTAATAAAGGAGATTCTTAAAGGACTTTGTGCTTCAGTGTGTGATTTAGATTCGGATTGACGTAACAGAGGCAGAAAGAATGGGAAACAGAAAGCCCAAAAAAACAAACAGTGCTCACCATTGTTCTGTAAAGGTTCTCTTTGATCCTTCTCAATTAATGTTTTCTGCTATATTACATTATTTATATTTTAGGCTTATTATCAAGGTGAGAGGAGAAGATTGGTTCTTTTCAACATGGTTGTATCTTCTGCTTAGATTGCACTGCTAGAAGGGAGAAAAAGAGAAATGGAGAGAGGGGAGACTAGAGACAGGGCTAAGACAGAGGTGTGTTAATGAGTGGGGTCCCTGTTGGCTCTCAAAAAGCGCTGCAAGAAGCATGACAGCTGTCCAGCGCTGTGGAGCACTTCGTCCGCCTGCAAGAGAGGAGTCTCAGGGAGGATATGGCATGAGCAGGGCTTTCCCAATGTAAATAAATAAATAAATAAATAAATAAATAAATAAATAAATAAATAAATAAATAAATAAATCACCCTTGAGTCTGGCAACAAGGTCTTGGGGCTTTGTTTGTGTGGCTAATTAGCAAGAGACACCCAGCTGCCTCCAGCTGTACGTGGGCCATGCTGAGAAAACCTGATAGCAGAGGTGGGATCTTAGGGAAGGATGGGTGATGGTGAGAAGCTTCTCTCTTAATGCTGAAGAAAATGTTGATTTTAATAAATAAAACCAGAGTTGTTTGGCTTGTTAAATTAATGTTTTGGGAACCTACCTGACAATAAAACTTACTTGAATAGTTTTAAAAAAATCACACAATTTGCCTCTTTGCCCCAAATGTGATTGATCACCCAAGACACGTTTGATGTCTGTAGTTTACATATTTAATATCAAAATGACTTCATTTAAAGATGTAAAGATTTTTGTGATGGCACAACATCCTATATATTTTTGTCTGTTATGGTTTTTCCTGGTGGGATTATAAAGTTTGACAGTCATAATAAGTATTTTTATTCACCAAAATGATGGTAAAATGAGAAAGGAACACTAACAGAATTAGTCTTATTTAACAAAAATATTTAAATCTTATCTCTTAATAAATCATCTGGAAGCCACCAGTGAGTGCTCTGTCTTGCAGACATACCGAAACCCATTTTAGTGAATTATTTACTTTTCCAGATGGGAATAAAATCACCAAGCACTCCATTATCACCACTAGGTGCACTAAAATGGAAAATGTGGGGATTGTAATTTTAGTTTAGTTTGCTCAGATAATGTGTGCTACTAATCATTGCTTCATTAGCACACATGTTAACATTGTCCCACTTCTGTCCCACCCTCATAAATTATGCCCTCAGCTGGGAGTAGTACACATAAAAAGCATAAAGGGGTCAACCAGTACTCATAACAGAACATACGAGGCATTGAGAGACCGGAGAAAGTCAACACTGCATGACATCACTCATCATCTCCGATCAAACTCTGCCAAGCTGATACAACTGTCAGCAGGCTGAGCATACATAAACAAAGGGCAACAGAGGGGAGAAGATAAGGAAATGAAACGAAAAGAAATAGAGAGAAAGTAAAAAAAAGAGAAGGGGGAAAGACGGGTATGAAAAATAAGAGAGAGTGATTGAGCAAGATATAGTCTGTATGTAATGCTTCTGCAAAAGGATTAGAGTGCTGACAAGCTGGATGACATTTTGCCTACAAGAGTGGCCCGACAGCGAGTGACAGGCGGAGTGACAGGTTCCTCTGCAGGAATTCTGCGTCCTTTTCCAAAGGAGAAAAAAAAGTGCCAGACCAGCAATGTTCTAGCTTCGACACACTGTACTTCATAGAGTATTCCATTAGAAATCCCATGTGACCTTAGGAGGGAAAAAAAAACTCTAACATCAACAAAAAAATTACTCTTTATGTGTACACACGTTCAGGGATGGATAAATAAATAAATAAATAAATACATTTTAAGTGCAGTTCGTTTCAGAACTGTCAAATCTGTCCTTCATCATGTTCCTGGCATGCTGTCATCTGTGTGTCCAGCAGAAACATTCTTCCTCTTGGAGAACATGCCCGGCCCTGTTGTGAGTTGTAACTTTTATTCCCATCCTGCTAATGAAACTGCACTGTTATCTCCATCGTGTGCACCAGGCAGTATCTGTGCAGATTAATTTCCAAACACACAATCTCTGACAGTCTTGCAGTCACACGATTGAGATAATTTCTGTGGAAACCATCATGGTTACTACACTACTGCTGCTTCTTTCCAAATAAATATGATTGAGCAAATGGAAATCTGAGGATCTGTGGTTTAACAATTTATTAGCCTATACATAACAGCCTTATACAAAACAGTTGCATAGCAATAAATCTCTCTGGAAAATGATCTGTAATAAATGAATAAATAACACAAAACAAGTTATATGTATAGACATACATATAAAATATATGCCTATATATGCTACAAATCTATAGGCATATATTTTTATTCATATATTTAGAGTAGCGTCGGGTTGTATACTCTGCAGCAGCCAAAGACAAGTGCTCCTCATCCTGCGCTGTCCAGGGTGCTATAGTGGACATGAGCTGCCGATGTCAAAATTGTTTGTCACCCTTGTTTAGGGCTGTAAAAATGCAGGTGCCAGAAGAAGGACCACTGCAACAGAACACACCGGCAGTCACTCAGTGGCCACCGTGAACAAGATTAGGTCGCCATATATATACAACATGGATACAACATCACAAGCCTCGCCCTGCTCCAGACCTGGACTCGCCCCGCTCCAGACCAGGATGCCGGAGACAACCTCACACCTCTTCTAGCACCTTTCAGAACTTCCCTGACCCGCATCAACCCCTCTCGTGCATGTTCTTGCCTTAGGAGAAGTAGTAGTGGAACTTGCAATTAGCTGTAATAGTTGTATTTACTACTAGTTCTAACAGAAGTAGCGTGTTCATTTAATAAAAAAAATGTTGTACAGTGTCATTAAATGTGTAGTTTTCTCTGCTGTTGTAAGTGAGATTTGAAAGATAATGATTCATAAGGAAGAGAGTGCAGAGAGAGGGATACATTAAAAAAAGATGAATTATTTAGGTTTATTAGGGCTGAGATGCAAAGGTGAGTGACAGAGTGAGTCATAAGTTATTTAATATTGATGTAGACTGACTGGATATGAAATCATATTGACTGTATTTTCCTTAAGTTATTAATCAGTTATAAGTTATTTATCATCGCTTTGAAGCTGCTCTGCTCTTGGTTCATTATTAACACACACAAACCTTCCGAGACATAACACCTAAACAATCACTGCAATTGCTTACTTTAGGGTTTTTGGAAGCAAAGACACAGGATGGGTGTACTAGTGCTAGTAAAGATGTCTGGATAAAGTTTTAGTACTTATTACAGAGACTTTGTCAATAACGATCCTGATCTAATATTTGTCATTTCATAGTGCAGTGCACAAGACCAGCCTAAGCTGTAAATGTAATAAATTCATTGTTTTTGTGATGTTTTAAAAAAGCATATTTGCTTAAATTCTACTTCTTCAGCTTCAGCGGTCAAAATAGATAACTATGCATGCACTGTATGACATTTTTTCATTGTTCTACATCAGTTGAACATAGCAGCTGCACTTTTGTACACTGTGTGAACGTGTTCTCAATCAACTGAAACAAATCGACTTATATAAACTGCTGGGAATTAAATTTCACCACATTAATAACTGTAACAAACTACGGTTTATGGTTTTGAACTATGGTTAAGTGCTGGATCAAGGTTTGGAATAAGGTTAAGTTTAAGGTTAGCTTTAATAGAATCATTTTTTTACAGTAATTTTAAAAATCTCAATTGCCAACCTCCCAACATTTTTTTTGAATTTGGACACCCATTGTGGTGTGTGCTAGCCTTTGAACTAGTCTTGGGGACTGTGTTATATATGCAGGGGTTTTCACTAGATTGCAGTGAGAGTGTCCAGCAGATGTGATTGGGCTAATCTTTAGCTTCAGCTTCATTTGTGCTAATTCAGCAGGGGCCACCCAGCCCATGAGGCAGCTGCAGTCAGGAATGTGGTACAGGTTAAAACTTAATTTCATTCTCTGTCTGTCTGTCTGTCTGTCTGTCTGTCTCTCTCTCTCTCTCTCGCTCTCTCTCTCTATTCTCCTGAAATGCTTATTTCCCTGAGGGCAATTATAATAGGAGAATCAATGCTTGAGTGAATTTTAATTTGTCATACAGAGAGCAGGAGAGATATTTCAATCTACAGTGTAAGTCCTGTCATTAGCCATAGGGAGAGTACAGTGCTGATGGAGATGGTGTGATTGTTGGAGATTATTGATTGCAGACAAACGGAAAACTATAAAACCTGAACAGCTCATCCAAAGCTGCAGTAATAACTAGGAAACTCTGCAGTTCAAAGTTAAGGTCAGTGATCTGGCAAAATTTTTGTATCACAGTTCCTTACAATAAATATGAATGTGTTGGAAGATTTATGACCAGTACCACTACCACTTCTACTACTACTGTATAATAATAATAATAATAATAATAATAATAATAATAATAATAATAACAACAACAACAACAACAACAACAACAACAACAACAACAAC
>JBBJLR010000111.1:6824378-6838074 GCA_037577145.1 Brachypetersius gabonensis
TCTCTCTCTCTCTCTCTCTCTCTCTCTCTCTCTCTCTCTCTCTCTCTTTCTCTCTCTTTCTCTCTCTTTCTCTCTCTGTGTATCAGTGACAGGACCCAGCTTTATAAAATCTTAATGAAATGTCTTTGGTCAAGGTATGGGGGCATGGTAGCAGAGGATGGGGGTGGAAGGTTTTGTGTGATGTTTTGTGCGGTGTGTGTGTGTGTGTGTGTGTGTGTGTGTGTGCATGTGGTGAAAGTGAGGTGATACCTGACATTCCCCTGCAATCATTTGCAATTCCAACTGCTCGTATGTAGAAGTAAAAGAAAAAAGTTAGACTTTTTTGGAAATAATACACTTTATGTGTAAAACTTCAAGTTGTGTTAGATTATGATTAATCAGTATATTACAGTCAATATCATTCTGATTATGATACAGCAACAAATTCTGCCAATTATTGTTGACTGTAAAGTCAAACATTTATATTTTCATGAACTTATGTCACTGGCCGCAAATATCAATGTTGGTTTTCGGTCCTACTTTGTAAAGTGTGTCTATTAACCATATAATTAGAGAATAATAATACATGCAATGACAATGTAGTCAGCAATACATTTGCTTTTACAGATTAGTTAAGCAGTAAGCAATAATAGACATGTGTATCATCAGATACAATTTTTATCCATGCCGTGACACAAGTGTATCTGCCACTGTACACATTCTGTAATGACATTTAAGAAAAAGGCTGCATTTATTTGAACTGCTGTTTTGGACAACTGCTGTTGTGCTGAAATATCATGTTACAGAGTGGCTGAAGGCCACATCACAAGACAAGCATCCTACATACTGCTGGTTAATGTTAAACATTTCATTGGAGTCTAAGCACTTTCATAATATAGGTAATCTTTTTGGGGAAACAACAGCTTCCATTATTATATGTGTTGCAATTAACTTGGCATACTTGATATGCCAAGTTAATAACTTATAACTCATAACTTATAACATATAAGTCATAACTTATAACTCATAACTTATAACATTTACCTTTATCCTGCACTTGCTGCTTATTGCACTTCTGGTTAGACTTAAACTGCATTTCGTTGCCTTGTACTTGTACATGTGTAATGACAATAAAGTTGAATCAAATCAAATCAAATCAAATACCTCTGTATTATATATATATAAATGATTAGGGACATTTAAGGTGGTGCCTGTTGTTATTATTATTATTATTATTATTATTATTATTATTATTATTATTTTTATTTTATAAACACAAGCAAATAGACATAGTTAAATTACATAGAAATGCCACTGCTATGCTGGTAAAGTCACAAAAATGTGTTTTTAGTTTCATCTTGTAAATGCAACATAAAGTGAAGGTCATTTTGACAGGAAGAATGTTGCTTATGTTGTTTTTCTTTTATATACATATTTTACCCTGTTCTTTTTATGTAACATTCATATTTACATTTATTTTCATTTTCTGAAACTTTTTTATTCAAACTAAATACTTTATAACTGTTCTCTGAAGCTTAATCGTAATGTAAATTGTCTCTGCTCTGTTTTGTGCTACAGTTTAAAAAGCTGTTTGGGCTGAACCATTTCGTGTTACTTCAATATGAATAGTTGGAGTGAACCATCTGTGTCACGTCTCCCCATGACTCTCAAAAGAGGACTTCCATCCTTCTCTGTTCTTTATTTAACAAACTGGAAACAATACAAGGCATAAAAACCAAGGCATATAAATAGAGCATAAAAACCAAAGCCTAATGTGTCGATTAACCCACAATGAGAACTCACACTCAAACCCCTTAAATACTAGTGAAACAAACCTAACCACCAATAACTAAACACAAAAACTCATTACAAAATAAACCCCAGATGTGACTAATAAACAAAACCCCAACCCAAAAACAGAACAAAGGATGGCCCCTACTGGCCGCAAAGGCGCACCCCTGAAGCGCCCAAACAAACCCCCACCCCATCCAAAGGGCGGAGGAGGGGAAGGCGGAGGAAAAAGGAAGCATCCCATGATCCCCTCTCTACAAATATCTCCTGGCCAGCACTCCGCACGGCCAGGGCAGCCTGGGTGGGTCCCATGGGACTCTCCCCTATGTAAGTCCCAGTCATAATACTATGAGCTCCCACCAGGGAGCCCCTTGATGCTCTTGTAAATTGAATTACAATCACTTTTAACAGAAACTTGTCCTCTGCAACCCACATTAACATCACCAAATTTGTTTTTGTTCCATTTATACATAGCTCACCTCCACCCATCACTTTACTTCTCTGCTGCTGAAACCTTAATTCATGCCTTTATCACATCCCAACTCGACTACTGCAATATCATCCTTTACAGTTTCCCCTCCAAATTGCTTAATAACATATAATACATTCAAAATACTGCAGCACGGCTTCTCACACATTCCCGACTGCGAGATCATATCACTCCTGTCCTCCAAAACCTCCACTGGCTTCCTATTACCCATCGCATACAGTTCAAAATTGTTCTCCTCACCTTCAAAGTTCTCCATTACCAGGCACCCTCCTACCTTTCGGAACTACTCCACCACCTGTCAGAACAAAGCACTGAACCTGGGGTGACCGAGTCTTCTCTGTAGCCCCTTCCCTCTGGAACTCTCTACCAAAACCCCTGTATAGACCTGGCAACTTTCAAGTGTCTTCTCAAATACCATCTTTTCAAATCTGCTTATAACCACTGTTTTTTCACCCACAATTACATTGACGTTTATATTTATGGCATTTATCAGACGCTTTTATCCAAAGCGACTTCCATTCCTTAACTACAGTACAGTCTCCCTGGAGCAACTTGGGGTTAAGGGTCTTGCTCAGGGACCCAGTGGTGGTGTGTTGAAGGTAAGATTCAAACCCATGAGCTCTTGGTCCAGAGGCAAGTATCCTACCACTAGGCCACACACACGCATGTGTTTATCTGGTCCATGCTTTTTTTCTTTTGATTACATTTGATTATATGTGTGTTTTTAATATACTTTATTGTCTCTTTAATTCTGTATAAGCATTTTTGAGTACATTTAAAAGAGTTATCAGTTTCCTTCCCACCAGTAGAATGGCCCCAGGACGCCTGCAGAAAGGAAATAACAATGTTTTTGACCAGTGCTTTTAGTTTTCCATCATACAGGCCTTTTTGCATTGATATAGGGTTCTTTTCCCTTTATACTCCCACACTGTGTTTTTCTGATCCTCGTGTTTTATACAACTGGCTGCACATACACACACAGACACACAGCGAGGTAAACACACACTGATGTTATGTCAAATGCCATCAAGCAAGAAACAGCATTTATAAAATACACAAGTTATTTACACAATCTGCTCTGTACCGAGTTTACTAAACTAACCATAGCATAACAAGAGCTTTTACTGCCAAGGAAACACATACAGTAAAAATGTGTCATAAAACATGAACATTAATATCCACATCTACAGTAGGAATAGCTTAGCATTATTTCTTATTAGCTTATTTTCCTCTCACTCATTATGTGTAGTTAAAGTAAAGAAAGGGTTGCTGTTTGAAGTTTACTTCTCTACTTTCTCTTTCAGCAGTGGAGAAAAAAGGTTAACATAAGTAACAATAAATGCAAGCTAAAACAATTAGCTTTGTACATCAGCTCTCATTAAGATATAGATGCCGACATCTGCACTCTGTTTTAAAACCAATAGACAACAGACAAAAGTGTTGCATACTTGAAATCTGTTGCAGCATTCTCAAGCCTGAATTTTGTCTATTTTTATTTTTTGTGGTGTAAGTAAAAACTTTTCAACCTGTTTATGTTATTATTGGTTTATTTACACAGTTGTTGTGGGCCTAACATCATGTTCCCAATGTGTACTGGTGTTTCAGTGTGTACTGGTGTGTTTTGGAAGGTTTGACAAGATAAGAAGATAAGATAAGATAAACCTTTATTAGTCCTCCAAGCGAAAAATTAAGAAAACAATAGAATACAATACAATACTATATCAACAGTAAAGTATAAAATGTACACTATACAGTCTAGAAATATAAATACAGACATCTATATGGTAAAAATATATACATATATGTATATGTAAACTTTATGTAAACTAAATTGCCAAGTTATATGTGTGTACCAGTGGTGGTTTCTATAAGACTACAGGTGAACAGAGGATTTCAGTGAAACGTGTTTCACTAGCGTCCCCATTCATTTCAATGTAAATCTCCTCAGACCCCAGCGGCTTGTGGATTTTTGAGGTTCCAATGGATTCTAATAGTAAATAAGTCACCCCCATTAAACAAGTGACTGCCTACTGTAATAGGGTAGTTCTCCACTTCAAAATGATTGACATAACACTGTGGCCAATCACCGCCTTTGTTTCTTTGTTTTTCAATTTATGTACTAAGCACTGACCTTGAGCGTGAGACTGAAGTTTCATACATAACATATTATTTACTAGTATTTTTTAATAATATTTCTTTTTATGATATTTTGTTATTCCTCTACAAGTGCACAGAAGGAAGGGCATTAGTCAAAGCAATACCAGCAAAGGACACTGCCAAGCTGTTGTTTTCATTATATGTGCCCTTATAAACCATCTTTATTGAGTATTTATGTCTTATTCGTTACTTATTTTGCATTAGAACCATCGCAACCACAGCTCGTTGTGTTGTTCAACAAATGTATCAACCTGTTGATCAAATAATGAGTCAAAGTCAAACGAATTATGCTAGCACCCAAGCTAACATGGTCTCTACGATAAGGAGATATTTAGAAAATAAGATAGATTTTTATTTTAGAAAATGGATAGATTTACTATGTCAAATGAGTTATACACTTACTATCCATGTTGCCACTGGCCAGAAACACTTCATTACACAAAGCAACAGAATTTTAGTATGGAATGCTGGCACATGAGCAAAAACACTTACATAGCAATGAGTAGAACCATTAAAAAACTGTTGAAGGGTTAAAAACCCTATAATTCTAACTGAATAAAAACTAGTAGCCACTTCTTAACATAATGTCATTCATGCTAAGACCCACAGTGATTTCCTTGTGATTTGTAAATCAGAATTTGGTATTAATGAATTGCTTCTTTAAGTAAAAGTATGAGAAATACCTAGTTGTTGAAGGAAGAAAAGAAGCCAACAACTGCAGTTGTAAAATGGAAACCACTGATGTAAAATATTAACCCCTTTATCCACAATTCCTGCAATTTTATCTAGATTTTAGTTGGCCTACAATTATGTTTTTCTCCCGTACTACAGTTTTGCTTCAGTAACAACAAACAGTGTAGTTTTAGAATTTGTTTAAATTTACAGGGGCTGGCAAAATTTCTACCAGCAATTTTACTTAATTGATACTACTGACTCACTGGAATAGTTGTATTTCATCGAAAAAAAAGACACATTTCCCAACCAGTAAGAACACAGCAGCATGAATCAAACGAATGATTCATCCAGCCCAGCTTGACACTTTTAGAGGCAGTTCAGCTACCCAGGAGTTTGTTTGTAATGCTTAATAAATGCCTGCATGGTTCATGCCATTCCTCTGGATGCCACCTTACCTTACCCCTAACGGCCATTAGTGCCCAAAGGGCCAGTGACGAGTGTGTAGAGTGTACATATCTAACACACTCCTGACAGGACTGCTGTTAGTGTAGAGCTGCTGTCCTCCCAAATGGTTTCAAATGAAACTGTCTGCAGCGTCTTATTGCCCCATATGTAACACAAGGACAGCTGGAGCCTGTGGTTCGGAGGTGGACACTATCTACACCTTCTGTTATGGCTCATTAGGGATCATCTACCAGGATATAAGGAGGATGCATCAAACTCCTCAATGCCTACCATTATTGTTTTATTTTACCTTTAAGCCTGACAAGTGCATAATTCTACTGTTACATTTTTTCATGCCAGCAGGGATGAATATATAATGGAATGGTTTCAGTGTACAGTGCAGCCTGTGCCAGCATGTCCCATTAATTGTATTATTAGTTGAGAAGTACATTTAAATTAACATTAACATTTTGTATCAAGTCCAAAGTGTTTTTTCATCTAGATTCAAAATGTATCAATGTGAATTTCCCTTGTTTAGTACTAATTGCTGTAAGATAACAATACACTTCTACAGATTGTTCAGACCCAGGAGTAAAAAAAATACTGTAAATACTGTAATTGCAACTGCTAAGGGTTAAATGTATGGGTGTTTACCCTGTGGGTACACTATTCAACCATGCAACTGTTTATACAATATTGATATTGTTAAAGACCTGGTAATTTGAAATTTGCTCTACAAACTACCATGATGGTGTATTAAAAAAATTAAATAATAAAATAATAATAATAATAATAATAATAATAATAATAATAATAATAATAATTATTATTATTATTATTATTATTATTATTATTATTATATTAAAACCACATGCATTTTGTTTTATTATCATTATTAATTTGTTTGGCTGAAAAGTAGATAAAGAGAAGGGGGAATGAGGGCATGAGCTAAAAGGTAATGAAATCTCAACACAAAAATATAAACTCACGTGTTTTTAAAAGAAGGAAAAGAACCACACTGTAGTCAACTACCCATCCAATGATTTCCATGAGAGTAGGTGGAGATCTTTTTAGGAAGTGTGGTGGAAATATGGTTTTCACATGATGCCAGTGTTAGCAGTAATCACAAACAACAATAGCAACAGCAACATTCTGGTTAATCTCATTCTGCCTTTAAATGAAGAGTCACTCAGTTCAGCTCTAATCATTTAGTTTAATAAGCAATTCCTATGGTACTATTAAGGATTGATAGTGCTGTCAATATTACTAATTTCCTGGTGTACTGAGCGTTCTCTGCTGATGTTTGCTCCTATCTGACCTGTTTTTATTTTGTGTTTTGGATTGCCTCTGTCACACCTCTAGTTAGTAAACTTCACACCACAAGTCCTGGAGCCAGTGACCCCACTCTTCCAGTGCCCACTTGATGGCCAACAGCTCATGGCTGGAGCTGCTTAAGCATTTTGGGTAGGGGCCAATTACGTACAGACTCGAGTTTCTAAGGATCCATGGCCACACCAGTAGGGGTAATAACAAAACTCAAGAATGTGGTGGAACGCTGGTGGAAAGCATATTTTTCCAACTTAGTCAATTTGGTGGGCTAGCAGCCTCTGGATAATCACTCGGATGAGCTGGATATGCTCTTCTGTGTTTTTCAAAGGCCCACTGACCTAAAATGTCCTTTAGCACATCACTGATCATCTGGAATAGCGCCGGACTATTACATAAACCGACCGGCATTACTAAGGTTTCAAAATGGCCAGTAAGTGTTGTAAAATCTGTCCTCCAATCATCACCCTCCCTGATGCCCACCAGATTACTGTATAGGTCCTGCTGAGGTCCAGTTTAGTGAATATTAAAGCACCAAATAGAGCATCCAGGGAAGTATTAGTGAGTGGAAGCATATGTAGTCAAGAACAACACAACAGGGCAAAAATTATCCATGGGTTGAATTTGCACATAATAGTTATCAGCTCTTGTTTATTCCAGAGATCACTGGCCCAAGCTATGTAAGAAAGTCACACCTAGAAGGGGGTTATGTGGGGTCTGGCTCTGTAGCTCACACCTCTTGCTGCTAAGAGAGCTCTAGTCATCATGTTAGTAACTTAAGAAATTCCTGGTTATGATACTAGTATCAAAGCTATGTGAAATATTCCCAATTTCCTGGTGTACCAAGTTCTCTGCTATTTTGTTTGCTTTGATCATACATTGCACATATCCCTAAGGTCATTGCCTTGCTTCTGACTTTCTCCCTGTTTTTGGATCTTGGATTTAGTTTTTCCTTTATGCTGATGTTTGCCCCTCTCTGACCTGCTTATACATGTAAAACAAGTTTTAGTAAACTTCAAACTACAACTGCAGGCTCTTTTTACTCACATTTTTTCATGTATTTACATGTACTTACATAGAAGTACAAGAAGGATAACAAATATAAAGATTATTTATTATTATTTATTATTTACGCTTCACTCAACAACTAAAATGCTGACATGTGGGATTTGTTACCATACCGTTGTATGGTGCTACAGAAAAATTGACCTATACATGTTCATTTATGAATTGGTAGAACAGAAATGGACAGTTCTATAACATTAGTGCTCTTAATTCTTAAAATAGCTGTCAGCATATCATATCATTACATTTTGGATTCTGGTGCACTTTGTCTGTGATCAGGCTTGTAAAATTTATCCTTATCTGGAATAGTAAAATGTGCACAAAACTATGTTTCTGTGGATCTGATGTTTTTTTGTAATGTAATGTAAACTTGATCTGCAAAACAGAGAACAAATTGACAGAAACCGCTTAACATCAAATAAATAGTCATTACTCATTGCTGCCCTCTAAAGGTGTTACTGTACCTGTTGAAAGTATTAACTTTCATTGTCACCATAAGTCTTTTGAAGTGGCTCAGTAAATATGTTTCCTTTATATTTTATATTTATGCGTTTATATTTTAGCTTTATATTGGAGAAAACACATCTTTTCACACCAGGAGGGCCACTCTGCTCCTTCATCTCTCCCATTCCCGATGACATCACCTGGCCAGCTACAGCACTGAAAACTGATTGGCTGAGCTTGAAGTAAAGAGACTAATGACCTCTAGCTGCTCTGCTTCTGCCACCACTGGATATTTTACACCAAAGGTCTCCTGAATGACAATTTATTATTGCTCTCTCTCTCTATTAGTTTTCTCTCTCTCTCTCTCTCTCTCCTCTGTGACCCCCTCTCTCCTGTGCTCTCTACTGGGATGACATTGCCATCCTTCTTGAGCGAATGCCAGCGATCTGCTCTGGGGCCTAAAAATAGCTGCCTGAGGCAAGGGTGGATGCTCAATCTCACTCTCTCTCCTCTCTCTCTTTATCTCTCTCTCTTTTTTTCTTCTCTCCCTCCAGCAACCTGATCCACCCAGTCTACCATGCAGTGTGCTCTAGGGCCTATGTGAAACACACACATATGCAAAAGCATACTTAGTTAAACCCATCAGCAGCTACCCTTGAATATTTCACTCTTTTCTTCCCTTCTGTTTTGTCTTCCCTTTTGTTTTTATCCCCAAACTACCCCAGAGTGATGATGACATTATGGTGTCTGTGCAGTGATGTCATTCTGATGCATGCTGAGTTACAGACTTGGAATGATGAGAGGGTGTGGCTTGTTTTGAGTTTTTTTTAGTTTTGCAAGCATTTCTGCCTAATATTGTCTAATATGTCACTTTCAGAAAATGGCAGGCATTCTGGCAGTTGAGTTTGGGTGTGGCAAAGAAGCAATAGCAGCCAGGTCAGCTTGATTCTGCATAGTGTGTGGTGTGTTTAAGTGAATAAGTGGATCACATCCATCTACATTTTTATTGTCAGGAGAAATTTGCTTTTGCTTCCTCAGTTTGTATATGGCAAAACATAAAGCTTGACAAAATGTGAGAGCAGCTTTGATAGGGACAGTAGTCATCACAGGCAGTGAGCATGTACAAAAGTCAGAAAACCCGGAAATCAGAATGCAGGTCAAAACACAAAACCATGAATAAGAAATGCATAGTTATTAGTAATGGCTGATCTAGTGACACCTAATAATACTTATCATTATCTCCCAAACTTCCCCTTCTTAACCATAGCAATGAAACCATCACATAAGCTGTCTAGTAACTACTGGTCACAGTAAAATATAGATTTGTGCAGCTATAGTGAGCTGGTGGCCTAGTGGTTAGGGTGTTTGCCCTGTGATCAGAAAGTCATGGGTTTCATTCCCAAGACTGCTAGTAGCACCTCTGAAGTACCCTTGAGCAAGATCCCCACACACTGCTTTCCAGGCAGTGTGTTCCTGGCTGACCGCTGCTTCACATCACAGGGGAAGACTTTCGTGCTGTGGTGTGTACACGTACAGTCATGGCCAAAATTGTTGGCACCTCTGAAGTATTTCTCACATAAAAGTATTGCATTCACACATGTTTTGCCATACAGAATATGTTTATTGTAAGGTTTAGGCCTAGTTAGGCCGGTCCTAAGTTCTTGTTTAAATATCTTGTGTTCTAGTTTTGGTCTTTTGTATATATGTTCTGGTTATGTGTTTTGGTTTATGCTTTAGTCTGGGTCTCGTGGGAGTTCTGTTTCCGTTTATGTTCACTAGGTGTCTCCCTCGAGTAAGTGTCTTTAGTTTCAGTCTTGTTACCGTGCCACCTGTTCTGTCTTGTCTAATTATTACATGTCTGTTCTGATTGGTTCTTGGTTTGGTGTCTCTTGTATATAGTGTCTAGTTCTTCTGTTCTCAGGCACGGTTGCATACACTAACTTTACCTGATGCTAGGTACCCAACCTGTTCTCTGTTTTTGTTTCCATGTTTGGCCCACGTGCCGGTTTATGTTTGGTTCCTTTGTTTTTGCTGAAATAAAGTTGAATAGAAATGTCGGTCCGCGTTGGTGGTCTACATGTCCATGCTGAACAGGCCTGGGACGTTACATTTATTCTCTTTGTGTGTATTGGAACAAAACAAAAACAAACAAAAGTAAAAGCAAATTTGACATAATGGCACACAAAACTCCAAAAACGGTCTGGACAAAATTATTGGCACCCTTAACTTAATATTTGGTTGCACACTCTTTAGAAAAAATAACTGAAATCAGTCACTTCCTATAGCCATCAATAAGCTTCTTACACCTCTCACCTGGAATTTTGGACCACTCTTCCTTTGCAAACTGCTCCAGGTCTCTCATACTGGAAGGGTGCCTTTTCCCAACAGCAGTTTTAAAATCTCTTCACAGGTGTTCAATGGAATTTAGATCTGGGCTCATTGCTGGCCACTTCAGAACTCTCCAGCACTTTGTTGCCATCCATTTCTGGGTGCTTTTTGAAAGAAGGGTCATTGTCCTGCTGGAAGACCCAAGATCTCGGATGCAAACCCAGCTTTCTGACACTGGGACCTACAGTGCGACCCAAAATTCTTTGGTAATCCCGAGATTTCATAATGCCTGGACTATCCTGCATTGCAACCTTTCACCAATTTTTCTCTTCCGTCCACGCCCAGGGAAATTAGCTACAGGGGCATGGATTGCAAACCTCTTGATAATGTTGGACAACGGCAAATCTAGATCTCTGGAGATGGACTTGTAACCTTGAGATAGTTGATATTTTTCCACAATTTTGGTTCTCAAGTCCTCACACAGTTCTCTTTTCCTCTTTCTGTTGTCCATGCTTAGTGTGGCACACACAGACTAAGTGAACTTCTTTCTTTTTTATCTGCTTTCAGGTGTGTATATTGCCCACACATGTTACTTGCCCCAGGTCAGTTTAAAGGAGCATCACATGCTTGAAGCAATCTTATTTATCCACAATTTTGAAAGGGTGCCGATAATTTTGTCCAGACATTTTGTGTGACATTATGTCTAATGTGCTTTTTTTCCTCCTGTTGTTGTTTTGTTCCAATACACACAAAGAAAATAAACATGTGTATAGTAAAACATGTGTTAATGCAATACTTTTCTGTGAGAAATACTTTATTTTCTGGAAAAATTTCAGGGGTGCCAACAATTCTAGCCATGACTGTACAACAGAATAGTCACTTTCCTTACAGGCGAAGTTGGCCTGTCGCAATGCAGGCCTCAGCCTGGATGGCATCATATGGCTGGCCATCTGCCTTGACTAATACCTCGGGACTAAGCAATATCGCTCCAGCTATCCAACTTCTTGTGTCCATACATAGCTCCCCAGCTCCAGTGATTGTCCCACACCTGAGCTCTTCAGTGGAGAAGGAGGTGTGGAGTCTATGTAGTTGGGGACTCCTAGCTGACAACTGGAGAGAGAAGCCTTTGGCAAGACAGGGAGCTTTGGGGACTAAGGATACTCGGGAAGACAATGCTCCATCCGGATGACAAAGGAGATATGGGAAAATGAGAAGTCAGAAAAAATGTCTGTAAATCAGTTTGTAAGTCCCATTCTTGTCAATAATTGTTCTGTCTGTCTGTTTTCTCTGTTTTTGGGCAACTTTATCTCTCAGTCTTTTGTTCTTTCTGTTGTTATTCCCTTGGTTGCTTTAACTCATCCTTAGCTCATCCTGTCCCTGGATGGTAAACTGGTTAACAACAGACAGGTAAAGGAAGTTACTGTACCAATTCAGCCAAGGCTCTCAACTTCACTGCCTTCTGCAGACTTCTTTCTTGTAGAGAAGAAGGATGTCAGACACCAATCCAGCATTGCTCCTTTGGGGGCTCGGTGCAGTCACAGAGATGTATCCTCACCAACTTCCTCCAATCCCATTAGCCATTGAACAGGTTAACAGGGCTAAGATTTTTACCAAACACAGGGCACACTATCTGATTTGAATTTGGGCGGCAGATGAATGGAACAGAGCATTCTCAACCACATCTGGTCACTATATGTATCAAGTGATGCCATGTGGAATGGTGAATGCCCCACAACAGGTTAAAATACAGGTTCAAAAACAGGTTGAAATACTCTCGGCAGAGAACGCGGTGCTCAGAGAGTCGGTGAAATCCCTCACAGAAGAGACATGCCAGCTCTCAGAAGACAACACAAAAGATAAAAGAGTCGATGCTGGATCTACAGGCATGGAGTATGAGGGACAATCTAGTTTTAGCAGGTATCCCAGAGAAACCTGAGGAGGATCCAGAATCCACAATCAAAAACTTAATGCAGAACCGGCTCAAACTCCCAGCGGACACTGTCAACAACATCACCTTCCATCATGTCCACCGCCTAGGAGGAAAAAGACCCGACAGCTGCAGACCCAGACCTATTGTGGCCAAATTTGAACACTTTAAGCAGGAGGAATGAGTAAGAAGTTGAGGCAGGGAACTGAAAGGGACCAACTTCAGTGTCAACGACCAGTTCCCACAGGAGATCCAGCAGCGCGAAGACTCCTATTTCCCATCAGGAGGCGCTTCATCAGTGAAGGCTGCCGAGCGGTCATCACTGTGGACGAGCTCTATGTCAACGGGCAATTGCATCGTGACCGGGAAACCACCCCCTGGCTCTACTAATCAGGTGATTGATTTCCATATTAATCATTTACTTCTATTAATAGACTTATACACATGTCCTCAACATAGCACTGTTTAGTCGTTTTACCAACTTAAATAAACTTAAATAAACAACTTAAATGTGTACTGACATTACTCCACTTTTGTTTCTTTTACATATCTTCTTCTCTTTTTCTTCATCCCTTTTGTTTTTTTTAATTCCTTTCTCTCCATAAATTCTCAAAGTTTTATTGCTCACATTATACGCAATAATACAAGTACTGCATCTAACATAACAAACACATACATATGCATAAACAGCACACAAACAGTCCACACACATGGGCACACACAACCACTTACATGTGTACACACACATAATCATACTGGCACAAAATACTCAGCATGAGCACATTAAGGTTTGTGACATGGAATGTGCGCAGTATAGGTTCTAGAGAAAAGAGATTAAAAGTTTTTAATCGGCATAAAGAATTACAAGCAGACATTGTCCTCCTACAGCGTCCATGGGGTCCTGCCGTTCTCCCGTGGGAACGCCCCTGACCTGGGGACCGGACAACATCTCCTGGGGCCGTTCACCTGACACTTTCTGGTGCATCTGTGTCTGGGCCTCATAGGTGTGTAGTATTTGTCCATGGCCTGGGGAAGGGGGGTTCAGTGGGGGACTGGGGGGGGGGGGGGGG
>JBBJLR010000111.1:6865995-6893415 GCA_037577145.1 Brachypetersius gabonensis
CACACACACACACACACACACACACACACACACACACACACACACACACACACACACACACACACACACACAATCTGAATCCTGGATTTGTGTCATCTTTTTAATGTCTTTCTTAATCCACAAATGGATTTGGAATCAAATCCTGCTTGGAATTGAAGAATTGAAGAACAAAAACAGAAATCAATATTCCAGACTTAGGTTAGCTGTAGTTTCATCAGATGTTGGAATACATTATTTCTGATGGCACTCACCCAGCGAGGAAGTGTAATATTCCACAGTTTGATGGGTTTTCGCCTTCTTCGGCGTGACTGTTATTGGGCCGTTTGCGGCTGACGCAGGCTGAATGACTGGTCCGAGCTGGGCGGCTAATTGGCATTCTCTGTCCATCACCCATCATTTCAGTCAAGAATATATTTTTGGAGTGCGTTTGTTTTTTTGTTTTGTGCCTGAAGCAGCCATCCCCATGGTGATGTGAATTCTATTAGATTTGGCTGCAACTTGCATCGCAGCGCTGATAAACTCCTCAGTATGCAAATGTCAAGCAATTAAAGGCACGGAACAGCCTCTAGACTCCGAGGTGCTGGAGTAGACGGACAGTTTATGATGAGCTGCCCTGTGTGTGTTTAGGCTGCCATGGCTGCATTATACTGCAGCTGATTATAACCCAATAACCAGAGATGCTGTAGCATCAGGTAAAGCTGACTTACCCTTATTAGCTATCCTTACTGAAAATTAAAGCATGCTGATGTTTCATATTGCATATTTTCGACTCATTGTGTGGGAACTGCAGGTTCTACATTTTCAATCCAATTGTTTTGCATCTAAAAGAGGAGATTGATTTGGATTTGAGTAAAGTTTTAGTAAATACACTATGAGGTTTTGTAGGAAACATCTATACATCTGCATATCTATATTTAAGTCCACATTTATTTTTTCAAAAATATCAACAATTTAAAGGATGTTATTTCTTTCCACAAAAGAAGACTGCACTCGTAACAGTTGGACTTTCCACAATTTGAAAATGAGAACCTGCTCTTTCCACCACTTTCTCCTCTTCTTTCAGCTACAGAAGAGAAAGTAAATAAATTAAACATAGGCAGAGACATTTCAAGGTTCATAAGCCTTGAGAGACCTATTTATTTGAATGAGGCAAGATACAGGGCAGTCAATCAGAACAGAGCTCGTTTACATGTATCAGTCTTGAAGGCAAAGTAACAAAACAGTCTGTTTAATTTAGAGATTTAAGAGATTAATAGAGGTTGAAAAATAGTCTTGTAAAAATGAATAATGGCTGGTTTTAGGCTATAAAATCATACCGATGTCATTGATGGGCCTAAGGAAAAAAAATATAGGAACTGTAAGACAAATGGAGGACATATTTCCTTTAAAGGGTAGAGTGAAATGGACAATTACAACTCTAGATGTTAGTTGGTTACATCAGTATGGTGTAATTTTACATGAAAATACCACTGAAACTCTTGGTGGCAGCTCTGAAAGAGCAAAACAGCTGCATTGCATGTAAACTAATTATCGTTATTTCATGTGAAGATTACACTTACTGCAAGTAATCCTCTCTGTATTTTCTAGTACTTGGATGCCCACTAATCTTGTGCGGCCATATGTGATTTCTAGAGGTCGAAAGTAACGAATTACATTTACTTACAGTTCTGTAATTGAGTAGTTTTTGTCAGTATTTTGTCATTTTTAAGTTGTTTTTGAAATACGTAATTTTACTTATTTTACTTCGCCACATTGGAAAATTCCCCGTTACTGAGAAAAAATTAAATGCAGGAAAAAACAATCAGCCTGAACTGAAAGGACATTGCAGGGGCATATGCGAGGTAACGAGGCAATAACTTCATCACGCAATGCAAAACGTACCTGCTCATTTGTCTATAAAACGTTTGTGTCCTGGACACTTTGAGTTTGGTTGGTTTTCATGTGTTATTTAGTAAGTCTGCTTTAGTGGCTTTAATTTGAAGTATAGATAGTTTGTCAGTAAAATAATATGGATCATATAATTAACCACTTGTACTTGAAAATGTTTTATGGGGTGGTCTGAATAAAGTTTGCACATTATACCCCTTGAAAGGTCCTAATTATTATTTGGACTAAAAGTTGATTCGAAACAACTAGTGCTGGATTGAATTTATGACTCGTCCTTTTTTACACTGAGTAACTGAAAGTAACTAAGTAACTTTTACTCAAAGTGCTTTTTTACTTTGACTCGAGTAGATTTTTTAGATGGATACTTTTACTTTTACTTCAGTAGAATTTAAACAAATTAAAGATACTTTTACTTAATTCCAATTTTTCAGTATGTTTTTCATTCTGATATAGAGAATGCACGTCTGGGGACAATTTGTTGAATGTTTGGTTGTGGGAATTCAGAGCTAATATGCTGTCTCTAAAAGCTGCCATCAAATAAAAACAAAAAAGCCTAACCAAAAACAAACTAGCTAAAGGAATGTGATCACTGGTAAAAACAGAGTTCCCACTTAGTTCCCACTCTGATCTGTGTTTATATTCCTAACAACATCTAAGCCAAAATGGCTCAATGTCTCCAGACGTTCTTGTTATGAGATCATGCCTGGCCCCACAGGACTATGTGCTCTTTCTCCTTAATAATAGGATCGGTCCTGTCAGGTAACGATTTTACCAGTCTCTTGAGGTAGTTTGTGTTCATTTTGACCCACTTTTCCAATAACTTGCCTCATTCCTAAGCAGAACACAACACTGACACACACATTCCAGGATGACAGCTATGGCGTGTCTTGATTGTGACTGAAATGGACATGGTGGAACACTGAGACACTTTGACAGACCAGCAGTATCACCAGACCTCAATCCCAATTCTCAGTGTAGAGCAGCACTTAAACTAGGTGAAATGTGCACCCAGTTGATGGAAAAGTGAGCAAAAATGGACAGGAACTGTCTCAAGAGACCGATGTAAACCTTAGATGACAGGACCAAGGCTACTATTAGGGCCAGGGGACATGTAACCAAGAATTAGAACAAAATAGATGACTCAAACGAGCTTATTGAGCATTACAGACTGAGTTACAATCTAAAATAAATCTACACACCTGGCAGTATATGTGTATATATCACATACGGCACATGGCCATTTCCAGCGATAAATCAAAACTCAGAAATGCATGAAACAGTTCTGATGAAATAAATCCACAATCCTCCTATCTATTTCATTTTCTCGGCTCAGTTTCTTGTCAAATCCTTTGCATCGCTGATAAATCTTTCAGTGTATAATAATTGCTTTGACACAGCAGTAGTCCATTAGCTTGCTGTGGCGCTGCCTATTAAACCTACGTAAGAGCAGAGCCGAGTCAGAGTGGCTTTGTAATGTAATTGCCTCTTCTCTGTGCCAAATATGGAATTACTCAGTGACACGAATCATTACAAGTCCAAAAATTCCACATCTGCCTGCCGGATACTATTCCTGAACAGTGAGAGACATTTTCTTTTCAGGCATTTTCTTTTTCTTCCAGTGCATATATCTTCCTCTGATTTACACACATAATGTCTATTGAATTTGTACATTTGTTCATGAACAGAAAACGAAGTAGTCATTAGCAACAACAAAGTTATGCTTTAAGTGGATAAAGGAAATAAAGTATTCAGGTGCTGAATCAGGGGTGTATTCAAGGAGGGCCTAGCACATTCACTAAACCTGACAATTAACTGGCGAGGTGAACCATGTGTTTCTGAGCAGGGAAATCACCAAAACGTGCTGGACCACGACCCTCCAACACCCATGCGCTATATTAAAACATGTGAAGGATTAAAATTAAAATAATCAAATACTACAGTACATATGTGCTAACCTGTTGCGCACGACTAGTTTTGCATATACAAAATAATTTTGTAAGCACTGAATTATCTTTAAACACGAACCAAAAGTGCAACTCAGATTTCTTAGAACTAGTCTAACTTCTGCCCAACTTATATCCATATGCAGCCGTTCACCAGAGATCTAATGTTGAACACACTGTGTCTTTCTCTATTGTTTACAAGTGGAATACACCAGCCTAAATAAATAAAAAGAAAACACTCTTGGGCAAAATGCACCTGTTGTCATTATCAAAGACATTTGTTGAGATTTGCAAATATGGATAACACCATGGTGCTTCCTACAGTTCTCATCATTAAACAGATCTTTTCTGTGAATGTCTAAGGAACATTTTCAGTTGTGTAGCTCCTTTCACCTTTATTTGCTCAGCACATGCTTGTGGCTCTGGATTTTCATCACTGTTCATCATAGCAGTTTTCATCAAAGGACTGGCAGATTTTGTTTTATTGTGAGTGAAGCTAATGTTACTAATGGATGTTGGCAGAGCTGTTCAGAAGACAGCAAGTTGGTGCTGAATCTTGGGCTTTACAGCCATTAGTTGGGCACCTGCCAGGAGACAGATTAGTTACTTTTTTGGCTATCATGGCATTTGTACCTGTATCTGGAGTCTGGTAGTATTTTGGGACAACTGATATTTTCAGTGTGTTTGCTTCATCTGATTTACCGGAAACAGAGGTAGGCTGTCCAACGGCAGGTGAGTTTATAAGGAATATAGCATGATATTAAGTCTTTTACGCTAGCATCTCTGTTAGAACCTGCTTGCTTGAAGCTTATGCAGCTGCCAGTGTCCCAAGGTAGCACAGATTTATGGACGCGGCACTGAATCCCGAGACCGTGGAACTGCACATGAGTAGAAGGGTACAATAGCACGTACGGTACCAGACCGGGATAAAGTCACGCCGGGCACTTAATCAGTGTTAATTTTTTTAATGCATTATTTTTTCTGTGATTAATTGAAAAAAATGCATGTATTTGTTTGACACCATTATTATACAGTATATAGATTAATAGGTGTGGGCATAGAATATTTTTTTAAATCTAGATTAATCTCATTGTAATCTTGGAATTAATCTAGATTAAAATTATAATCTACACGGCACTACTTGTTGGCGAGTAGCAACCGGAGCCCGTTTAGTAATACTTCTCTGGTAGCGCCGTTTGTACTCAGTTCAACAGAACAATACTATGAGTGTCCATAAATAAATCCATAAAAAGTGAAAGGAAAGGTTTGGTGAAAAGTTTTGAGCCCTCTATACACGCTAATTCCTTCCTACAACCCTGGGGGCTAAGGCTAAGGCTAAGCCCCCTTCACCTTTCCGTCCTAGTGTCGTCCCTGTTTCACAGTATGTATACATCCACGCTAAAATATCAAGGTGAAAGTCATCATAGCTTGCGTAGTATAGACCCAGCTCCCAACCCAACTTTGTGAATAGATTAACAACTATTTTTTTATCGCCCGATAAGAGTCTCACGTTAAGAGTCTTAACGCAGCGCGTTAACGCCGATAATGGCCCACCACTAATATATATACACACACATCTGATAATGGAAACCCCTCCCACTACTG
Source organism: Brachypetersius gabonensis (assembly GCA_037577145.1). Lineage (NCBI taxonomy): Eukaryota > Metazoa > Chordata > Actinopteri > Characiformes > Alestidae > Brachypetersius > Brachypetersius gabonensis. The sequence continues at coordinate 6,871,431 of JBBJLR010000111.1, forward strand.
TCACAGCACCCCCTGCAGGTCTGCTAATGGAGGAGACCACAGTTCAAACTGCCTCAAGTGAATAAGGATGTTGTTGCTCCTTCAGGTAATTCCACTTTGGAGGAGTCTGTTCGCTCAAGTAAACAACCTGTTTGGTTTAACTTTACCTCGCCTCATAGTTTTTCACTGTCTCATTACACTACACTGTGTTTTAACATGATTACACAGGAGTATAATTATTCTTAACAGCTGTTGTGCAAAAAGGTGCCTTTCTTTTGAATAGAGGAGAACAATAGAGAGCAACACAAGATCTCGGTTGTTGTATACGAGTATTATTCAGAAAATGTGAATATCAACTTTAAATGCATGTGACTGAAATCTGATCAGCATACAGTGCAGAAACCAGTCACATGAAGTGACCAGGTGTGGATGTAGTCATTGTCAGTGTTATCTGTTTCATGCATATAAAAATGTTAATGTTTACACATGTCAGAAGAAACCTGTTTATCTTAGCAAGAGGACACACACACTCAAACTAGAGGTAAATATATATTTATAAATAAATAAGCAGTGCATAATTGTTATGTTGGCCTGTGTTTCACACTGCAGTGGGTGCACAAGATTACACAGATCAGGAGCAGATGTTGTGATATTTTCCTTTTGTTTGGCTCAGCTGGTGAGAGAGAGATAGATAGAGGGAGAGGGAGAGAGAGAGAAAGAGAGAGAGAGAGAGAGAGAGAGAGAGGGAGAGAGAATGAGAATGTGGGTGTGAGAAGGATTTGCTTTGAGCTTCCTGGCACACATTTGACCTGGGCAACAGAAGACTGTGTGTGTGTTTGTGTGTGTGTGTGTGTGTGTGTATGTGTGTGTGTGTGTGTGTGTGTGTGTGTGTGTGTGTGAGCGAGAGAGAGAGAGAGAGAGGGCCTGAGAACATCTACATAAAACCTGCTTTACTCTTGCGATGAAGTAGCAAGATATGAAGGTGGGTAACATCAACCACACCACAAGAACAATTATGAACATAGCAAATCTTTAGATTGTATGCTAAACAATAAGGTTCAAGCTTAAACTAATTGCTCATTTAAAACTAAATTTAGCATGATGTGATTCTTCAGAAATTCAGTTTCCATGATAATTGTTGCTGTATGAACATATTAGCTCCATTAGTTTTATAGCTACATTACTGTAACTTCCAACGTCTTGCCTGTTACATACCGAGGTAACACACAACTTCAATTCAGTGCTATGTAGGGGCTGAGGCAGTTTATTGAGGCTATAAACTGCCGTAGCCTGAATATGTGCTCATATCTAAATGTGTGTATAGTTGTGACATCAAAGCCTTGTTAAATGAAGTTTGGCAGGGGAAGTGAATCTGAGAAAACCCATCGAATGGCCTTTTTTAGAAAAGAGGATATATCTGTAGCTAACCCTGATATATTATTTCAAGGTCTCCTGACAGGACGTGAAAGTTTTCTGAAAGATTTTGATTGTGTGCTAGACACCAAAACATGTCTAACAACACTGACAAGTGCGTTGAAAATTTTAGTGTAAAGCACAGCCACAAACTTTTTTTTGTTTCTGCTTTCAGTCCAGGTTTTATGAGAGTTTAAAACAGGGAATTAGCCTGAAATTAGTCTCGTATTAGGCTACATGGTGTGGGTAGGATAGTAAACATCTCTTAAAAGTGCACAAATGTTAATTTTGCAAGCACAATCAAACATAAATTATTTATATAGACATATGGGGTGTCAACTTCACACAGGTTTTATATGTTTGCAGCAGTGATAAAATCGAGGCTGTAGTACAAAGTGGATTAGCCTTGCTAGGACTGTAAATGTTGAAATTAGGGAATTTTTGGTTTGCCCCCAGCCCCAGATTGCAGATGAAACGATTCTGGTGCTGCTTTGTTAAGTGCAGTCAGGATGGAGGCCAGTTTTAAAAGAAAGGGTGTCTTTGTGCAGTTAACACTGATTTGTATTTTATTGTACTGTAGCCTTGAAACAAAGAGTACACTGAATGCCTAATCATTTCAAGTATGCTATGCAAAAAGTGAAATTAAATAAAATGATATTAAATAGTGGTTCAATCAATATAAACTAATTTATGTATAGTACACAGATAAGATGTTTAATATATTGAAATAAATATATTTCATCCAAATATGTGTTTTATTTGTTATTTACTCTTAAAATACTCCATAACTAACAAGAGTTGGTGATAAGTTAAACTCATTGAATGTGTTTACAAATAAAGACTGAATGTTCTGTTAATTTATGTTGTGTGTTGTGTGAAGCTTGGTTCCAAAGTGACCTTTTTTGTATGTACACTGACTAAATGTTTTACTAAAGTGAAGTGATTCATTATCTTTGTTATTTTCTGCAACTTTACTGCTCTGATTCAATTTATAATCCTCGTCTTTAAATAGTTTTTTCTCAAAATTCCATCCCAAAAAATCCAACTGGTCTGCTGACTTAGTATAACATTTGATAGAGACATGGTATGAAAATAATGAAAACATATTAGATGGCATCAAAATCTCAAAAAGGTCAAATTCCACCTTGTGAAGGGTTTCCCAGATCCCATCACATATGTCTGTATGTTTTTTTCATGTCACATGAATTGGGGATTCTATATTGGCCGTAATTATGAGTGAATGGTTTGTGTGTGTGTGTGTGTGTGTGTGCGTCCTGCGGTAGATCTATAAGTATTTGAACTTTGATTATTCACATTTTTGTAATTTTCTTTCTGTATACCACCACAATAGATTTGATATTAAACAATCATGTAATGGAAGTATAGACTTTCAGCTTTAGTTTAAGCCATAGCTGTCATGGGGGCTGAGGGGAAGGGCACAGCAGCAGGCAGAACGCTTTTCCAGAAAGGCCTTCTTTATTAAGAAATGAAAGTTCAAGCTCTCGAAATAAATACAAATGAAGATGTAGAAGTGTCACCTATCTCCGGGAGACCTTCACTCTGCGTCACTTCTACAGTACATCACACGCTAATTCTTGGGTTCTCTGGAGGACCTTCTCTCTGATGCAACTCGGATAGCACACACACGCAGTTCGAGAGCCTCTTGCTCCTCCTTGAGATGGACACTATGTAGAAAGCCCCACTCTGTGTGAGACTGTGGCTCGCCGTGTCACTCCTGCATGGGGACAGATATAGAGATAGAAAGTGGAAAACACAGATAATTCAGGTAGGTTCCTCAGCCGAACCTCAGTCCTCGCTGGAGCAAGACAGTCCCTCTGTTTAGAGTTCACAATCACGCCACAGTCCCATTCAGTTCTCACAGAGCCCCCCTTTACTAGCACAGCAGAGAAATATGGTTTTGCAGAGGCTGACGTACAGCACTGCAGATAAGTACGGTTTCAAAGGTGCACTTGCACCGACACACAGAAGGAGAATACTAATTCTCCCACTATACACACAGCAAGGGGTCCACCAGCACCTCCTCCACACCTGGGCTCCACCAGCACCTAATGACCACTCACAAACCAAACCCACACACAACCCCCATGCCCAGAGCTGTTGTCTCCTAATACTCAGGTGACTGGCTTCTTGCTAAACGAGGCGGAGGCTTACCAGACGTCACACTAGCATTAAGCTGTTAGAAGTGACAGCCATTTTTTCACAGACTCTGTCCATTTTTAGAGACTCAAAAGTAATATACCATATAATATAAAATATGTGCTGTTTTAATACTTGGACAAAAATCCTTTGCAGTCAATGGCTGCTAGTAGTCTGGAATCCATAGACTCAAAATTCAATTCAGTTCAGTTTTATTTATATGGTGCTTTTTACAACCTAAGTTCTAGTTCTGGTGAGCATACCAGAGTCAACAGAGACAACAAAAGATTCCCTAAAGCTGGAGGAAGAAACCTCAGGAGAACCTAAGACTCAAAAGGAGAGTGAAATAGGGATGCATCTGTGGAGAAAACTAACAATAGAATGCTTTTGTGTAGAGACTTAATTACTACTAAATAGATGCCAGTATATGGCTAACAGAGAAGGTAAGAATCAGTAGTGGTAGATTTTGTTAGTCAGTGTGAGAAGCTGTTTAAGGGACTTTAGTCCACAACAGCAGAACCGACACTCTCCGCCAGAGCTTTGAGGAGCTGTCACCCTTGAATGTGGAAGTAGGGACACAAATGGCAGTCCAAAGCAGCTGAACCGGTCAAGGACACTTGGACACAATGATCATGTAGGGATAGTGCATTTCTTAGCAATATTTCAAAGATAAAGAGAAGCTATTTTAGTAATATATGTATATATTTGCATTGAAGGACAGATCTGGGTCAGCAGTGACACAGATTTTTTTTACTGCTGACACAGGAGAAGCTGAGGAGCAAGCAAGGTCTAGCATTAAATCTGACTGTTTGTTTCAGGCAGCTTTTGGACCTGGAAAAAGGTCTGTTGAGCAAGAGAAATTGTGTGACATCCTGTCATTTATAAAATTTTCTCAGTGCTCAATCTTGTTTAATCTATGTTTATCATCTGGGTTGGCAAGTTATAAACTGTGTAGCAGTGGAATGGTCATTTTGGGATAGTCATACTTAATGGTACAATGTAAATAAAAGAGATCCTAAAACAAAACCATGCAGGATCCCATATTTTAATTTGATGTCCCATGATTCCTGTTCACACAAACTGATAGCAGTTGGTCAGGTCTAGGATAAGGCTGTTTGTGAGACTCCAACCAGGTTTTGTAGTCTGTCTGGAAGAATAGACATTAGTTTAATCTGTCCAAAGGATAAATCTAATCTGACCTCCCTGTTCCTCAGCGTTACCAGAGGTCTGCATTGAGGTTAAACCTCCATATTTACATTCATCATGCTGTCTCTGTTTTGTAAACTTTGACAGGGATATGCTTCCCTCCTCAAGAGTACTCTTGACCTGGCTAGATGTTGTTGTGAAGTGGTTTTTCTTCACCAAAGAAAGATCATACACTTGTGTTGACTTCTGAGGTCTGCCGGACCTTTTTGTGTAGCTGAGTTCACCAGTGCATACTGTCTTTTTAAGGATGTACTAAATAGTTTATTTGGGCACTAATACAGTTTAGCAATCTCACTGATTGATTTAATTATTATTATTCTTTTTTTAAGCTGATGATGACCTCTTTCACTTGCATTGACTTCTTTGGACCTCATGTTCAAATGAACAGCTACCACAAGCAAATACACTGACTTGGACTACAGACCTTTTATCTACTTGTCATGGAATAATGAGGGAACGGCCACACCGGGTGATGAAGTCACTTTACTTTCGATTCGCTGAAATTGGGGAGACACTGAAAAACGACTGCAATTTCTGAAAGATTAGTGACATCTGTTTATTAACCCATTAAGGTTAACAAACTGAAAGTGAATAGTTCAATCACATCTTATACTTATTTAGATACATACAGCCATTACTCAAAATTAATTATTTGAGTTAAATATTCTTTTCGTATAAAAACACAAATAATATGTAAATCAGTGAATGTAACTTTTTATAGTCTTGCATATTTTCACATGTGAACTTTAAATATGTATAAAAATAAAAATGCACACCACACACACGGTTACTGCAAATAAAATCAGCTGAATTTACGCAAATCTGGGCAGCAAAATGATACTGACTTCTTTTTGTGATTTATAGTAGCTTAGTTTCAAAAAATGCAGAGATCTAAAGACTATTTACTCTCTGTCTTCCTCTGTTTGTGTCAACGCTTTCAATCAAACGCACAAACACACAGAGGCACGCTCAGACAGAGGAGAGAATCGACTGCAGTGTTCAACATGACCAACGAAAGGTCACTGCTGTTTTCTCCTTTTCTCTGTGCTCCTCAGGTGGGACCATTATGACACTTTGTTTCTTCAAAGGCATCAATCAAAGGCGTCACTAAGCAATTGATTGATTGGTGCAGCTCGTTAAGCCCCTTTGGTCTGGGTTCTTATCAGGTCTAAGCTCCAACCACCTTGGCATAAAAGCCGGAGAAAAAGTTTAATACAAAGCTGGAGGTCATGGCATTACTTTACTTACTTTCAGAGGCTCTGTAAACCAGATATGGACAAAGAATTTAATGTTAAATCTTATAATATTTTAGGTATTGATTCATAACTGACATCAAAATTGTCTAGTTATGCTTACACATGTAATTCTGTGTCTATAGGTACAAGTCGATACTTTACATTTTTTGTTGGTTTTGTAAAATTATTATTATTATTATTATTATTATTATTATTATTATTATTATTATTGTTGTTGTTGTTGTTGTTGTTGTTGTTATACATTTCCTGGATTAAAAGTGTTACACTTAAGGGAGCACTCAATAGTAATAAAATGTCTTTTAGCAGGTTTTATTATTCTATTAGCACGACATTATTTAGCACTACTGTTGAATGAATTCAACCAATTACTGAAGACCATTTACTTACAAATTATAACTGTCAGACTGCAAAAACAACACACATGGTAGATTTATACTGGATTTAAAATCACTGTTATTACAGATGACCAGTATCATCTCAATGCTGTAAGCTGTTCTTCCCGTTCATGAACACTGAGATGGTCTTATTCAGTCTTTTTACTTTTTGGTGTTTGGCGCCTACACTCTCCCTGTGTGTCTGACGTTTGTGTAGGTGATTTTGGCCTCTATTTGCATACCTGCCCTGAAGATGTTGCTGGGGATGTGAAAGCAGAAATAGGATATAAAACTAATTAAAATGCTTTAATGGCTTCCGCATTATCCGTGCAAGGGATGGCCCAGCTATCTCTGCCAAGAGTGAAATTACATGGCACAGGCATGTATGCATGTGGACAAACACTATCATGTTTACCCCAATGCAACAACTGTCTGTATCTAAAACCTTGGTGTAATAATTACACACATAACTTACAGTGGTTAAGCCTTCAGGGTTTTATATTTTTATCTTGAGCCAGAAGTTGTTCTGATCATATCAATCTCCACTGTGCAGCCCCATAAAAAACTAAGAGACGACTGCAATTTTTTTAATCCACATCTTTGAGTATGACAGCCATTTCATGTCAGTGTCTGTTCAATTCCTACACAAGCACCTCATTCTGCTTTATGAGGGACTAATTAGTGAACACCTGAATCAAATCTTATTTAATGTGGAAAAGTATAAAAAAAACACTGCTCCAATCAAAGGTAATTATTGCCGTTTGAGTGAATTATTTTGCTTGAGTAAAAAAGAGATTTGTTTTCTTTGAATTATTCAAGTTCTGTAAACACTACATCATTTGTCTTATTTTGATGTTTTGTCATTTCCTTAAAAATGATGCTTTAAAAAGCAATATTTTTTTGGAAATTAGGAGAAATGTTGTCAGTTAAAAACTAAGGCAAAGCTGTTCAGTTCAACACTTGCACCTATAAAAGATTAAACCGGAGAAAGTGAACATTTTTGCAGTGGAGCTGTATTTACATGTGCATGTATTGCAAGTTACTTGCAATTAAGGGTGATTTCATTTCAATCAAAAGATAATTACTTAAGCTAAATTTTTTTCTGTTTTGATTCCAGAACCTCCATCTGTGTTTTCAAAGTGATACAATTTCTGCAGTTGTTCTTCCAAAGATCTAATTTAATCAGATCCCCAAATGTAGTCAATCAAACAAACCATGCTGATTTGGATAAATGAGATGTTGTCTCAGCTATCATTCCAACACAGTGCACAATTTGGGTGTAACTATGGAGATGAATCAGGAACAGACACTTGACCTCCAGCCTTCAGCACTGCTAATCTGAGGATTCTCGATGTTGGCATTTGTCTTTGCCAGAACAGTAAAGTCTCACTTCAGGTCATTTCCTCTGGCTGACTGGCAGTGTTGGTCCTGGCATGTCACAGAACTGTTCCAGCCTTTCTATTACACAATCCCTCCCACCACCCGCTTCAGTGTTCATGCCCTCTGCCTCTACCCTAGCTCCTTTTTACCCTTTTATTCACACTTGTTTCTTTTTTTTTTAACCCTAAAGCACTAAAGCATGATGATAAATATTATCATGACTCTGATCTGTTTGCAGTAGATCATCCCAGCCAAAATCATTCAGCATAAAACACTTTGAAGAATGTATATTGGTTTTATGCAGCAGATGATACTAGCAGATACCGTCACCCAAATAGTATATCCAGCAGCTTAGGCCTTGTTTACACTTAGACTGCCTTGCAAAAGTATTCACCCCCCCTCAGCTTTTTACCTATTTTGTTACATTCCAACCTGTAATTTCAATGTTTTCAAATCTTATTTTATGTGATAGATCTGCACTACGTTGTACAATGAGAAAAATATGTATATTTAAAAAAAAAAAAAGTAAATTGTCATGCGCATGTATTCACCCCCTTGCTCTGAACTGGTGCAACCAATTACCTTCAAAAGTCACATAACTGGTGAAATGAAGTCTATCTGTGTGCAATGTAGTACGCCTTTTCCACTGCACTGGTTCCTGTGTCGGTTTCCAGTTTTGGAACCATGGCCATGCCCTAAAACAAGCACCGAACTGGCCCCTAAACTTCGTAGCGAGAACCCATGACGTCACGAGCAGTGGGCGGAGTCTTGCACGTAATCGTTGTCTATGTCAATCAATTTCATCAGTAACTACATACGGAATAAGCTGCATTTGGACACTGAAATAAATCCTCAAAATTTAGAGAATAACTAGCAAGCAGGAACTGAGTTTGGCCATGTTTGTTTCTGTTTAGTGGGCGTGGCCTGTCACATATTCTCATGCGGCTCCTGCTGAGCTCCTGTCTAGTGTAAATGAAGGCCGGTTCTCGGCTGGTTCCCAGTTCAGCACCGGCTGAGCACCAGAACTGGCTCCTGGCACCAGTGTAGTGGAAAAGCGATATAAGTGTCATTTGATCTGTCAGTATACACACACCTTTTCTGAAAGCCCCAGAGGCTGCAACACCACTAAGCAAGAAGACCAAGGAGCTCGCCAAACACGTCAGAGAAGTACAAGACAGGGTTGGGTTATAAAAAATATCCAAATCTTTGATGATACTCATAGCGCCATCAAATCCATCATCTTCAAATGGAAAGAACATGGTACCACAACAAACCTGCCAAGAGAGGGCCGCCTACCAAAACTCACAGATCAGGCAAAGAGGGCATTAACGAGAGAGGCAGCACAGAGACCAAAGGTAACCTTGAAGGAGCTGCAGAGTTCCACAGCAGAAACTGGAGTATCTGTCCACAGAAGCCTTACACTCCGTAGAGCTGGGCTTTATGGATGAGTGGCCAGAAAAAAGCCATTAATTAGTGTTTAAAAATAAGAAGGCACATTCTGAGTTTGTGTAAAAGCATGTGGGTAACTTCCCAAATGCATGGAGTAAGGTGCTAAAGTGACTAAAATGAAACTTTATGGCCTCCAAGGAAAATGCTATGTCTGGCGGAAACCCAACACATCACATCACCTCTAGAACATTGCCATAGTGAAACATAATGGTGGCAACATCATGTTGTGGGGATGTTTTTCAGCAATAGGAACTGGTCAGAGTTGAAGGAAAGATGGATGGTGCTAAATACCATATTCTTGAGCAAAACCTGTGTCAGTCTGCATAATCAAAGATTATTGCTAAAGCAACACTTGAGTTGTTTAAGGGGAAACATTTAAATGTGTTGGAATGGCCTAGTCAAAGTCAAGACCTCAATCCAATTAAGATTCTGTGGTCAGACTTGAAGATTGAGGTTCAACAGTGAAAACCATCCAACATGAAGGAGCTGGAGCAGTTTTGCCTTGAAAATCCCAGTGGCAAGATGTGGCAAGCTCTTAAAGACTTATCAAAAGTGACTTGCAGCTATTATTACCACAAAATGTATTTTTTGTCCTATTTGTTTGAAACAATAATATATTCAAGGTTGTAGGCATGTTCGGTTAATGAAATGTTGCAAACTCTCAAACAGTCCATTCTAATTCCAGGTTGGGAGGCAACAAAACCAAGGGGGGTTGAATACTTTTGCAAGGCGCTGTAACTTTCATTCACCGTGATTCAAATGAGCATCATTATCCAAAAAAGACACAGCCCATTTAAACTTTCAAGTAGAGTATATACATTCATATGTTAAACATATATTTAACTTTTTTAAATCAATGTAGCACCAGAGTAAAGTGGCAGTATATGCAATATATATGATTTTGTAGGTGCTTGCTTTCTAAAACATTTAGCAGTTGGGCTATTTCTGAAGTTATGTACATTTGATTTAACCACAGTTTACAGCTTGTTTAAATATGAGTTAAAACTGCACAAAGAAATTGCATGCAGTCCTTCACAGGTGACAAATAGTGTTCCGGTTTTTACTTTCACTAGCTTACCTTTCAAAACACATGCTGATATGTAAAATAACTTGTATATTAAGAAAGAGGAAGGAGCAATATTAAAAGCTATGAGTGGAGTGCTTGTGACAATACACTGCAATATCCTATGGTCACATTGCATTTACACACATAGACCCAGTCACATTACATGCTCGACAAGCTCAGGGTCAGGGTGACTAGATCCGAACATATTCTAACCACATGCATGACCCAAGAGGGTCACATGAAAACTGCATTAATTGTTGTTTCTCTTTTACACAAGACCATAATGCGGTAGGCTGGTGGTGCAAGACATGACCTTATAAAACAGAAGAAAATTTGTCTAAACAATCATTCTGCACTAAACTGACCAATCCAAATGTGACTAGTCATGTACAAGCCTCTCTGATAAGCTTTTCTGGAGGGAAAAAAGAAATCTGACCCCTTTCCAAACTCAAAGGTTTAGGAGAACAAGTATAGGATGTGAATTAAACAGTGTGCTAATTAAACATGACCAAAAAAAGTCTGTTATTTGGCTAGGAAGTCTGGCTGGTTATCAAAGTCTTTATAAACTCCCTGGACTTTGTATAATTGGTTGCTAAAATAAATAATGAAATTGAATGAACATGAAGGAAGCCTTAGGTAGAAAAACAGACACATCCAGGATTCAATGGACCTTCTGAACCTAAAGAGAGCCTGTTCCTGCTATTACCATTGAATACACCTTAAAACATACACCTTCACATACACATAGTGTTTCTACATGGAAGAAGTTTTACATTTTAACTGTATTTTTAGCATTTTCTATCCTTAAAGTGCCAGTTAGACACTGACATTGTGTTTATTGTTCCTTATCCAAAGCAAAGGCCTAATTACACATTTTAGCTGAACTTTACATACTTGTATTTGTAACTACGTAATTGAAGTGATTTTTCAAAGTCTTGTTTAGAATGTTTTTTTTTGTATCAAAGCCATCCATATAGACAGTATCAGAATCACTGGACTGGATATCAAAGACTGTCAAGAGGCTGTGTCTCCAATGGCTCGCTACACCCTGCATAAGGCATTATGTAGGATTTAAAATATTTGTTCCTGTTCCTAAATAGTGTATAATATGTCTAACAGAGAAGCACTGGCAATCCAGCCATACATGCAGTTCACTTTAAAGGAAGCAAGGAGACGTTCCAGATTCAAAGTTCATTCAGACAAATATATTGTTAACAGCTCTATAGTATAGGAGAGGCAACAAGACGGTATCAAATCAGTATCCGTATCGGCAGATACACAAGGTTGCAGTATCAGATGTGAAAAAGTGGCATCCATAGCAGTAATGTAAAATTATTCATGAGTCATTCTTGTATAGTGGATTGCGATTTAAATTTTTTGACTGAAATAATATTAATTAAGTTAAAGTAAAAGTGAGTAAAAGTGAATAAAAACTGAAGGACTCTTTTCGTACTTATTACCAAAATATTGGGACAAAGAAAGGATCACTACATGCTGGCATGAACAAATTTGGGAACCTGAATCTTGGAGTAACAGCTAGTCTGTTGAACAATACAGGCAAAATGTAACATTTAACGATGACTGTATAGGCTAAAAGTAGCTTCTCTACTCCCCCTTGCATATGGATGTTGGAAAGAGGCACATTTTGTGTTCTACCCAGCTACTAAAGATTATTTTGCAGATTTTGCAGCTGTGCCTTGTTTTCCTATTCAGTTTTGGAAGGGTGTGTTCTGTTTGTTGCTGGTGTGTAGTTTTGAGCTCAACTCAATGCAGTCAGCGCCTAAGTCAAATAGGTTTTTATTGTCATTTCAACCATATACTCAAAGTACACAATGAAAAGGAGCAACAAGTCTCCAGGACCACAGAGCAACACAAGAACAGAACTGAACTGAACGCCACAAGACCACAAGTGCAGAAAATATTGTGCAAGAAAAAAAAACCCATTACAGCTAGATAAGACAAGACAACATTTAGTGCCCTTGTCATTTTTCTGAGCTAATCAACAAATCGGATCAGGTTTGGTTTGACTTCAACAGTTGTATTGGAGAAAGGATTGTGCAATTGTATACCTTCATAGGTCTAAATAACCTAAAGCAGCTACTTTCTAAGTAAAAAACAACATAGCACTATGCTTGCTGTATGAATACTTTGCCTGTATGAGCCTGTACAGCCAGGACCTTATCAGTGTGGGGCTTGAAATAGTCTGTAATTAAAAAGCAAGTGGTTTGGCTAATTCTAGTTAACCATTTAGGTTAGCAACAGGGAGAAGCACAACCCAACATCCTACAGCCTTCAAAAATGCAGTAATGTGAATTCCCCTACTCAAAAACAAATGGCTTTTAGCACCTAGTTTTTCCACATTAGCAAACAAAAACAAAGTCAACCCCAAACTGCAAACTACTTCATTTTGATTACATTGCCAACAGCAATGTTCAGCTTGTAAAATCAATGTGAACGATAACCTCAGCATTACATAGCAATACAGTTAAATGTTAAAGTTAGCCGTGACACTGAATGATATTTTTGCCTTAGTTTGTACTGTACAGCAGTAGCTGTGAAGGAACACATTTGTGAGTGGAGAGATTAATTGGGATGATTTTTACAGAAGCCTGAACACAAGTGTCTCGTGTTGTCCTGTGTCACAGTGTTATGTGTGTGAATGACAGTAATGGTCAGTCACAGTTCTCTCTTTTCTCCTTGGCCGAAGCCCGCGGCCTGATGGGCCACATTATCTCCTATTAGCTAATCACCCAATCAGAGACAGAAACACTCCGCGGGCGGATTCTGGCTGATGTGTATCCATGCCGACAGAGAGGCCGTTACACATACCGCACCGACGCTCGCCCTGCAGAGACTTCATCACACTTTATTCCATCTGACTGCACGTCAGGAGTGGGATTAAACGGATGTTTAGTGCGCCACTAGCCTCCAGCGGGACGTACATTAAAGCAGGACACTTATGGAGCAGTGGGGACTGACATGAAACTCTTGAAACTGACCTTCACTCTCTCACTGCATCCTCCACAGAGGCGAGTTACTGCTCCACTATTAAAAAAACACAACCTACATCGCCCCGGCATGAAAATCACTTCTTTTCATCTAAAAATCATCTACATTTATGGCATTTATCAGACGCTTTTATCCAAAGCGACTTCCATTCTCTACCTACAGGGGACAGTCCCCCTGGAGCAACTTGGGGTTAAGGGTCTTGCTCAGGGACCCAGTGGTGGTACTGGAGGTAGGATTCGAACCTGTGACCTTTTTTTGGTCCAGAGGCAAGTATCCTACCACTAGGCCACCACCATCCCCACCATCTAATCTCACTTTGCTTAAGCTATAGCTTAACAAAAAAAAATCTCCCCTTACCTCAAATGTAGTGGATACGCTGTCTGAAGTTTGTTTTTGCACTGAAGCTGTGAGGCTAATTAATGTACCCAAAAAATTAGCATCATACAAGATGCGCGATACACTTTAAACCATGTTGAGTGTATTAAATAGTCAGACCTTACATGAGCCTTACTTATGTGGTTTCTGACACTGAATGACAAGGGATGGAAAGGAGCACATAAATGCCATCCATGTTACATTCCTTTTGCAGTTTTTTCCACAAATTGACCCACTGCCTCTGATTTTTTAAACCTTGTTTTCACTGAACACAGTGGGACTTTCAGTCTGTCAAAATGTTCTCATCTCCTCCTCCTTCAAACACCAGTTTCACTCACAACATGTGAAAAGAGCAAAAGACACTATAGCATATCAATTATGCACCATGCTGCTTCCATTATTGGTAAAAGTCATACAATTTGACACAAAATGTGAGCCGGGATCTGACAAATGGTGTAATTCAGAATCATTTTGCACCAATTTCTAAAAGGAACCCACAGATGATGTAGCTCTATCCATGGCTGATAAATAACCACAAAGTACTGCACTGGGCTTATAGGTAGAAAATTAAGATTTAATGGAATGTTCTACTAAAGTCATTTTGGGGCCTTTCATTTTCCTTTAGAACTCATAACTAGTGTTTTACAGATGGAGTTGCCATAATGCAGAGCAGATCTCACGCATAATACATGGTGATAAAAGGGATGAAAAGATTTGCTTAGTTTCTAAAGGTAGTAGTAGTCCTTCATTCTGCAGTTATGTGAAAAGGTACCCACTGAAGTTTGAGATTTACTTTTTTTTACTATTACATTCCTGAGTTTGACATACTCTTAGTGTGACATACTCTCCTATACATGCAAATGCCTTCAAGTGTTGTGTACGATGGCATTGTGTTTTCTCTCCAGCTGTTTACTACTCAGACTGCTCTTTTGTTTTTGAGATATGCTAAAAATACTAAACACATTTGTACAAATTTAGAATGATAACAGTCATTTACACACTTACAATCACTTTGCCTAAGTGGCCATTTCAGTCCTCCTACAGTTTCCCACTGATAAAAAGAAAAAGGTAAAAGGACAACTGCATGAGTCACATTTATTTGGATGTGGCTTCGCGAGAGCAAGAGAACGAAACAGGTAGTGCAGAATAAGAGAGTGTGAGAGATAAAGAGAGAGAGAGAGAGATGCTGAAGGTGATTTAAAGTGATTTGTCCAAATGATAAGGGTGATGTTTCCTTTTGTAAACAGCTGTATGTCTTTGTGCTGCAAAAACAATGCGAAGTGATTATGTAGCACAGAGAGCGAGAAGATGGTGTGAATAATGCGATTAACAAAGTGACAATAGCTGGAGCAGCAGGACACTGGCAGAATTGACATGTAATTCGCAACCTGATGTTGCATCAACTCACACCTCACATTTTATATCGCATAATGAAATATAAATACATAACACCATAAATAATGCCAGTTACAAAATGAATAATAAAGGATATAATATAAAGCAATATAAAGGATGGCTATTATTCCTGTTTACACGGCAATTATTCAAATTCTAATCATAATAAAATCATCTTCTGCTTACAAACACATGCGATTTGAATTGAAAGTTTAGATAAAGCTAAGATGGAAAATTAATCTCAGACTATAACTTCAAGAGGATACAATTAAGAAAAAAAGAAGGAAAAAAAACACTGATCCGATAGGTTTGAGTGAAGGAGCAATTTTAGTGGCCTTGACTTTTTGTCCGAAGTGAAGCTGGAGGGGACATCGCCTATTTATGCAACTCATCACTTTGGTGCTTACATAGATGGCACCATGACAAGCTTCTCCATTTAAAGCATGTTGTTTCTCATGAATCCTTTGAAATGACAAAATGTGGCTGCCTCCCACAGTGCTGGACTGCAGAAGGACATGCAGCTTATTATGTGCTGTGTAAGAAATAGCATAGGATTAAAACCATACATGTGGCTTCTGCCTGAAGACAGATTTTATATTTTAAAAAAAACTGTATCCCAGCAACCTCTGATATAGTACAGTGGACAAATTCGCCAACAATTTTAACAGCAAATCTGCTCTAAAAAGAAGTAATGCACAATTCAGGAAGTCTAATTTCAAAACCTCATGGCAAGTCAAAATATAAAAAAGTAAAGGACCAATCAGCTAAAAGCTCAATGTAGCAACTTTGTAATAATATAAATAATAATATAAGCTTAGCCCTTACAATGCAAAGCCCTCATTTTGCAAGCTGTTTGCACAGTTTTTATCTAGCATTCATATCTCAGGGGTGGTTTAACTTATAGATATGGTACACACATCAAAACAATCAACGAAATCCTCTCTAGTGAGCTGTTTCACGAAGGTGATGCAAAGCATCAGTGAGAAATCTAGCTCCAACAAACCCAATATCCACTCCTTATTAAATATCCATGTCAATTTGCTTATCTTGACCCTAAGGGAAACTTTCCAAGGCCTGTTAAAAAAATTCTAGGAGCATAAATCCAAGAGGAGAGAAAAGCAATAGACTATATAGCTGCCTTACGATAATAATTTTTTTCGTAGACATAAGAATGTGAAGAACTGTGAAAATCTGTATTTCAGCTCACAGATACACTGCAAGGGTGTTCAATCAAGGACTGGTGTCTCTGTCCACTTGTACAGTCAACATGATTAGTTGTTTGATGTCGGAGACCAACTGATTAAACAAGTTGAATCAGATGAGCTCCTGCTTGTTTGGAATGAAAACCTGCAGCCCTGCCGGGCCTTTGAAGATGAGATTGGACATCCCTGCTCTAGTACATCTATTTCTAAAAAGATATCTGAACAAACGACTTGTTGGACAATCTGTAAAGGCAAACATTCCACATAAAGGGAGATGGTCAGTTCATTTGTTTTAATCAAATATGTTCAAATTACAGAAAGATTTAAAAATTCTATTATCACGTACCAAAATGATGAGATATCTGAGTAGCTTAGCATTTTCTATAAATAGCATTTTTGACAGCCTCATGTAAATTGTCATTTTAGTTGAGAAAAAAACATGGAAAATCAGGCTATGGGTTCATTATCATATTCCCACCAATATAGTCAGACGTAGCAATGCACGTTTATGGCCAGTGAGTAGAAATATAAGGAAAAAGCTTTTAATAACGTCCATGGGGAGTTTTGATGTTTCCTTAGTGTGCTTTTGATCTGATTTTTATTTTCATCATTCATTTGCTGCACCACTAAACATTCCAGATGCCTCCTAGGGCCTACGATATGTGCTCAAATCATAAATTATTTATGTTAGATATATTTTATCTTCATTAGGCAAAAAGACATGTATGTTTATTTACATTTATTGCATTCTCTTGCCCACGACACTGTAACAACAAAGTTAAGAGTTCTCAAGCCTCTATAGAGAAGAGCATCTCATCTGCTGTTATTGAGCACACAGACTTTAACCTATCGATCGTTACTCTTTATGAAATATCTTCTACTGGGTTACAAGGTGTAAGCACAGACAGCATACCAAGAGGGGCAAGAATAAGTAATAATTAAGAAGATGTACTGTAATGCTGCACACATTATTTAAAAATTAATTACTATATCGATTTGTCAGTACATAAATGCAAATGCATGTATTCAGAGCTTTTGAGTACAAGGAGATTTATGGTGTGTTAACTACAGGAAAGTTTTGCAGCTTCTATTCATTGTTCTAAATACTAAAAATGCTTGCATACAGTTCTAGTAAGCATCGAACCTTGGTGTAAATATGAAGTTTCCTTCAATTTTACATTTATCAGACACTTTTATCCAAAGCGACTTCCATTCTCTAACTACAGGGGGCAGTCTCTCCCTGGAGCAACTTGGAGTTAAGAGTCTTTCTCAGGGGCCCAGTGGTGGTACTGAATGTAGGATTCGAACCTGTGACCTCTTGGTCCAGAGGCGAGTATCCTACCCACTGAGCTACCTCCACCACCCATTTTACCAAGGCTCTTCAAACATCTTACACATCTAATTAATAAAAGTGATTATTTAAAGAACTGTTCACTAAAACATTCTTCATAGAGACCAAACTGGTTCTTCTTAGATCTTCATCCTCAAGATCTTCTTTCCTCCAAACCTATAGTCCTCCATCTAACACGCTGACCCCTCATCCCTTAACTACCACTAAAGTAGCTGGTCTAGCAAATCGAGGACTTGTGGAGAAGATGATTATCTGAAGTAGGTCTTGCAGATTGCGGTTGGAACTGGACTCTGAAGGAAGGTATAGGGCCTTGAAAAAGTATTTCCCCCTCCTGATGTTCTCCATTTTTGGCATATTAGTCACACTGGTTTCAGATCATCATACGAAATGTAACATAAAATAACAGCAGGAAATACACAATATAGTTCTAAAACATTTTTTATTGAATCTAAAAATAGAGCATAGAACACTGTAAAATAAATTGCACCATAACTTAATGACTGGTTGTGTCACCTGGTTGTGTAGCAGCTACATTTCAAAACCAGCTACACCTGATTGGTCTGTCTGTCCATTGGTCCTCAGTTCTTGCACCATTTGTGTTTTAAGTTGGTTAGTCTTAGTTCATTTTATTGAAACATACCCTCATCCTTTCCTGGTCTGTGTCTTCCTCAATTTGTCATATTTCTGTTTCTCTTGTCTGGCCCCCATGTCTGATTTGGTTTTGCTCTGTTCAGTTCAAGTGTTTAATGAAACTTCTCGTTTCTTGGAAGTCTGCGCCTGTGCCTCCGTCTCCTTTCCTCAGTCCAGACAGTACCGATATGTGACATTCTGTGTCTCAGTCCTGCTGAAAGTAAACAGCTGTCAATTCTAAAACACAATATACTACTTTTGTTTTCTTCGAGTCATGTGAAACAAGTCACACCATCTTTCCAAACTTTCACTAAAATAACATCATTACACAGCTTAACCCACTTGTAAACTAACAGACACCTACTCTAGCTGAGTGGTGGGGGAGAGGGAGGGCCCTTACTCATCCTACCCACCCAGAGAGAGGAAAGACGAGCTTTCTGGACTCTTAACCACTGACTGTTGCATCAAGGATGATTGATTTCAATTACAGGGCCAGGCCTGACGTAGTCCTCTCTGAATTTAATGTTAATTTCTGGTTTGTCTCCCAGATCCTTTTTTTCACTGTATGATTGAGTGAGTATTCAATCGTAGAAGTCACAGTTATCAAAAGCACAAGAAAACACATGCCAATAAAAAGTATAGTGTAATTTTATAAACGATTTCTTACTCAAAGGACACAAAAGGAAAAAGGGCAGATTCTAGATTTCTATTATGATTTGATGAAGCTATTACTGTCAGTTCCATCTTGTTATTGTGGAAAGAAAGCCACCCTTTAAAAATGCCAATTTCTAGCCTCAAAAGAAAGAGAAAAATAGCGCAGAATCACACCTGTTGATAAAGAATACAAATTTTATTGGAATGTAATTGATCATTTATCTCTAATGTTCCTGGCTGCCTGCTGCTTCACTTGGTGAATGTGTAAAATGCAGAGGAAGAAGTTCGTGCAGTTCACATTGTGAGCTGTGGTGTGACAGAATGGTCACATTCACTTTCATATGAACATACACTACATGTCACTCTCATTATATTACAAGCAGTATAGCGAAACGACAGCAATAACCCCTGCCGTTTAACTGCTGAGTACATCCATGGTGGAATTTCAATTCAAGGTGTTTACATAAAATCCTCTGGTGGGTTGTGAGTGAGCATGTGTGTTTAGTCCTAGCACTGATAGATGTGCATGTGTCAGTGTGTGTTTAGCGCTGTGTGCAGGTGGGCTTTATTGTCCTTCAGGATGGTCTGGACTTTCAGTGTTCCAGCAAGAGCCAGCAAATGTGAAAGGTGAAACCAATGCAACCAGACACTTAATTCATTCTTTAGAATGTCACCTGGGTGTTAAAAGAGTTCACTGTAAGCCTGCGTACTATACTTAAATCTCAATTAATAAAAAAGAATTCCACCAATTCCAACTAAATCCTGCATAGTGCAAAAAAGGTCATTCAGACTGGTCTGATGTGAAATGGTTAACTGTACAAAACTCACTGGCTGAGATCTTTTTTTACAATAGTGGTCATAGGAACCAGGGCCAAGATGTTCACAACACAAGTAGAGATTTGTAAAACAGACGAAACTTCTTTTTTTTCTGAAAGAAAAAATATATCTACATTTTCTGGCAGCAGTCGAGACCTCTGGGTGCTAACTATGTCTCCTGCAGTTGAAAAGGCATGCTTACTAGGAACAAAGATTGCAGCGATAGACAGGAATCCTTGTCCACCTAGCGATTTGCATGAGGGAAACAAGAGAGACGCTGAGTGCAGAGAGTGCACTTACCCCCACCTCCCAGGAAAACACTTGGCTATAGTTATAGCTGTTATTAGTCACTACCACTGTGAACAATTTTGAGCTGGGAGCATTTCATATCAAATCATTCTGAATAACAAACCAACCAATTGGATTTCATGAATTTATTAAGAAATATTCCTTCAGATTGACTATTCTTGCTTGTAGCAGTGCAAATATTTTGAACCAAGAGATGCTTACCAAAAAATAAAACAATAAAAATGGTTTGATTGGTTAAGCGTGATCGCTCTGCTGATGCATTTAATGAATAATTGTGTCAAAAAGCCAATATTATAAAAGCCAGTATAATTTTTTAACAATAATATATGCAAATGACATATAATTATGATTACTGCCAACCCCATGTTAGGAATGTTTATATGTTTTATTCCTGAACCATTGAATACACATCAGAGATGTGTTCCTCTGTGGTTATCTATCAGTCCTTTTCCGTGTATCTGTGCAAATGCGGATATTAAGAATGTACTGATTTCAACATAAATTAGTGAAAGAAATGAAAGAACCATTTCAGTAATCATATTCTGACATGTATCATGAAATATGAGAAAACAGAAGAAAACAGAAGCAGTACACATCAGCTTCTACATGTAAAAGACTTTTTTTTTCAGATGCACCTCTTCCAAATTCCTCTGGAGGGGGGATCGATTCATAACAAACATTCTTCATCCCACACTTAAAGACCTGAAGGGTATATCAGGCTGGAAAAGTCACAGTTTTTGCTGCTTTTCTGAACACTGAGCTGTACAATGAGACAGAATGAGTAATATCCAGGGAATGGCGTAATGAAAAGGTGCAGATTAGGGTCATGGCGTAATAGAATCTCACTGAAGAGAATCCGCTTGTCTCATTCATCTTCTGCCTTTGTGTTGGCCGCTCTGTCATTAATATTTCTCTATAAACAGCATTTAAGGAAGTGCAGCTCGTTCTATATTTATTTATTTCCTTTATATCCTAAACCGTTTGGTGATTAATCTGCATTACGATGCCTGAGACACATTATGTGCTTAATTAATTCAATGTATGAGACATTAATTTTTTTTTCTCCAGTACCTTCTGGGATCAAAGCAGGACAGGCTCATGTGATCTGATCTGTGTCTGAGATGTGTCATCAGTCTGGTGAAAGAAACAGTATAATTAAGGGAAAAGATGACTATTAAGGACTGAAAATTAGTCATGCATCACAAGGCCTTTAAGTAAACCCTTGAGGTGATTTTAAGGGAAGAAAAAGAACAAATGGTCTATAGGGCCATTTTTTATGTGGGGTGTAAGCACTGTTCTTGAATGGTATTAGAATGTACTATCCAGTAATTGTAATTCCTCTATCCCGTACAAGTGTGTCATTTTTGTTTTCCATTTTTTACTTCATTTGGACTCAACAGCTGCCGTTTACACTGTGTAAAAATTTCATGAAGAAGAGATCAATAAAAACACGCCAAAATGTCTTGGAATCTATTTACAGTTATTTAACTACACTAATAGTTAAACCATTTTTTAACTCCTGGAAAAGTTACTGTAATGTGTTTATATGTGCAGGAGAAAAATAAAAACTTTTGACAACAGTTATATGGAAACAATGCCATTAAGAGCCCATTTAGAATTAATTTAATAACTGTGGTGATCAATGGTATGTCTAGACTTTGGCAAGGGCAGAAGCCGAGGAGTTTCAAAAGAGCACTTTATAGTGGAGTCCATATGAGGATTTTTTGATATATGAAAATACCATTATAGAGGAAGTTGTTCTAATATACAAGTAATTTAAATAGGGGTCGGCATAGATTAATTTTTAAAGTCTAGATTAATCTCACTGTAATCTTAGAATTAATCTAGATTAATCTTTTGAGTTCGTCCAAAGGTCTGAAGCCCCCCCCCCCCAATGATCCCAAGCCACCCTAAATATATAGTCATTATTCTACTATTTTCAAATTATATATCCAAACATTTCA
>JBBJLR010000111.1:6905718-6917295 GCA_037577145.1 Brachypetersius gabonensis
CTGAAAATTGATTAGTAATGCCTTACACTACTGCGTTACAGCAAAAAGTAATACGTTACTGTAATACATTACTTTTCAAACGCATTACTCCCAACAATGCACATAACATTGCCAGGGTGGCAGGCAGCACCGTGGTTAGCACAGAAGATGCTAAATTGCCCCTAGAGGTGACTGTGTGCATGAATGGGTCTGTATCTCTAAACTGGTTTCTCCACCTTTCAGCCTTTCTATATACAGTGTTGGTGATCTGAATGTTCTTGTCCTGCTAATTATGTATTGCGATGTTTATTTTTAATCAATTGAAGCATTGTGCGTTTTTTTTTTTTTTGTTGTCCACTATCTCATACACTAATCAACCATTACATTAAACCCTCTTGCCTAATATTACACTGACCCATTGAGTCATGGACTCCATTAGGCCTCTCAAGGTGTGCTGTGGTATCTGTCACCAAGACATTTCAAGGGGTCCAAATTAACCATTTGAACTGTCTATCATGCTTCATAAACATATTTTGTATAGCCCATAGACCTATTATAACTAAAATGAGTTTTTTATATGTCCCCTTTAAGTTTTAAATTTGATTATTGAGTTAAACTACATGGCACAAACATTACACTCATGCAAATTGACTACAGACATGCTACATTTCCCATAATGTGTTTTTCAGTTGAATTCAGTTGGACATTCCTAAGAATCTTTTGCGATGTGCAGGGCAGTATTGGGGAATACTGTTGCAATGAGGGGTGTTCTTGGTCTACAGCAATGTTTAGCTAGGAGGTAGATGTCAAAGCAACATCTGGTACAATGTGACCATTGTAGTGTTTTATACAGTGTACAGGCGTGAGCATGGGCACTCTGACTGATCTGTGGCTCCACAGCCCCACACACAGCAAGATGCGATGTACTGTGTTCTGACACCTGCATATCATAGCCTGTATATTATATTCATCAATTTATTGTACAGTAGCTCTTCTATGAGATTAGAGCAGACTAAATACTCTTCATTCCTCTTGCACATAAATGAGCCTTGGGTACCCATGGCCTTGCTACTGGTTTACTGGTTGTTCTTCCATGGAAAGCTTTTGATAGATACCTACCACTGTATTTCAGGAGTACACAGTGGTAGGGCATGTTCTTAAACCCTTAAAGACGCCTTTTAAAAGATACACTTTATAAAAATCAAGCCAGAAACGTTTCTCTGAAAAGAACAATATTTACCTCCAGTTTCATGTTTAATTATGCTAAAATGTTGCATTTTCTTGGTGGTGCAATATTTAATTCCTTGTTTCCGTTGTTGCAGGCTAGTCCATTTTTTTGTCTTTTTTTCAATGTTTTCCTTCATGTGAGTTTTCTGCTCTAATCTGAAGGAGTGCTTTCATGTGTAAAATCATCCCTGGAATTAGATGCCGGCTGGTAAATGTATTGCATCGAAGGCTTTGATATCCTCAATTATGTAAACATGTTTTAATAAGTAAACAGGCCGGGTGCTACAATGCTGAATCTGATTATAAGATTGTGGCCGGATGTGTCAGCACTTTTCTTCCCTTTCAAAGCCTTCCAGGATCAAAGAGTCCTGCGCTGCCACGATGGATTTGGCATTAAAACTCCACAGCCATCATTTAACACAACACAAACCACCCCACTGCTTTTTACACACCTTTCAGGGCCAGTTTGTCCAGCCAGATTAGAGCTGCTGGCCCTGGGGTGGTTTCTGCTGAACTATCGCTTTAATGAATCAAAGGCTGTCACAGTCAGCACTGAGCTGCTGAGTCACCTTTTGCTTGCATGACTGTGTCTGCCCTTGATACTTTAAAGTGGTAGTTCTGCCAAAATCTAATTTATACAATTTCCCTTTTTGCCCCAAATGTAACTGATGAACCACTACAGGTTTGGTGTCTGAAGCTTTTTTATTTTTGTACTGGAGCTGTAAGTCTTAGGTAGCTAACATGCACCAGTTAGTACTCAAGCTCGCTATACAGACTACAATTTTTATTGCAATTATAGTTTTGAAAATAGTGAAAGAATTTTTTTTTAAATTCCTTTAAATTGGTACAGCGAAAGTAGTTAATGTACCCAGTCTCTTTGAGCGTCACTCGTAGGTGCAGAACAGCCTATGCATCCAAAAGCCACATATTTTTTACTGAATATCCAAACCAAGGAGAGTTACCCAACCTGATGCAATTCAAAACAAAACGATAACGAACTAAGTGTAATATCCCTTTTATCCCCACAATATCCCTTTTATGTAATAATGAAAAGAAAACTATTAATGTATTAAAGTCAGTTACACTACATACTAATTCATTTGATTTTGTCTCTAATATAAGCAAAAGCTTGATTCTCAAAAGCATGATTCTCCCCATATATCCATGTACACCTGCCGCTAGCTCTACAGCAAGTGTACAGTCTGACTATGGTAGAAATTCAATTGAAAAACGCATGATAGGAAAAGTGTCTGTAGTCAGTTTACATGAGTATAATGTTTGTGCCGTGTAGTTTAACTCAATAATCAACTTTAAAACCTATAGGGGACATATTAATCAAAACTCACTTGTCACGGTGGTGGTCAGAATGAGACATGAACTGTGCCTGATGTGTAGTGTGGTGGAAGAGCTTAAACGTGAGAGACACGAAAAAGCCAGTAAGCCATGCAGATACTCTCAGAACGCTCCTAAGGGAGTTAGAGTTCACACCAAGATGAACCCGTGCTCTGAACACGCACACAGACGGGTATATAAATAGACTCCGAAGAGTCAGAGTACTCATGGTACCGGAGAGATGACTTGGAGTTGAGTTGGAGGGATACGTTGGTATGAAGGAGGCAACTTCAATGTCAGTGTGCCGGATGTCACTTACTTCCTGTTTATATACCTGACATGGGTCAACTACGGTGCCTCGTGACGTCACGTAATCAGGTGCGTGTGACAGTACCCCCCTCTAGGAATGGCACCTGACAGACCAGGAAGGAAGGACACCCGATGACGGTAGTCCAGGATGAGGGTCTTGTCCAGTACAAAACGGCCGGGAGTCCAGGACCGCTCTTCCGGGCCGTAGCCCTCCCAGTCAATGAGGTACTGGGTGCCACGGCCATGCGTCGCGAGTCCATCACATGTTTATTAAGCTATTT
Organism: Brachypetersius gabonensis; assembly: GCA_037577145.1. Classification (NCBI taxonomy): domain Eukaryota; kingdom Metazoa; phylum Chordata; class Actinopteri; order Characiformes; family Alestidae; genus Brachypetersius; species Brachypetersius gabonensis. Next base: position 6,908,847 of record JBBJLR010000111.1, read on the forward strand.
GCGCAAAATCACTCTCACATAAAGAAATCTCACCCGCTTTATTCTTCACAGTTTCAGGCCTTTTCAAAATGTGCTATTTGGACTGAGAGCCCATTGTGACGTATAAACTGGGCCAATTTGCATAGAACCGCCCCTCATCCCACCGAATAGATTAGTTGAAGATCCGGCATTTTGTCTGCTAGTTTTACGAGCAGATAAGCCGAGCATTGTGGCTACAGGCAAAGGCAAGTCACACATGAAGTGTTGTGCTGATGACTGCAAAGAACAGCGCAAATCCCTACATGTTCTTCCAGACAAAGAAAACCACAGGATGTGACTCCATTTCCTCTTCAATAGCCATTTCCAGCAACAATCGGTTTCGTTCCACCTAAAATTAATAATGAGCTAACTTCAGTGGGATCTGTACCTACTGTCCGTGACAAGTCAGCAGATGAGGGAAATGTAAGTACTTTCAAATAATGACTTTTGTGTTTCCATCGCAGTTAAGTATGAACTAACTTGTTTGTTTTGTTTTGTAAGCATGGGATGGGTGGGGCGTGTGATGGGTGGGGCGTGTGATGGGTGGGGCGTGGCCAGCAACAGCTTATTGGCATGAAAGAGACAGAGCCCTGAAACGGGGCATTTTAAAAGAGACTGAAACTGTCAGTAATAGAGCTGGTGAGATCTCTTTATGTGAGAATGATTTTGTGCAAAGAACTTCACAAACATGTTTTGTATATTCCATAGATCTATTATAACTTTTTTTGCATAATATGGCCCCTTTAAAGGTTATGGATATTTTCCCCATGATGCTGATTGCCAAAGCCAATGCATACAAACAAATATATGTATATTTACTTTACTTTTATCTGTTTTTTTGTCAAAACATTTAATTTTGTATGACACACTCTCTTTAAAATGGACAAGAAAAAGTGATCAAAGTGTTGACCCCAGAAAGTTATTTTTTCATAGAAAAACATTTACATCACATTTACATTGGCAGGATTTGAAACAAGTGTGTGATGATGTAGGCATACAGATTACATGATTACTTATCGGTTCTGTTAGTAAGCTCCTATTACCTGTTAGCTACATTAGCCTTGTAGCTTCAGTGGAAAACTAAAGTAGCAAACTTTAGACATCAAATGTCTTGGCTGCCATTTGGGATAAGGGGGGAAAAATGTGCAAATTTGACTTTTTGCTGAACTATTACTTTAACATGGACACAGTGGTACACAGTATTATATGACTGATGGGGAATGAATCTCAGGGCTTCTCTCCCTTTTGTTTGCTCAGTCCACTAATCATTCTACTCTACTGAAATGCTATTGATCACTCCATCATGCCAACACACTTTATTCAATAGTTTTCTCAGGTTTTCAGACACAGCTTTAAAGATGCATGAGGTTCAAACTTTGTTTTTTGTTTCACCCACCAAAGCTCTGCTTTGCGGCAGTATTACCTTTGGCTGTGTCAAAGTGCGCAATTAAAGTTGACTGACAGACTGAGCACAACACAGCCAGTGTATGACCTTGTCAGGTACAATTCTTAACCACAGTGTGTAATCCACAGACCACTGCTGTGTGTCTGTGTGTGTGTGTGTGTGTAAGCAGAGTGTGTAATTCCACACCACAGTTCATTCTGAGCCTGATGAAGGAGAGGAGAGACTGTGAGAGCATGGAGTCAGAAACCTGTGTGGCAATACTGAATGACCCTGTGTACCTATAAAACCACTACTGAGCAAGTCTAGTCTGAAGACTTCACTCTGTTTTCCTGCATTTAGGAACACACAGGCCCAAATGAACAGCCAGTTCAGATACAAATACACAGTGACCTCAAAAAGTGTTTTTTAAAATACTTAAAAAAGCATGAAGTTCACTGAGTTCAGAAACCCTGTTAATTTTAAATAGACTGGTCTGAGGCTGTATTAATTTCTGGCAACATTTTGCTACAGTTGCTTAGCAGACATCTGCAGGTTTGTATAATAACATCTCATTACTGACACCACTGTAAATAAAAATAAAATCTCCCCACTCTTTCATGTCTCCACCTCTGTTATTAACAGTACTCTTAGTGACATGGTTTTTTTTTTCTGAAATAAATATTTTTTTACTGTAACAGTTGGGCCGTCTCAGTCGCACACACAACGGAGCCGGTCACCTGAGTATTAGGGGGATAACGGGTCGGGAAGGACAAGGGTGTGCGTGTATGTGTGTGCGAATGATCAGGGGAACTAGGCAAACTAGTCTTAGGTTAAGTGTAATGAGAGGAAGGCTGGGTTGCCTGGTGCTCGTGACGTGTCCAGCTGAATGAGTTTTCCCAATAATGAGTAGTGTGAATGTGGCGTTGTGTGATTGGTGCAGAGTGAATGAGTGTTACTAGAAAAGGCAGTCAATTCCCGTTTTCTGTGCGGGATCACACTCACATACCTGGGTGAAAGTGGAGAGAGGAGTCTCCAGTAAGACTGTAAAGAAACCATATCGCCCTTGTGGAGCTCCGGAGGGAAGGGGTTCGTACCCCTGGAACTGTATTGTCCAATGTTTCCTTCATTCTCTGTGTGCTTCCTACAGACCAATCTAAGGCATCCAAAGTGAAACCAGGGGTTAGTGGAAGAGACGAGCAGAGTCATGGAGATGGGAAGAGACGGGACTAGTGAGTGAGGCTGAGAGCCTGTGGGAAAAGTAGCAGCCGGAGGACGGTCCTCCACCAAGAAGGGGCTCACAAAGGGGCTGCGAGTGTTGGACAATCCCGTACAGCGTGTGGCTTTCAGATATATTCCTTAATTCCTCACAGTGTGTGTGTGCGTCCTTTCACCCAGGCAGCCATGACAGTTACACTACATATGAAGTAACTTTCATAACGTTATTTCTGTTCAAACAGCTAAATCATCCAAACCTTTTTTCTTTTTTTCTTTGCAAATCAAGGATATTAAATGTGAATGTGCCCACTTTGCTACTGTAACAGCTGCTAATTTTCTGGGGAAACTGTTACCCTAGAGATCATTGCTGTGAAGATTTGATTGCATTCAGACACAAGAAGGTGGTGGTGTAGTGGGTAGGATACTTGCTTCTAGACCAAGAGATCACAGGTTCGAATCCTACTTTCAGCACCACCAATGGGTTCCTGAGCAAGACTCTTAACCCCAAGTTGCTCCCCTGTAGTTACGGTATGGAAGTCGCTTTGGATAAAAGCGTCTAATAAATGCCGTAAATGTAAAAGGTTAATGAGGTCAGGTGCTGATGCTGGAAGATTAGTTCTGGATAGCAAACATCACTCCAACATTTTTAAAGCGCTAGATACGTCACTCTAAAGAATGCAGTTCCACTGGATGGCTTTACATGCTTTTATAGTCCCGTTCAATTGGCAGTGCTTTTGTACAGAAATTACGAAGAAAACAAATGGCTCAAAATGAAACAGTTGCACAAGTTAAAAGGAGTGCTTAGATACTTTTGGACATGTATGTATGAGCTTAAACATGCATACAGCGAATACATGAAAAAACACAAGGTGCATTTCTCCCTCATACATTTGCTTTTGTGGACAAAAGACTTAATAAATTAGTAGCTACAGGCCTAATAAATCCTAAACTTAAAAGCATAGCGCCTGTAAAGAATGATGGAGAACTGACTGCAAATAAAATTCTCCTCAAGTCAAAAACAGTTCAAAGTCATCATGGTACTGTGAGGTCTGAGGGAGGCTGCCGCTAAAGACCGCCAGTTAGTTTTGTTTATGTTCAGGGTTTAGGTCTTCACGTGTCAGGGTGCCTGTGTGTAGTCAGCAGGTGGATTCCAGGCTTGTGATGAGCTTGGAGGCACCTGGTGATTACACACAGGTGAGTAGAGTTAGAGCACGTTAGGGTGTGTGTGTGTATGGCGTGCGGTGATTGGTGGAGAGACTAGTTAAAGCCTGGGCTCTCCACTATCACAGTGCGCTGTCACCGATCTTGTGGGGATTCATCTCCACTGTCATTTTTGGGGAAAACTAAAGAAACTGTATCGCCCAGCAGTTTTCCACTGGCGCCTCTCCGGTTGGGTAGAAGGAAGTAGAAAGTGTCTGGGAGCTTGCGGGCTGGATTCGCCAAGGAGACATAGAGAGAGAGACTTCATTCGCACAGCGGTGGGCTGGACTCCAGGGAGTCGGAGCGAGAAGAGTCTCTTCCTCAAAGCTGGGGTTCTCCTACCTTTCCCTTCTCCCTTTTCCTCTCTCTGTGTCTTTCAGGACTGGGGCAGTGTTGGAAATAAGACCCGGACTGGATTAGGACCAAGAGTGGTCTGCGGAGAGTGTGAGAGTGTGACGTACAGTCAAGAAACGTGTCTGAGGGGATCTCTGTGGAAACGAGACTCCGGGAGGCAGACCGAGAGAGTCCTTTTGAGTTACATGAATTGTGTTGTGAAGTTCAATAAATATCCTGCCTGAATATTGGTTGCGTGCTGCTCTCTTCCTCCCCCAAGGTGACGACATGACAGGTAAAAAGTTTAATTCCAAGAACAAAGTTATACAGGTGCAGAGAGAAGGCTAGAAAAGGTATACAATCCAAACTAGACAAAGACTGTTTCTAGTCAAAAATCAGAAACAGGCATATCAGAGGTCAAGCTACAGTCAAAAAATAATCCAGATCAAAATGCAGTGCAAGGCAATGAATACAAATGTTTAGTACACTGTGAAAGGCAATACTTCATACCATAACAATCTCAGTCGTCAAATAGCACTAGAACGGGAAGTACTGCATGAACTTACTCCTTAGCTATCTAGCTCACATATACTGTATGTGAGGCGAGTAGCACAGGTAACTACGAAACACAACGTACTTAAAATGTGCTTAACCCTACGTTAATTTACTACTGAACATACACCAAATGCCTTAAATTGAATTAAGTGGTGGTTCATTTGTGAAACTGACAGCTTAATTTAATCTCAGAATTAGATTTAAGGTGTGAGTGTGAAATCCTGTAATCTCAAATTTAAGGCATTATTTGTGGAGGTTCTACTATTTAAGGGGCAAAATTGAAAAAGTAAAGTGAAACTTCAGTAGTTTCATCCCTTAATCAGCCTTAATCTGTGCATTTTCCCCTTAATGTTCCTTAATTTCCTGTATGGTAAAATTATGGCGTTTGGTTTCATAGTGCACTTAGAGGCTTGTCCGGGTCGTCCTGATGGAACGTGAGCCCGAATACTACATGCTGGGACCAAATTTTGCCCTTCCAGACAATGGCTGATAACCTAGTACACACTGGAAAGGTAAGATGTCAGCAGCGGATTCTACTAATGGGAGAAAGTCTGCCCATTGATGTTCCTGATTGCAATGCCAGTGAAGCATCTGACCAGTCTCTCTGTTCAGAGCTCCAGCCTGACCATTAGTCTGGAAAACAGGTTTAGAATGAAACTGATTTTTTTACAGAACGCTGTCCACACTAGGTGCCTTGGTCTGATGCGATTTCTTGAGGCAATCCGTGAAACTTAAAAACTTGGTGAAACAAGATGTCTTCAACTGACAAAGGTAATTTTTATAGTGGTATGAGATGACAGGCCTTCGAAAAACAGTCAATAGAAAAACTGTATTACCTTAGGAGGTAGATGGATTGGTAACAGAGTCGATAACAAAATGGGGCCATGGCCACTTCAGTCTGCTCCTGGATGTCCCACTGCTCTAGAAGAACAGATCCACATAATAAGTTCTTTGCAGTAGGCGACTCTGATATTTTACCTGGTGGTGTCTCAGCTGGTGGGGCATTTTGTGAGTTCATTGTTTGAAATTGCTCCACTATGTCCCTGTTGATAGGGGCCACAACACATTCTGTGTCACTGACATGGAGGGGGTTTTCATCAGCGTCTAACTGTTCAAAGATGTATGAGTAAGTCTCTACCTTGCTATTTTTAGAACCTTGACTGTAGGATAAAAAACAGGGACCATGTTGCCTGTTAAAATCAAAAAGAAGTTTTTTTCTCTCAAAAAAAGAGTGCCTCCACTCATTTAACACAGATCTGATGGCATGGAGTTCCTTACTAGATGATAATTAATTTCAGCCCTGAAAAAAAATCTTAGATAGGATTGCACATGGATGCTCCTTACCTGACACTGCTTGCGATTGTGAGAGTATTGTGCAGACTCCTTCCATAGAGGCATCAAATTCTATGATACCTGGGAGAGAAAAGCTGTTTTCTTGCTCTTTCTTATCAAATTAGTTGGGGGAAAAAATCTGAAAGTTAGTTGGAATTAGTTGGAAAAAAATCTTGAAATGTTGATAAATGCTGACATCACAACAACAGAGTAAAATGAGCAGGGTTTAGCATTATTTCCAAGATGACACTGTCACTACTATTGAATATATATGTACAGAAGATTGATGACTCCAAACTTTTGATGGCAGGTCTTCATCGGCACGTTTTCTTCAGAAATGTAGAGATTCTTACAAATCAGACACAAGATATTTCCAACAAGTGTTTCCAACAAACTTTAAAAGTAATACGAACAATAATAAAGTAAAATAATAATAAATAAACCCTAAACTAAGAGACAATTATACATTCAGTAATATAGAATGGAAAGGATGTCATTGCATCTCATGGGTATAACTTCACAGTATGCTAATTAGACTGAATACTAATTGATTTCATTTTTAAGGTGCATTTCTCAAATGCAGTGTGAATTTGTGAATATTTATAGGCACTTCCTAACTTTCACACACACATAAAAATGTCATTTCCCCCCCAACCCTTAAGTGAGAAATAATAAATGAGCAAGCTTTTGATTTATTGATGAAACTAGCATACTGTGGTGCTTTTTGCCTTGGGCATGACTTCCAGCTAAAGCAGTTATAACAAAGATAGGAGCAAAAGATGATGCTGATTTTTAAGTTATCCATATCAAATGAGACTCATTCTTTTGATTTCACACGTACAAAAATGTAAAATAATTGACTTTATGGCACCATGAGTCTTTTAAGAAGACAAGATATAAATGTGCTAATAAATCGCTTTAGAAAGTTGAAGAGCAGGTCACACACCAGCTCTAACTCAGTGTCACTCACACACATCCTGTAATATAACTGAATCTGTATTATATATGCCTGTATTGGTAGTGTCAGTCTTGATAGGATATGAAAGGCTATGATAGACAATGATACATTATTTACATTAGTTTTTAACCCTGAAGACATGTCATATTCAAGCCATATTCAAGCCTAAAGACATATCAACTGCTATGATACTAATGTATGAATTCCATATTTTTCCCTCAAGTCTTCATTCTGAAAGCTGTCCAGGCTTCTACCTTTAGGATTTTTAGTGTTAAACTGAAACTTACTATGTAACTGACTAACTAATTAAGGATGTAATCATGTAATGGAAATAAATGTGTAGTAATAAATAATTTGTAGAAATAAATACTACTACAGCTTTTAGAAAAATGTACTACGAGTACTACAACTTCTTCTTCTACTCCTACTCCTACTACTACTACTACTACTACTACTGATACTATTACTGCTACTACTGATACTATTACTGCTACTACTGATACTATTAATACTACTACTACTACTACTACTGCCACTACTATTACTGCCAGTGTTGGGAGTAATGCGTTACAAAAGTAATGTATTACAGTAACATATTACTTTTTGCTGTAACGCAGTAGTGTAAGGGATTACTAATCAATATTCAGTAATATTTTACTCGCTACATATTCAGTAACGCTTGCGTTACAACTAAGTTTTCGCCCACAAGACACTAACAAAAATGTCATCATTCATCATCTCCCACTCGCTGGTGGAACTTATTTTGTAAGGGGCCGTTCACATATGTCGCCTAAAAACGCATGGAAAACGCTAGGCTTTCTTCTTTTTTTTCAAAGGTGCTCGGGCGCTTGCACTCTGGGAGTGTCAGACGTTGCTGAGCAACCATCAGCCGCGCTCTCCACCATTAATTTCAGCAATGGATTTCCACCAACGAAAAACCGTTGCTGTAACTCTGCTACACGATTTATTTACGCAGAAAAAAAAAAACGCCGTAATGTTTGGGTGCACCCCATTCTTCAAAAATGTAAAAAACATGGGGAATTTCACCAGCTGACCCAGGAGCTCCGCCTAGACAGCGGGAGGTTCAAAGCCTATTTCAGACTTGACAAGGACCATTATATTCTAGGAAAAGTTGGCTTAGAAAAATAATGGTGGCTTGACAAATCAGGAAAAAATTCAGGAAATCCCTGGACCACAATGATGAGCTGCTCCTCCATGTTTGTGTGGAGGAGCAGGCGAAAAAAAATTTGCTTCCGTTATGAGCGGGGCTGCCGCGCGTCTACATTTTAAATAATAGACTTGCGCGCGCAATCGATATGTGAATGGCCCCTAACGTGGCATGATTTCAGCCTATGAGCTTGAGGTTCGAGGCTATACGCCCCGCCTGGTTCACTTTAAGCCCTAGCGCGCACTGGCCAGTGGAAAAGCGGCAAATGGATGAAGATGGCAGATGA
>JBBJLR010000111.1:6917395-6928162 GCA_037577145.1 Brachypetersius gabonensis
TCTCTCTCTCTCTCTCTCTCTCTCTCTCTCTCTCTCTCTCTCTCTCTCTCTCTCTCTCTCTCTCTCTCTCACTCCCTGAGAGGTATTTAGGACAGCTCCTATATGTCCTTAACTGTTCTTTTGCACTTAAGATGGTTATCTGTAGGTTCATCTGAATATTGTTTCTATTTTTGATAAATGTTGTTTTAATTTTTTATTTTGACATTATTCAGAAGTGTAAATACTAAATAAATAATTATGGACTGTTGATATGTCTGCACATCTCAAAGAACTGAGAATAGTTCCATCAATAGTTCTTTTTGAGAATAAAGGTTTGTTTTGAAAATGCCAAATGGGTTGTTTTCTTTCACATCGTATTCACTTGGATTTATGTAAGAATGCTGTGTTTAGTGTGAATTTATGTAAGAATGTTATGTCAAGTGTGTCTTACTTGAAAGTAAACTAATTTGGCAGAGTGCTTCTTATCTGTTTAACTTTAATTTGATTGAACACGACAGTGTTAATTTGATTGAACATAACAGTGTTAATTTGATTGAACACAACAGTGTTAATTTGATTGAACATAGTATTAATTTGATTCAACATAAGAATACTAAATAAAAATGACCTTACCCAGTTACTTTGAATATTCTCCATTCACTCTTGTAGAAATTATTTTATTTTGTTGAGCCCATATTAAATAATTCAGTATCTTAGGAGTTATGTAACACAGTTTCGTGGAACCACTTGACATAACTTTTTTAATTAAATCCAAGAAAATATTTTTTTGAGTGTACCTCCCTATTTCCCACTAACTACACACAAAACATACAAGGGAGGTGTCTGCCTTTTTGTCCATACTCACAAACATTAACACAAACTGGTTCCAACCTGGAAAGGAAAAAGGTATACGAAATACAAAGGACTGTGTACAGAAACAACAAGTAAACACTATGAACTCAAATCAAAAGTACACGACAATCTCTACGGAAAAGTCTCTCTCTCTCAGTGTCTGTGTCTGGCTGTCCTACTCTTCTGACTCCCACTGGTCCTTTTAAAAGTTGAAAGGCGGGACTCCAAGTGACGCAGATCCAATCATGGACGGTCAGTCTGATCAGCCAATCAGCAAGAGGCCAAAGACGGGCAGCACACCAACAGTTGTGTAGGACCGTGACAGCAGCCGACGGACGTACCTCGTCCAGCAATCACCACCAGCAGATCCACCTGCGTAGTATAGAGCAAGAGCAAGAAAGAGAGCGAGAGAGAGCGGGAGAGAGAAAAAACCACACACTACGTGCCATGGCATGTAACACACCCCCACATAAAAAAATCAAACCAACAAAAACAAATCACACCACCCAAGACAGAGCATCAGCAAAAACATTATCAGCACCTTTCTTGTGGTGAATAATGATATTAAAAGTTTGAAGAATTAGTGCCCACCTCATCAATTGCTGGTTGTGATTGTACATGCGAGAGAGAAATACCAAGGGATTATGATCCATAAACACTTAAACTGGCTGAGACGTGGAACCATCATATTTTTCAAAATGTTGGAAGGACAACAACAAAGCAAGGGTCTCTTTCTCAATGGTGGAATAGTTAAACTGGTATTTATTGAACTTCTTAGAAAAATAACAAACAGGGTGTTCAATACCCTCACTATCATCCTGTAACAGGACAGCACCAGCTCCTGCAGAGCTAGCGTCCACCTCCAATTTAAAGGGCCTAGTGAAATCAGGTGCACTCAACACCGATGCATCGGTTAACAAGCACTTAATACAAAGAAATGCATAATCACAGGCATCAGACCAGTGAAACAGTTGAGAGGGACTCAGAGGGGCTGTCAGAGGAGATACTACAGAGGAAAAATTATGACCAAACCCTCTGTAGTAACCAGCCATCCCCAAAAATCCCCGAAGTTCTTGTCGAGTGCGTGGGACGGGAAACTCAGTCATAGCCTGTATTTTAGCCTGGACGGGTCGAACTCGACCTTGGCCCACTTCCTTACCAAGGTAGGTTACAGTTGCCTTGCCAAACTCACTTTGCGAGATTGAGGGTCAAAGTAGCCTGTGCCAAATGCTTAAAAACTGTGTCCAAAACCTCTACATTTTCTTCACATGACATAGAGAACAATATCAAATCGTCGAGGTAAGCCTCACAATTGGAAACACCAGAGAGAACAACATTCACCAAACGCGCATATGTAGCCGGGGCGTTTCGCATTCTGAAAGCCATAACGATGTACTGCGCAAAACAGTCAGGCGTTACGAAACCTGAAATATTCGAAGCGGTACACATTAATGGAATCTGCTAGTAATCTTTTAGGAGATGTAATTTACTGACATACGTAGCTGCTCCTATCCGATCTACACAGTCATCCACATGTGGCATGGGATACGAATCATGGACAGTGATGGAATTAACCCTGTGAAAATCAGTACAAAAACGGAAAATATCATCTGGTTTAGGTAGTAATATACAGGGAGAACTCCACGGACTAAAACTTGGAACCACAAAACCATTCTCTAAAAGATAGTTTACTTCGTTGGACAAAATTTTCCGCTTTTCAGGGTTCACGCGATATGCGTGCTGTTTTACAGGCTTGGCATTTGCGACGTCGATATCGTGGTATAATACAGAAGTTTGTGTGGGAACAATCACTAAACAGCTCAGGGTAAGAATTAATTATTTTGCAAATATCTGTCTGTTGTTCGTCTGACAAATGAGTCAGTAGGGTCGGCAAGTGGGCAAGCATCTCTGAATTATTTAAACGTGCTGTCTGCAGACTCGGATCTATCACCAATTCCTCCTCGGGACAGGGAGATGGCAGAAGTGGGTTCTGCCACAACTGGGTTGACGACTGTCCCACGGGGCCCTAGTGCGGACAGCTAACCACCTGCTGGGCTTCGCTCATGGTAAAACTTTAGTATATTTATATGGCATGCTCGTTTTTTTCCTCTCCTTTCGGAGGTACCAATGACATATGTTGTTTCATTTTGTTTTCTCTCAACCTGGTAAGGACCGTAGAAACGGGCAGACAGAGCTGAACCCTGAACCGGCAATAAAGCTAACACATGCGCATCACAGACTTAAGATCAAAATGCTTCTTCATCGTGACTTGCGAAGAGGTTAAAGCATTTCTAGCACACCCCCATGCCTTACACAAACGTTCCTTGAAGGTACTGACAAAATGTAAGATATTTTTCTTAGAGGTAGGGGAACTGTGTTCCAACAGTTGCTCCTTTAAAACCTTTAATGGTCCCCGAAGCGTATGTCCGAAGACCAATTCAGCGGGACTGAACCCCAGAGACTCCTGTACCACTTCGCACACTTCGAACAGCACTAAAGGTACACCTTCATCCCAATCTTGGTGGGTATCATAACAATATGCTTTAAGCATTGTCTTAAGTGACTGATGAAACCTTTTGAGTGCCGCTTGTGACTCCGGGTGATACGGACTAGAAGTGACATGTCTAATGTTTAACTGTTGAAAGACCTGATTAAACAAAGCTGAGGTACAGTTAGTGCCTTGAACGGTTTGAATTCACTTAGGTAAACCAAAAGTAGAGAAAAACTTAATCAAAGCCTTTACCACGACAGGTGCAGTTATCTTTCGAAGTGGAAGTGCCTCTGGGTACCTGGTAGCCGTACACATAATGGTAAGTAAAAACTTATTACTATTTCTGGACTTTGGCAATGGACCCACACAATCCACTACTATGTTTTCAAATGGCTCCCCAATTGCAGAAATAGGCTGTAAGGGAGCTGGAGGAATCACCTGGTTTGGTTTCCCCACTACCTGGCACGTCGAGCATGACCAACAGTAACCCACTACATCCGTTTTTAACCCAGTCCATAAAAAATTATGTAATATACGATCATAGGTTTTTGTCACACCTAGATGCGCCGAAAGAGAGTGATCATGAGCTAAAGCAAGTATATGCTGTCGATAAATTTTCAGAACCACAATCTGAAAGACCTGATTCCACTCTTCCTGCTCTTTAAAGTGAGGGCACTAAGCTCTACACAGAACGTCATCCACAAACATGTACAAACTCTTTTTTTTACCTAAATCTGTGGTCACTGCATCCATACACTTTTCTAACGACCTATCTGCATGTTGCTCTGTGATTAACTGTTGTCGAGTAAAAATGCCTTTTCCTTCTTTTGTCTTTAAAATCCCTAGAGGCATTGTAAGGTCGCGAGCTTCTAAGCCTGTCGGACTCACAGTAGGTGTTTTCTCTGTTGCTAGGAACGTGTCAACCAAGTTCAAAACATCCTCGAAACCTCGGATCCTTGAGATCATGTAACCGCACAAGCTAGAAACGTTGTGGCAAATTCTTCATCACCATTTTCACTACAATGAGGAACATAACCTACTTCCAACAAAGGTTGTACTTTACAACCAGCTAGGTCATTCCCCAGAATCAAATCTACCCCTTTCACCGGTAACTGAGCACATACTCCCAGACAAACCAAATCAGAGACAACACCAGTCTCTAATTGTACCTGGTGCAGAGGTGTTTTTATTATTCCCATTTCTATTCCCTGAACTAAGACATGGGTTTGGCAAGAGGTGTTCTCGGACAAAGGTAATATGTTTTCACGTATTAATGTTAGAGCAGCGCCAGTATCATGCAAGACTTTAATATTCTTTCTTTCACCCCCAGGTAACAATACTTTTCCTGTAAATATAAATGGGTGAAAAACAGGTTCCGCGCTACGAGTGTCTTCTGTACCAATCACAGAGGGAGCCACAGAAATTACTAAACCAACCCCAGCGATTTTAGAATTTCCAGAGCGCTGGGAACTACCCTTTTCTTTTAATATGGTACAGTCGGCAATCAGATGCCCCACTATATGACAATGAAAACAAGTTTGAACCTCACAAGGAGCTGATACTGGACCCTGACTAGCATTTAGGGACACCAAAGATCGTCCACTAAAATTTCTCTGAGCGTCCAAGGCGTCACGCACAGTGGTAGAAAAAACAGGTTTATGCGTTAAAGCAAGCTCCTCTGCCAACACTGCCGCTTAAGTAATAGAACTGACCTTTTGCTCATTCAGATAAGTGACAAGGCGATCAGGTAAAACTCTTTTAAACTCTTCCAATAAGATAAGGTCACGAAGCGAATGAAAATCTGTGACTTCGCTTGCTGCTATCCATTTATCAAAAAGCATACTCTTCTCCCGAGCGAACTCCACAAACGTCTGTGTTGATACTTTCTTACAGTCTCTAAAACACTGCCTATATGCTTCCGGCACCAACTTATAAGCTCGTAAAATTGTTGCTTTACTACCTCATAGTCAAGCCACTCTTCTATAGACAGAGCTGTGCTTACTTCTTAAGCTTTTCCTGTCAATTTATTCTGGAGCATTAGAGACCACATCTCTTTGAAGCAAAGAGCGACGAAGCAATACGTTCAAAAGCAGTAAAATAGGCATCAACTTCGGATTCCCGGAACAGAGATATCAATGAAGCAACCCTAGCAATATCGAATTCATGTCTAGGTGCAAAGCGAGGAGGAGAAGTAGTCTCACCCATACCTTCTCTTTCTAGGTGGCCTGATTCCTTATCTGAAAACGTTCCAAACTGCACTGCACCTAACTCGAGCTGACGAAGGCGGACCTCCTTGTCAGCCTTTATTTCAAGTCGGCGTATTTGTAACCAAAGCTCGTTTTTCCATGCCTGGGCTTTGTCTTTAGCCTCTGCCTTTGTGCGGGCCAGACGAAGCTTCAGCTTGGCACCGGACAAATCAACTGAGTGCATACTCAGGGGCGAAAGTGACTGGAATGGGGAAAGACCAATCATGGAGGACGGAACTTCTGCACCGTCTGCTCCAGTGGCACCCTGTTCCACGTCAGACTCCCCTACACCGGCCAGCGCGTCCTGACGCTCACCTGAGGCAGGCCCCGCAGAATCAGGTACTTCAACATACTTCAACACCTCTACCAGTACCAGCTTCTCAAAAACAGCATCCCTAATAATTTGCTTTTTACTAGACCTTATTACCGGGACTTTGAAATGTTCAGCCAACTGCAACAGTTCATTTTTTCTGCACAGATCCAGCTTTGCCAAGCTTGAGTCTTCCAAAAATCCCTTTACTGAAAACATGTTCACGAACTGAGCTTAAGAGTGTACCACCACCACCAATATAGAGAAACAATTATTAATAAAATTAAGTTAATTTTTTTTTCTTTTTACATTATTATTATTTTTTTTATTAATTACACCCAATGAATTACTAAATAAATCCCGGACGAGCCCCCATATGTTACGAAGGGTATGAAAGGGTTAAAGGTGGAGTGGAGTACACCAAAAGACCAGCCGTGAACCAAATGAGAGTGCTATTTACTATCTTTTATCCAAATAAATACATATTTTGAAAAACAGATATAAATGAGTATTTACAATTATTTACAACAATTTTACAGGTTGGACTCTAAAGACACTACAGACAAAAAGACAACACCAAAGGAATGAACAAAACAAAAGATCCCTAAACCTACCTCCCTATTTCCCACTAACTACACACAAAACATACAAGGGAGGTGTCTGCCTTTTTGTCCGTACTCACAAACATGAACACAAATGGGTTCCAACCTGGAAAGGACGAAGGGATATGAAATACAAAGGACTGTGTACAGAAACAACACTATGAACTCCAATCAAAAGTACATGTCAGTCCCTACGGAAAAGTCTCTCTCTCTCTGTGTCTGTGTCTGGCTGTCGTTTTCTTCTGACTCTCACTGGTCCTTTTCAAGTTGAAAGGCGAGACTCCAAGGGACCCAGATCCAATCATGGACGGTCAGTCTGATCAGTCAATCAGCAAGAGGCCAGAGGCGGGACTTCGCTGACAGCACACCAACAGGTGTGTAGGACCGTGACAGCAGCCGAGAGACGTACCTCGTCCAGCAATCACCACCAGCAGATCCACCTGCGTAGTATAGAGTGAGAGAGAGAAAGTGAGCGGGAGAGAGAAAAAAACACACGCTACGTGCCACGGCACGTAACAGACTGTAACAAGTAATCTGTAATGTATTACAATTTAGAAGTAACTTGCACAACACTGATTACTGCTACTACTGATACTATTACTACTACTACTACTACTACTATTGATACTATTACTACTACTCCTGATACTATTACTACTACTACTACTACTACGACTACTACTACTACTACTACTGATACTAGTACTACTACTACTGATACTACTACTACTACTACAACTACTACCACTACTACTACTGATACTTTTACTACTACTACTACTACTGATACTTTTACTACTACTACTACTACTGATACTTTTACTACTACTACTACTACTATCACTACTATTACTAATATAATAATAATAATAATAATAATAATAATAATAATAATAATAATAATAATAATAATAATAATAATAATAATAATAATAAAAGTTTGAGAGACAAAAACATTTTTTTTTTCTTTGCTTCTCTGGAAATAATTCTTCCTGCTTGTGCAATTGAAGACGATTCCTAGACTCTATCACAGCATTAATGTTTCAGGCTGAATGGTTACATTAGCCAATGCGGGACAATTAATCTCCATCCCAGTGTGTCCTTGTTTGTTGGCAAAGATAAAGCCCCCTTTCCCCTAACCACACACGCATACGCACAAACACACATTGCCCTTTCCTCTCGTCCCTGATCCACTTGCCCGTCCTCTCTTTTTCTCTCGTCCTTTCATTAATTCCTAAGATGCCGCTGTTTGACCCCTGAGCCAGGTTATTAGCAAAGAGTCATTAACCAAATTAAACCAATCCCCAAAATGCAACCCAAAGGGAGAGAGAGTGTGTGTATGCTTGTGTATGTTTACATGTGTGTATTTGCACATGTCTGCATGTGTATGCATATGTATATGTGTAGATAAATATATGATTTCTTGATGTCAGTGTATGTGTATGTGTATGTGTTCTGTATGGCTATTGCCTTTACAGTCTTACGTGAATGTACTTATGATGTAAACGTGTATTTACATGCGTGTATATGGCAGTGCTAAAGGAAAAGGCGCTATCGTCTTATGGGGTGCAGATTGCTTTTCCCGCTGCACTAATTATGATGTAACTGGAACAACAGTTTGAGGTGTATGTGTGTGTGTGTGTGTGTGTGTGTGTGTGTGTGTGTGTGTGTGTGTGTGTGTGGTGATTAACCCCAGGCTGCTGAGAAATGAGTCTAATGAGGAGAGCGGGACATTGGATCGGTTCAATAAATGTCTCGCTCTCCCTCCCTTTCTCTCTTCCTTTCTTTTTTTCTCACTCTCCCTTTCTTAGCTGTTTTCTTACTCCCTTCTCTCTTTTTCTGTCAACATTGCTGTCTGTTATTCCTTTTCCTCTTTTTCCTCTTCTTCTCCATCTTTCTCTTTCTCTCCCTTTTTTATCTGTCTTTCCCCCTCTCCCTTTTCCTAACTTATTCCTCCCTTCTCTTTCTTTCTCTGTTAGTTCTCTCTGCTGTGTCCGCCTTCTTTTCTTCCTCTTTCTGTTTTTCTTTCGCCTGTCTCTCTCTGCCATTTCCTCCATTGTCCCTTCTCTTCTACTGTTTCCTTCCCCTCCTCCCTTCCTCCATCTCCTCCTCCCTCTCCCCTCTTCTCCCTCCTCCTCTCTCCTCCACAGTATTTAAATGCGTCTCTGACCTTGTAATGGCTGACAGTGACGAGCTCTTGAACCCATTTAGTCTTCTACAGTCTCCTCATTTGTCTCCGCTGAGCTGCTGTAATTTTAGCTGGATGAGGGAGTGGCACAGGCCTGCATTTGGTCATGCAGAAAGCAAAACTTTTACCCTCCCCATCCCCCCACCACGTAAAGAGACTGGGAAATGGAGCAGGAGGTGCTCAACCATTTCCATCCAAAATTAGTCTCGCTAACTTTCCAGCAAGCGATTGTGCCTTGAAAAAAATTATAATAAAAAATTGGTCGATTAAGCCAGACAGTGTGCATTAATTAAAGTTCTTTTAAAAACACAGTCATGCTTAATAGCCTGGATATTGTTACACCCACACTATTAAAATTGTAAACTACACATAGGGACAGGGTTAAGTACACAACTGTACAACTGACAACCCAACTACTGACCAATGAACAACCAGCAATCCATGGTTTTGTCAAACACAATGCAATTACACAACCCTCTCAATCTACACCAATGACCTGCATGACCTCTGTTTACATTAATGGACAATTCCACCAATATTTAAATATGTTTGCATAATGAAATGTAAAAAGACATTCAGTGTGATTTGATGTGACATTTAAAGTTCTAGAGAAACGTACCAGACTTTTATGCAGGGATGGCGACTGGAATCAGACATCTAAAATATTTATTTTTTGCAAAATGCTAATGGCTCATGTCTTGAAATGAGACACATGAGCTACATGTACCATTATCTTTACCTTGACTATTATCAATTTAACATATACAAATTCAATAGATGCATGTAGGTTCTCAGTTGTTTTCAGTCAGCATGTTTCTCTAGAATTATTTTTATGAAATACTTTGAATGACCTTTATACTTATACAATTGAACTTAAAACTATAATGACCTCTTCAAGAAATTAATCCACTGCTTGGTATTGTGCACCCATTTTTCCTGAAGATATTCAGATTCAAGTGTCCACGGATTCCTAAATTTCTTCATTCAGAAAATGGCATGCACACAATGATAACAAGAGCAATAGTAGAAGAAATGAATGACTCCTCAAGGATCTAGAATTTCAAACAGGGGTTTCATCCTTGATCCAGGCTGAAGAAATACAAACGTTGTTCTACATTTGCAAAAAGCAGAGAGTGTGCAGAAGATTTTGAAGACAAAATGTGTACCAGATTGTCTTGTGACACGGGGAAATTCTTAATAAATAGAGATAAAGATGTATGGAAACTTTGAATATACATACAGTAACCCCTGCTTATACATGGTTCAGCAGTCACGACTTCAGTGTCATGCAGGTTGTTTCTGAGAGCCTAAGTAATAATTGTTAGTGGAAATCTTCGTACATGTGCAGAAAAGGCAGATATTCGCCTTATCTGCCACACACCTTCGCCCTTGTGCTGGTTGTTTATGTTTGGTTAGCAAGGCAATCAGAATGGATCTGAATGGAATACCAAACATAAACAACCAGCACAGGGACAAGAGGCGTGGTGAACGAGGCCCGGATGTCACAGTCACCTGTACTCAGAAGTGGGTAGTTTTGACTTTGTTGGTGGATAAGTCCACTTGAAAAAATTTGTAATTGTTAATGCCCTAATATATATATATTAGTGGTGGGCCGTTATAAGCGTTAACGTGCAGCGTTAATGTGAGACTCTTATCGGGCGATAAAAAAAATATCGCCGTTATTCTATTCACAAAGTTGGGTTGGGAGCTGGATCTATACTACGCGAGCTATAATGACTTTCACTTTATACCTACTGTGCAACAGGGACGTCACTAGGATGGAAAGACAAGGGTGTCTTAGCCTTAGCCTTAGCCCCCAGGGCTGTAGGAAGGAATTAGCGTGTATTGAGGGCTGAAAACATTTCACCAAACCTTTCCCTTCACTTAAGGAAACAAGTAAAGTTAAGTAGTAAACAGTTATGGACACTCATAGTATTGTTCTGTTAAACTGAGTACAAACGGCGCTACCAGAGAAATTTTACCGAATGGGCTCCGGTTGCTACTGGTTAACAAGCAGCGCCATGTAGCTTCACCTGGGTCCTAATGCCCACCTGCTACCTACAGCAGCTTCAACAGCCAGTACATCATTTTAATTCAAT
>JBBJLR010000111.1:6935294-6947604 GCA_037577145.1 Brachypetersius gabonensis
CACACACACACACACACACACACACACACACACTCACACACACACACACACACACACACACACACACACACACATTGCTGGTACTGCCACATAAAAATTCATAGTCAGAAAATAAAATGATTACATAGGCAAAAATGAACTCATCTAATCAGCTAGCAAACATTAGCAAAACATAGAAACTAGCTAGCTAATAAGAGGTCAGCAGATAAATATAATGACTAGGCAGTAGCAGTGCTCTAAAAGTATTGTAGTCAAAGACCAAAACTACAAAAATCTTTTTCTCTCTCATTCATGCAGACTCACATACTCAAGCAACATTTGCAAGCACATATGTACTATACAAGAAAGCACAGTGCATGCTCATTTATTCATTCATGCAATCACATGTTCACTTAAACTGTAACTGTAAATATACTGATATTCGTCTGATTGCTTCATTTGACTTTTTGAAATAGTTCATGCTTATAAATGTTTGATTTATTTGACTGCAATCAATGCATCTGATTTCCTAGACTGCAGTAATGCTTATTTGTAGTGGCACTGTTGTGTTAGCTGTTCACTGATGCTGTATTTAGAATTTGTAACAGATGTTTTTTTTTTCCCACAGAAGTAAAAATAAACTTCATTTAAGGTTCATAAGAGAAGCAAACTTGAGCCGCCAGACAAGCTTTGCACAGTGTGTTCAAAATGAACACAATACATTTAACAGAGGACACCACCACATGACCCAATTCCCTCAGTTTTTTGAGGCTTCAAAGTGTATTCCATGTGAAGTTATTTAGTGACATGATTTAGCCCTTGAAAGGACTTTAACAACCCTTCATGTTAGCTAGGGCTGCCACTAGAGGGTGCTCTCAATGCGGCCCAGCTCCTATCCATTCCACCACCCCCTACGTGGTACTTTCTCTCAGGGCTGAAAGTAGCTCTGGTTTTTGATTCCTTCATTAATTCGCGGCCCCTCTCCTCCTACTCTTTCCTCAGGCGCAGCAGCAGGACCTCGTCCTTGGACACTACTGAGCAACATCCTCTGAATAATCAGTGAGTTTGAGTTATAGTTCCACTGGCTGGGCCCGACATGCTGATCTAAAAGAAACAGCATGTTCTGCTTCTAGCTCTTTTAGCGCCTCTCTCTATCTCTCTTTCTCTCTCTTTCTCTCTCCAACCAAGGCATCTCTGACGTGCATAAATAATCGTCCAAAGTTAAGTGTCGCACCCTGAGCATTTGGATCTAATGGAGGAATTCCAGCCGCATTGGCAAAGTCAGAATAACACAGCTGGAAGGACATTTTAGGACATTTTCTATTTTAAAGAGTATTTGAATGAGCTAAAATCAGTTCCTGAACATTTGGAATATTTTCTGTGTTAAACAGATTCTCTCATGTCCTATTAGCATGATTAGGCCGTGACCTTGTTAGCCTCCATCATTGCTTCCCCGGCTGCAACATTTTTAATTCCCTTCCTCAACATGACAACTAATTATTCCGGAAACATGTGTGTTCCGCCAAGTGACCAACTCTGATTTTGTTTTTCTTCCGCAGCCTTTTCTCTCTGCTTACATTAAAAAATTGCTCACAGCTGTATGAAGTGCAAAGCATGGGCATGGCAGGTAATAATACTGGCAACAAATGATGTACCTTTTAAACCTCTTATAAAAATACATATAATTCTGTACAGAAGTGAGTGAAAGCAAGACAGGTGTTGCTGTATTATCTAATAGTGTGAGATTCACTCCCGCATACATTTGAAACACAACACTTTCAATACATTTTGATGTTTCAAAGTTTGTCCTATCTATGTTAGAGCATGTTTGTTGGCAGAACATGAATGGGACAATTAGACTACTCCTTTTTGAATATTCACTTCAGAAATGATTTTCAATAGCCAATAAACATTTTGATTGCAGTTCTGCATGTGTTAATAAAATGTGTGTGGCTTTATGTACCAAGAACTATGATTTCCATATGGCCATTTGCCAACATTTCCTCATTCCAAAGGGTACGCAACTCCTGGAAGACTAGTGTCCAGCACAGTTTGGTGATTTCTCTGTTCAAACGCAACTCATCTGTTAATTGTCAGATTTAGTGTCTGTATGGAGTAAGGTAATTACCAAACTGGACACTGGCCATGCACAGGAATTGGGAGGTCCTAATATAATATGTTACTATGCCTGCAGTTGTGTGCAGTTTAAAAACCTACAGACGTGCTTAAACATGCCACTTTCTATAGATTGCATTTAGTTTATTTATTTACTTAGTTTATCTTAATGGAAAAAGCTAAAACCGCCACATAAAACATGTAAAATAAAGCAAATATACAGTAGGTGTGCATAAAAATGTGCAGAAATGGTCTTTTGAGGAATGTGTTCTTGTTTTCACGCAGAAAATCAACAGTACCAGAGGCACCCAAACTTTTGCTCAGGACTATATGCAAATAACCTTTATACTAATTGGTTGCACCATATTCCACCTTATGTTGTTACAAAAATAAAAGAAATATTCAGTTTCCTCCAACATGGGTCCCTTTAAGGACAGGTTTCAATTCACCCTCCAAGTGCCATGCTTATTTCCTGTTGCAAAGCCTGTGAAGTTTAGCACTCGTATCTTTTTTTCACTCTGAGGCAGATCCGTCCCCTCCACTGAGCCTGAGTTGTGAGAGGAACTGATGAGAGGTGTATCGCCCCTGGCAACCGTTTCAAGTCTTGTGAGCACAGAACAATGGCGGCTGTCATCGTGCTCGTTCCTCAGTGGAGGACGGCAGCTCCTTGATTTTTCCGTCTTTATCACTGCCTCATCCATCAACGTCGTCCGCAGGGGCTAATCGATGACACCGTTGACAAATGCGGAGCCCACCTTGGGTAATTAATAAATGAAAGCGAGGTGTTCTGGGCTGCTTCCTATGATGGGGAGTGTGGGGCGTGTCTCAGACATCAGGGGAGACACCAACACTAAACGCTAATGCTAAACGTCACGTCTGATAAACGCTCGTTTTGCTGCAACATGAAAGTGGCGGGCGTTTGATATCTCAGTGGGGAAATGCTGGGGAAGTAGACCTGGCATGTGTGTATGTGTGTGAGGGAGTGTGACAGGTACTGCAGGTATCATCTTTAGAGGGATGAAAAAATAAAAATGAGGAAAAAAAATATATCAGTTGTCAATTACTAGCGAAAGCAGTCCCATGATGGGGAAAAGAGAGTGAATTACAGAAAATTTGAGTATTTGTTCTCATTTAGACTGGCACATCATGATAGACTGAATCGTTTTTCACCCAATTTGGGTTGAAATATAATTTGATGCAGTACTTAAAGAAGTGTTTCTAAAAGCATCATCATGTGAGTGGGTTGTTGACTATCCTGCAATTGTCCTTTATATTTAAAGCAATAGTTTGGCAAAAGTCAAACATAATTTCCAAATTTTTGGTGCCTAAAGCTACGAAGCTAAACTAGCTAACAAGTCATGAAACCAGAACTTTCAAACTTTCAAACTGCATGGCAAGATCATCAAATATTTTCTTCGCATTGTATTGAGTTATCTATGCTAGCATTATCCATTAAGCCTGAATGTTTACAAATGTGTGCTTTAAAGCGTGTGCTTTAGACATGCAATAATTCTGACAACATTAGCCCTTCAGTTCCAGTGCAAACCTAAAGAAGCAACTTTAGACTGATTCATGATATTTGGAGTAAGTGGGAAAACTAGGTACAGCTGACATTTCTGCTTTAAGCAAATCTGGCCTTTAATCCATCTAAGGCAGCACAGAGTGTATTGTGAACCTCAGAGTGTAACAGGGCATGCTTTCCCCTCTCTCATGCATCCAGTGTGCTATCTGAACACCCCTGCTGTAACACACTCTGTCTGCTGCATATGCTTATCAACAGGCCACATATGCTGCTTCCTCAAGACAACAAGTTCCTCTTTGTTCCTTAAGGGTTCCTCTGGGAGTGTGAAGCTGGAGCTAGTCGACCGCAGATTCACAGAATGGTCACACACACAAATGCGCACACACATGCTCTCCATACACCGTCCCACAGGGCCGGACCTGCTATGCTACTCTTACATTCTGCTCCAAATGCAGAAATCACAGCGTAAACACACCCACACTCACACATGGCATTGTGTTTCATATGCTTGGTTTTCAATGCTAACATCAGTAATCATGTCTTGACCCTTTTTTTCTGGTGTTAAAAGTCAAATGTTATGAATGTTATGTAACATGTATATTCATCAGTGTCACATCAAAGTGAAATCTTGAAAAGAAAGCACCAATTTGTGTTTCAGACCTGCCACTTTGAGCAAATTCTTTACAATTCTAGTCAGCAAGCTCTATTATAGCTACATTAGAATAAAAAGTCAGTTGGTTTGTATGAATTGTTGTTGTTCTTCATCATAACTTTGAAATGCAAAGAGGCACAGTAAAGAAATAAGGAATCAACAAGGCCAAGTGAAACCATCAGTGAAGGCCTATGCGTCTTTTTGAGGTTTTTTTCATAATGCTTGTTATATTTAAACTCTCACTTACTATCTTTCTGTAAAAAACATGTAATACATGTAATCTTGGTTAGGCTTTTGAGTTGAATTGAAAGCTTTACATTCTGATAAGCCAATAAGATAAACAGATAATTAAAACTTCTTTCACATATTAATTTTAATGGGTAGGAACAATGTCATCTTTTGTATGCTCTAGGAACATCCCTAACTGTGAACACTGTGAACAGCCAATGTTCATTTATGGTGGAAATACTGCAATACTCTAACTTGATTTTTATTGAAGAAATAAAATGCAGAGGTCCGTTAAAAACAGAGGATTCTGTGACAGTAGGGATATAGACTCCAATGGTCCCTTCAGCTGGCCTTACTCTATATCCTGTTTAGGACTTTGCAGTCTGAAATGGAACAATTCCCATACCAAGCCATGATGCAGCTACAGAGATGCAGCTACCAAGTCCCTGAATGTGAACATCGAATTAACAGCTCGGCACGCTTCTCAGCTTGTCTATCAGACATATCCACATGGATGAAGGACCACCACCTACAGCTGAAACTTACCAAGACAGAACTTCTGGCTATCTCAGCCAAACCTTCAATCCATCACAAAATATCAAAATAAAAGCCTCTTTACTCCTCACCCGGTCCAAGGTGGTGTGTAACTTGGGTGTTATGACTGACAATCTTTCTCTGAACACATTGCACCTGTCTCTCAGTCATTACTACAATGCCCTGTTAGTCTTCCAGCTAGCATGGTAAGACCCTTACAGCTGGTTAAGAAGCAGTTTGAAGAAGCGGTTCTTCAGCCAACCTAAAAGGTCACCTGCACCTCAAGAGCAGCCTGAATCCCTCTCTAGCTTCAAATGTTTTCTGAGGACTCAAGAGACAATCTCCTTTCCTAATGCAATGCTCTTACATTAAGATTTAGCACTTTCCCCTGGTTCTCACACTGTCCTGAAACTTGAATGTGTCCTTATATTGTAAGTCACTTGAGATAAAAGTATCTCCCAAATGAATGTAATTTAATGTAATGTAATGCTCCGGACGATCTCCTCTGAGTACCCATTGATGTTCATTGGAGCATGATCATGTTCTGCCCTCCTCAAGTCAGCAGCCATCCCGTAATGTCCACTTTCAATCTGGTAGCTGTTGCACCTCCTTTTGATTCGTGACCTCATCATTCCCACTGATCAAAATCATCACAGTTGTGTTACTGGTAGACTTGATGATGTGGTTTGAAATGTACAGAGTCATGGGTCATCCGCGTGAACATTAGGGGCTGAGTACACAGCCTTGGGCCCCTGTGCTCATTCTGGTGGTACTGATGTTGTTTTCCGTGTGACTGAGGTCTCTGAGTCAGGAAGTGCAGGATACACTTATAGAAGGAAGGGTTCAGCCCAGCAGTCTCAGCTTCCCAATCAGATGCTGAGAAATAGTAGTGTTGAAGTCAGTGAACAGGTGGACAGGTGAAGGGTGGAGGAGGTGTCATAGTCTACTGAGCCCTTGGGATGATATGCAAAGTGCAGAGGGTCTAGTGTGTGAATGTAATGGGACAATAGTTATTGAGGAAGGGGACTAATGACTTCTTTGGCACAAGGATGGGGGTGGCTTTGAGGTATGTTGGAACAATGGTGGTGCTCAGAGAAAACATCTGCCAGCAGGTCTCTAAATCCTCTGATTAGATATGTTATCTGACCCAGATGCCTTCTATGGGTTGCCTGTTGACTCTAAGCAAAGTTTTCCTTACATTAACACTGTTCAGACAGCACGTGGTTGTTGGGGGCTGGGTGGTCTTGAACTTGGGACTGCTAGTGGGGACACTGAGTGCTTAAATTTACCCTTAAAGCTTGCAGTGTAAAAGAGTTGTCTACCTTGCTGTGCATTGGGAGCAACTTCCACTGTGCTGTGATATATCATGTATCACTTGGGGTTGTAATGGCACTTGAGCTGGGAGGGATGCACGAGACCCTGAGGAAAGAAAGTGAAAGCTGTGCCTTCATGTTGTGGCTAATACACCTGTGGAAAAATTCCTTATTTGTGTGATGCCTTGTCCATTGCCATTGTTCCAGGGGTTCCGAAAGGTTGTAAAAATGTTCAAAGGCTGTGTGGCTTAAAACTAAAAAGAAATACACATTATATAAGTGAAACTTATTAGCAGGAGGGGTCTTGAACACTAGGCCACCACATAGTAATGTCCAAAATACAATGCTGCTGATCCATGTTCAAAACCACAGCAGTCTGTGAACTCACACTGAATTGCCCACTGGAGTCAGGTGTAGCCCAGTTAATTGGCCAGGGAGGAGGATGGAAGCGACATCTGTCTGGCTAGTGTTCGCTTTTAGCCTAGTATGGACCCATACATGCTTCCCGCAGTTTCACTTGTGTATCACTTGCAATGTGCCCTTCCCCATGCCAATGGCATCAGACAATGTTGGATTCTGAAGCCCTGATCCACACAGCCAGCTGAGGTCACAGAGCTTTCCTAAAGTCCATCCTTGAGCAGTGTCTGATGGTTGTAAGCACGGCTCTGATACACATGTGAGTGAAGGTTTGACTCAAATCTACTCTAAAGAGATTTTTTGTATAAAGGAGACTACATGCCTTCATTTCCTGCATGGTTGACCATTGTTACACTCTCTTCACTGGAATCCCCAAGAAATCCAATTGGGAGCTCCAGCTCTTTCAAATTTTTAAAAATAGAAAAACTAAACATGATAAAATGGTGTTTAGTCACTATGATGCCTGCGGTGAAACAAACTGCCTATCAGTATCAGACCTACACAAACTTCTGCTTTCAAAAACTGCTAAAAAAACGTACTATTCTCCTTCACCTTGCACTATTAGTTTTCCTTTATCAAAGGCTTTTCTGTAAAGCACATGGTGATATATGAATAAACCTGAATTTGAAAGAAAACGTTGAACCCAGCGAAGTCATTTTGTTAACGTTACTTTCTGTCCACATATACAGCAACAGTTTTTTGATTATTAATGAAAGCAAAAGCAGCACACCCAGGCCCTCAGCATAAACTCTTTCAAGCATTTCAATCTTGTGCATTCAAATCCCCCAAAAACTGACATGTAAAAATAGCATTTTTGGGTTTTTTTCTCAGTCTCTCTGTCATTTTACTGTGTGGGTATAAACCCCAGCAAACTGCATATTATCACCACTTACCACCACCATCTAACCTAACCTTAGTTTCATAAGAATGAATTAAGAGGGTGAGTTGAGTTCATAGTTCAGGAATTTAAAGCATAAAGTAGATTCTGATTTGCTGTAGTCAGTAAGAGTTATTTGTGACATTTAAGATGACTGAAGGACACTAAATGAAGGTAGGGTGCAGTAAAATCATAAAAAAAATTGTGTAGGTCAAAAAATCAGTAGTTTTTGTAGATTTATTCACGGCACCACACATGTGACTATTGGGAGAGGAAAACATTGTGTCTATAGATAACTTGTGTTTTGTGTTGTAAATGTGCTTTGCATTATTGGACAATTTAAATGAAACTGTCCCCCCTGACCAGCAGTAGTGTTGATAACAAAGCCATGTGCTGTGGGCATATTTCTCAATTAAGCAAAGGCAAAATTACCCCACCAGCTCATACATGAAGCAAACAGAGATGAATATCATCATCATTTTGTAATGCTTAATGTCTAATTAGCACTAGAAAGAAAGACAAGGTGTGAAGAGCCAAAATGTTTATGCAAGTCAGGGCTTCATTAGACTTCAAAGGCTTTCGAATAATGAGTGTCAACATCACCTACCACAAAGGTACCGATCTTGAGCTGATGTCATTTCACTGTCTAATGTCTTTAATCTGAAATTGAAAAAAAATGGTGAAATGTACATTTTCATTTCATTACATTTTAAGGTTTAGTGGAGAACAAAACAAATGTCAAATGCACAATGACATTTATTTTATTTAGAGGAAAAATAGGCCAAGTGGTTTTATCACACAATATGCAGCACATGCGCAAAAACCAAACACGTTATCTGTTACTCTAAAGCCTGGCACAATAAGCACAATATGTCATTGAATAAGTCCAAAATTTTATTCAGCTCTCTTAAGAACTTTTCATCTGATTGTTTATTAGAGTGTTTATATTCTAAGTGTTTTTATATTGTTCAAGTCAGTAACTATTTAGGAATCCTACCTGCAGTAATAGTAAACAGCAAGCTGATTTACAGCAGAGCTGTTATTCTGCACTTTGACCAGTGTGTGTGTGTGTGTGTGTGTGTGTGGTGGGAGGGGGTGGGGCATGTATTTTAGGACAAAAACACTTTAATTTACACAGAATTTTATGTAGAGCAGGGATGTCAAACTCCGGTCCTGTGCAGTTTGATGTTTCTCCTCTTCAAACACATTCACTAAACCTGACAATTAACTGGCGAGGAAAAATTCTCATCAGGGAAATCACCAAAACATACTGGATTATGGCCCTCCGGGACTGGACCCCTGATGTAGATCTTTAAACTTTACACAATTACATTTACAAGCAACATTTTTTAAATGTTTACATCCTGAATTTGAACCAGAAACAGTCATGTCATTTACAAGTAAATTGTCCAAACTCTACAAAATGTTTAATCCCTTTCTCTTTAGTTTTTGCAGTTTTAAAGGACACCTATTGAATCAAAAGTGGTTCTTCTATGGCATCACTCCAATTAACTTCTTTTTGGAACCTTCTTCTTTAAGAGTGAAAACTGAGTTGCTTTATGATGTTGTTGTAATTCTGCACGCATTCTGGCTGCAAGACTGCAAATAGAATGGTCACCAAAGCACTAAAACAAGACCACGGCAAAGAAAGGCCTGACCTGTCACAAGAGTGTTCTCTTTCCTATCTGTGGGTTTGCTTGCAGTGTTTGTTTGGTTAAGTCTTTATTGTCATTGTTTGGGGAAGTGCTCTTCAGTAAGTGAAGCGTTTTCTCACACATTCTTTCAGATAATCTCCTTTCATGGTCTGCTTGGCTCCACATCCGCTTCTGCTCATCTGCCCCACGCTGTAGGGGAAAGGAAATAGACTTTTATTCATTAAGCCTGCTAGATCTGGCTTGTTTATTGCTATCTTTTTTATTATTTATTTATTTGGTCGCTCGGTACAGATTTTGTAATTCTGGTCACTGGTTTCCATCGAGGCGTTTGAATGAATTCAGATGCATCTCAGTGTGCCTGCTGATTATCAGCCTTTTGATAATCCTCTTTTGATTTTGCTTTGTGTATATTCTTTGTTGCTGGAGTGATTGTTGATGTTGTTCTGATCTCAAGTGGCCCATGCATACACACTTAGGCAGCAAACTCTGGGCCTTTCTACTATTCTCTATTAATCTTTCTCTGTCTCTCTCTCTCTCTTCTTTTTCTCCCAATTTCATAACAATTGAGAAAAGAGCATCAAATTAAGCGTATTTTATCTATTGTGTATTTTGTCATTTGCTGCTATCATTAGAAAATCTTGGAATCCTTTCCTTTTTTTCTTGATTTTGTATCAATATGTCTAAAGCCCTTTATATTGTATGAATATTTGGACGAAGTGGACCTATACAAATAGTCCACAATTACTAATAAATCTCCTTTAAAAAATCATGGGCTACATGTGTGACTGTAGTGGCTTGTAATGTTTTGAGGACTTTTAAGGACCAACATATAAAGAAAATGCAAGAATCATAGAGTAATATGAAAGCAGTATCATTATCTACATGTTACATACAAAGGGCATGATACAGAATGGGCAGTGATGGCAGTGGAAATAAATGGGAAAAAAATTTAAGTCCATCCTTGAGCAGTGTCTGATGGTTATAAGCAGGGCTCTGATACACAATATTTTTTTTTCTTTTCCAAGAATTTTAGTAAAACCACTCTGATGGGACAGTTTTACACGAGGCATACATAAACCTATTTTTTGCCCCACAGTATTTACAAACATTTATGTAATATTTATGTAAGGCTTGTTCCAAGAAGTCAGTCTACTGAGGTGAAATGAAACCGGAATCAACTAAAGCAACTTTTATATGAACAGATCCTGTCACGGTTGCCTCCATGAACCCAAGGTGTTAAAGGAGTCCAAGGAGCAGCCATGTCATTACTTGGAAACTTTATTCAAAAACAAAAACAAAACAGAACATAAACCTGGCACAATGGCCGAAACAGATAACCAGATACAGGAACGTGGACGTGGAAACAGGAATAAACACACAAGCCTAAGACACACATGACGTTAATGACCCGACAACTAAGGTGACTCTAAACAGAACTTAAATACATGAAACATAGTACACATACAACCAATGAACAGACAGAACGTGTTACCCTGAGTACTCCTCAGCTGAAACCATTTCACCGGCCAGGAGTACTCAGGGTGTGTCAAAATAAGAGTCCCTAAAAACAAATCATAAAAAACACCCAGCTCCACCTAGTGGTAGCTGCATGGACCGTGACAGTACCCCCCCACCCCAGAATGCACCTGTGGGGCGGACAGGGAGCAGAACGCGGACAAAAGCAAAAAGGCACAAAAAACAGAAACACCACAAAGGGGAGGGAGGGAGATCACGGCGGCAAAGACGGTGTCCACTCACCCCCATACAGTCCTTCACCCCTGACCGTAACCCCAGGTTGTCCTTCACCCACCCGGCTGTCGTGGGTGGTCAGGCTGAGTCACTGTCTCTGTCCCAGCTTCCAGAGTTCCCCCTCTTGGGAAACTCCCGAGTGGATGCGGGGGCACGACCTCCACCCGGAAGGCCCTCGGCTGGTACATAGTCCACTGTCCACCAGTCCGAGGGCTGTTGTCCATACCCCTGCCTGCTGCCGGGGTCGAGGCCACCTCCGCGGGCCTCTTGAGCGCTCCTCCCGAGTGCCCCTTGGCTGGAGCTTACAAACCCCGCTCCATGGGGCTCGTCACGACTCTCCTCTGGCTCTGTCGGGCTGTCCAGCCCGTCTCCCTTTCCAGGGGGTGTGTCACAGCTCCCCTCGAGCTCTCCCGAGCTCCCTGGCACGAACCCCTCTCGTTGTGGCTCCTCTCGCGCTCCTCTCGCGCTCCTCTCGAGCTTTCTGGCTCAGCCCCTTTGTCCTGGGACTCTATGCGGCTCTCCTCGAGCACTTTAGAGCCGTCAGGCTCGTTCTCTTTTCCCTGGGGCTCTCCGCGGCTTGCCTCGAGCACTCCAGAGCCATCTGGCTCAAACCCCCTTTCAAGGGGCGTTATGCGGCTCGCCTCAAGCACTTCTGCGCTTTCCAGCCCGACCCCCTCTCTATGGGGTTTGTTGCGGCTCCCCGTGAGCTCGCTCGTGCTTGCTGGCGTCCGCCTCTCCCCGTGAGGCGTGTCGCAGCACTCCTCGAGCTCGCTCAAGCTTTCCGCCGCTCGCCTCTCTTCGGAGGGCGTGTCGCAGGCACCGAGCTCCTTGGGGTCACTGAAGGCGGGGTGCAGGCACCGGCCGGGCTGATGGTGGCGGAGGCACGGTGCATGCCGTTGATGGTGCGCCGGCCGCTACCCTGGAGCTGGTGCCGGCCGCTCTTTGTCCTTTCTGGGAGCTTTGTGGAGTGTTGAGGAGGCCCTCTGAGTCGTCCAGGTTGTCCTCCTCCGCCAGTAAATGGATCACACATGTGGGGAGTTTCTCCGTTATCCATCTCTGGAACGCACTGTCAGAGAGGTCCTCCTCCATCTGGGGTTGTTGCACGGGAGCCTCCCGTGTGAGAGGTCGCTGCACGGATGCCTCCCGTGCGAAGGGTCGGTGCACGGATGCCTCCCGTGCAAAAGGTCGGGTCACCCAAGATGTTAAAGGAGTCCAAGGAGCAGCCATGTCCTTACTTGGAAACTTTATTCAAAAACAAAAACAAAACAG
>JBBJLR010000111.1:6971859-6990636 GCA_037577145.1 Brachypetersius gabonensis
ATCTAGAGGATGGGGGGGTGTGATATATGTTTTGGGGAGATAGATACACACACACACACACACACACACACACACACACACACACACACACACACACACACATACACACACAGAAGACTGTGAATAAACCATATATTTTCAAGTTGTGCATGATAACAAGGTGAAACTCAAATGAAACCCAGAAAAAAAAACAGAAAGGTACATGGTTATATCTAAACAAAAATTGTTCTATGGAACAAATTATCTTTGGAAATATTGTAATTAATGCTGGGCTCTCTTTGCTGCTGTACTCTTCTGGGAATGGTTTGATCATGTTAAGCCAACAACAGTAGGTACTGATATTGGATGAATAGTTCTGGAACATGGTGGGTGAAACCATTATAGCACCTGCAAAGAGGAAAATTATTTTTACCTGCATTAATATGCAATAAATTAATTTAAAGTGTTAATTAAATAATGCATTAATGTGATAATAACATGTCAACGTACTCAGCCCTTATTGTAATATATTTTAAAGTCTGAAACTGATGCAAACTAGGAGAGAGATGCTGATGAGAGTGCTGTTCGGTGACTTGGAGTTTTTGGATGTCAAGAGCACAGCTTTTGTCCTCTGAGTTAAAGATAGAATGCTCTTATCAATTAGCAGCTCCGGCTGCTTGATGTATCACGGTTTGGTCAGATAAGCCTCTTTTTTTCAGAAGCGCTCCATCCTTGTCCTTCAGTCTGCACTGTTAAACTCCTTTGGCGCAAACTTTTACTCTTTCTCTCCCTCCCCTTCTCTCTCATTATTGTGCCAGTATCTCTTTTCCGTATACATGGTGTTTGTTTTCAACAAGCCTTTCGTCTGGGGCATCACATGTTGGTACCATTACGCAGCTAACGAAGGTTTACGTTGATGTCCTTTTATTCTGCTCCACAAGAGGTTTTTTTTCAACCACTCTCCTACTGTATTCAGTGCATGGAAAGAAAATATTATGCACCTAAGAAAGGACACACACAGCCTTATGAGTAGTGCAAGTGCAACATTGGTCAGTTGTGCACCTTTTGTCAGACTACAGGCTGCATTTTAATCATAGCGAATAAAACACTGGATGTCTGTTACAAATTTCAGATGTATTTACTGTTGAATGGCCAAACATGTTCCTATGAGCTAATGTTAATACTACTAAAATGTCAAAGGGATGCTCTCAGAAATTAGCATTATTATAGAGATGTGTGAGGGAGATCACTGAAACTTTACAGGCAGTGGGTTCCTGGGGATGGGGTTGATATTCATTGATGTAGAGCAGCTTCTACATGGGAAAAACTTAGAGAGTCAAAATTCACACATCAGCTTCTTGTCTACAAGGCAAATAATCTTCCACAAAAGCTTTAGTGGACAGTTCTATTGGACAGCTAGGCCTTTGACTCCTGCAAGGGTGTGAATGGCATTAAATATTTGAGGAGAAGCATCAGATAATTTCACTCACCCATTAAAAAGAGATCCATTCTGGGAGTTTTGCAACGAGATGTTCTTACAATAACAAGGCCCACGAGGATGCTGTACACTTCGTTCTCACCAAATGATAAGTCCCTCAGCCCAGAGCTCTGAAGTGATGCTCACTTATCTGCGGCTGACCTTTTCCCTTTTTTACTCTATTTTCATGAGCACAAATTCTAACCAGCTTCTCTGAAAGATTCATGAGATCATACAAGTTTTACAGCATCGAGTGCCGTAATGGGTTTTAGTGGCAAAACCTGAAGGAGTCATTGTGCATGTAAAATGTGAGAGATAAAGGGATGCAGCACTTTTGGTGTACGGAACGTCAGCTTTCCATAAAAGTTGCAGCTGCGGTTTGACGCTGAGCAAATGAGAGAGTATGATGGGCGAAGCAGTGTGTTCTGTTATTGTGGCCATGTAGAGATATAAGGAGCACTTCAGCTGTCTGTTGAACATTTGTACTGTCAGGACCGGAGACACAGATAGATTTCAGAGAGTTTTTTTGCCTGGAAAAACAGAAATGTAGGGTCACTAACAGATCAGTGAGAGAGAATCAGAGTGTTGAATACATTTCATTTATTTTCCCTAAATGTAGCAGCAGAATGTGAAAGTGGAAATTGTGAGTTCAATTTTGAGTGTCAAAGTTTAGGCAGCAAAACAAGACCCTTATCTGGCAATTTGAAAATTGTAGGTCAAAATCAGACATGGAAAATAAACAAGGAACTACTAAAGGCACGAAAAAACATAATGGACAAAAAGAATTGACAAACTGGCTGATTTGAATTGTAGTGGCACTACAACTCAATTCAAATATGTTTAAACCGGATGCACACAGAGAAGAGCACACAGAGAGGGGGGCACAAGTTTCAAGAACACAGCAGTAACAGAAGCTACAAGGACACAAGCAAGGCAGATACAACAGAGAACAGAGAAGTGGCGAGGTTCTCAAAAACTAGCAGGAGACCAAAGGTTCTCGGATTTTTCTTAGACAGAAGGTTTTAGAACATTCTAGAACAGAGACAGTGTGTGGACATAAGATTCTAGATCAGAGAAAGGTGTGTGTATAGAACTAATTTGGATAAACATTTCCAGAAAAAAAGCAAGGGCAGATTGGGAGTTTCTAAATCACTGTAGTAAGATTATAGGACAGATACAGTGTAGGGTCAAAGCCCACAGAGAAAGGGTGAGAACAGAGAAAAGGTGGGAACAAGAAATTGTAGGACAGGGTGGGATCGAGAATAGAGAATGAACAGGGACAGAAGGTTCCAGAACTTGTTGGGGACTAATTGACATGAGACAGCAGAGCCTGTCTTCACACAGCCCCAAACTGACAGAGATTTGTGGTGGCAGAAACTGCGGACAGCATGATGGGAAATGTGTGCTTGTGTTCTCTGTGATAAAGTGAACGTGCCAACAGTGGACACAAACATTCCAGTCAATTAATAATGCAACAAATTGTGCTGCAGAGAGTCATACTGGGAGAATTGTCAGAAGGAGAGAAATATGAGAGTGGTCAGGTGCAGTTTTCTGAATATTTATACCTCGTGTACAATAAATGGAAGATCAGATCACATATCCATCAGAGATACACTCTGTTCTTGACACATTGCACTAAAGCACTTAAAATGTCAGTGCATCATTAGCAGGAGGATTTTTTGAGGTGTGGAGAACGCAGGGACTGTCTCTGGATTGAACACGAACGTCCTGTCACAGTGCTGACATTTCCCATAAGCCCTTTAGCACTCCGGAAAAAAATAGAAGAGCCCTGCAAATCCGTAGTGAGTTAACTGTGCAGACAAAACCCAAAACCCACTGCTGAGAAGCCATTTTATTAGGTATTAGCCATTTCACTATGTATACCTAACCCCCAATACTTTTTGTATATGGACAAAAGTATTGGAACATACCTGTTTTTCAGGGTTTGAGCTAGGCCTCTTACTTCCAGTGGAGGGCAATCTCAATGCTTCATCAAGACATTTTGGAAAATGTCAAGCTTCCAACTTTGTGGACACAGTTTTGGGAAGAACGTTTTCTATTCCAGCATGACTGTGCACTTCAGAATGAATGGACACAAATTCCCACAGAAACGCGCCAATTTCTTAAAAGTCCCTGTTGTTGTAATGGTCAGGTGTCCCAATACTTTTGTCTATATAGTGTATCTATTCTTATTGTGCATCTTATCAGGTCCACTTACCATTTGAGTGCACTTTGTAGTTACAGGTAGTAGTACAGCTGTCTCTATGCAGCTTTAAGCCCCATTTGCTCCATTGATCAATGGTCAGGACCACCACAGGACCACCAGTGAGCAGGTATTATTTGGGTCTGGATCGTTCTCAGCACAGCAGTGAGTAAAATATTAGTATATGTTTTTGCTGCACAGAGTGGCACACAGCAAACCACTGTTGAAACTAAACCATAAGTAATCAGATGAATTATCAACAATAGCGTTACAGGATAGAAGTGTCTAATAGATTATAGAGGAAATGGACAGTGTTTGAAAACTCTCAACCAACATCTAGGGGCCAGATAAACAAATATACTCTATAATGCACTTTTTAAAGTTTATACAAGCAATTGGTGAATTTCAAAATTTTGCACATTATAGTATTTGCCTGTAAATTGTTGATATGAATAGTGCTTTGCTAAACTGAGTCTAAATCGAGTGGGTTCTTTGTTAGCTCATGGGGTCATTAGCACAACTCATGCAGAATCCAATTAATGATCATGTAGGTACCCATGCTGTCCAACAGATGACAGCACCACCAAAAATGCAATGCAAGCATCCCATCACAAAAACCTGGCCAACTCCCACTTTATCTCTCTCTGTAGGGTTTGCCAGTGAAGGCAGATCTCCCAAGTGACACCACTTTTTTTTTTTTAACTCTGGCCAAAGTGATGATTTTTGAAAACTGTTTATGCGTTTACGCGTGGGCAAGAAAAACGAAGATTTTGAAAAACTGACCTTATCGTGTCATACTGTGTGCCACTCACATGAAGTCACAGGATGCGCCTTGTTTATGTTAGATTTTCACCTACAATGCCTGACTTATACAAAATACTACTGCTCTCAACCTAGTTAGAAGTTTGGCTCATTCACGGGCTTACTGTCCATATTTTTTTGTGGACATGATCACTCCTTCACTCACTCAGTCATTCTTTTACTCAACCCTTCTATTGTGTTCATTTAGGCTTAACTATCCTTTTGTTCCCAGTCGCTTTTGGAGTATGGATACAAATGTGGTTGCTAAGGTTTTTTAGGTAGTTGCTTTGGTGTAAGAGGTTGCTAGGGAGTTTTTAGGTGGTTGCTAGGGTGTTGGTAGGGTGGTTGGTAGGGGGTTGCTAGGTGCTTACTGTGGTGTAGACGTTGGTTGCTAAGTAGTTTCTAGGCAGTTGCTGTGATGTAGGGCACGGGTCTCAAAGCCCGATCCTGGAGGGCCAGTGTCCAACATGATTGCTCGATTGTTCCCCTCCTCAAACACATTCACTAAACCTGACAATTAACTGGTTAGGTGAACCAGGAGTTTCTGAGCAGGGAAATCACCAAAACATGCTGGATCACGGCCCTCCAGGACTGGAGTTTGAGACACCTGCTGTAGGGGGTGGATGCTAGGGAGTTTCAAGGTGGTTGCTATGGTATAGAATGTGATTGCTATGGTTTAGGAGATTGTTGCTATGTAGTTTCCAAGTAGCTGCTATGCTGTAGAACTGGTAAGTTTCTATGTGGTTGCAAAGTTATACAAGGTGAAGGAAGAAGTTGCTATGGAGATTTTAGGTGTGGTTCCCATGGAGTAAAAATTTAATTTGAGAGGTTTCTGTGGGGGAAAAGGGGACATAAAGTGTGTTTTTCGTGTGTGTGTGTGTGTGTGTTCAATGCCACCAGCATAGTAGGGTGTGTGAATGTTCTTAAACTCTATTTTATACACTAATGGTAGTCTTACTAATTCATTTCTAATGATCAGTAATTTTTGGCCGGGAACACCATAAGTGCTTACAAGTTCATTAAATCACACAAAATGTAATCAAATTCTCAAATAATTTTTCATGCAATCCAGTGGCTTGTGTAAACAAAATCATGGAAGTGTACAATAAACCGATGACATTTCTAGAGTGAAAAATTGAAAATCAGTCAGATTTGACTGTAACACAATAGGAGGGTTAAACACTAAAGCCGTAAAAACTCAGATTTCTTTATTTGTGTTTAAGAATTTATTGTGTAAATTAATGTTTCATTTATTTTCATCAAGTTGTGATTTCTTTCTAATGCTAGCTGATGACAAAAAGTATAGAAAAACATTTATTTTAATTTACATTTATTTTAAATATGTTAATATTACTTTCTTTAGTTAGAAAATAAAGATCATACTATTTATTATATATTTTATTGTACTAACAAGATAAATTATTGAGACTGATATATATAATTATTGAGAGTAGAGTTAACAGTTTTAATCCAGAATTTAAAAGAAAATCGCTGCTTTGTAACAAGGGGGTCAGTGTGCCATTGTTTAGAATGGAGGATTTGCTATTAAAATAAAGAAGAATTTCTTTAAATATATGTCTTTTAGTAATGTTGTCTTCTGTCTGTTTTCTTGACAGTTGTTTACGTTCTCCATGTGCCTTTATTTATGTGTTTGTTCCATGTGAGTATGTTTTGGTCTCACTATAATCCAGTCCCCTTGTTTTCCTGTTCACCAGCCCAGGTGTATTTCATTTGTTTAGTTCATATAAATAGCTCTTGGTTCTTAATTTATATTTTTTTGCTCTGTTATGTGTTTGCTCTGTGTTTTTGCCCCTCTTGTGTCCATGTTTATGTATTTTACTTCCCTGTCTCTTTTTGCTTTTTTTGTTTTGCTTTGTTAGCCCCTGTGTTAGTTCAGTGCCCTGTTCGTTTTTCAATTAGTCTCCTGCTTCTCGTTCCTTTTTTAATAAATCCCTGTTTGTGATTACATTCTACTTCACACTCAATGTCGCCACATCACACCCAATGCTTTACTGACTGATATGACTATCAGGTCGCAACATTCCTTTTTTTGTATCTCCAATAAACAGCAGAACCTTAATGGGCTGAGTAATGAATGCAATATTTGTACAATAGTCAACAATAAACAAAAAGGAAGCACTGGAAGCAAAGGAACCCCGATTTTTTTTTCTTTTCTTTTGTTCTCTTCAGAGTACAATGTGTACAATGTGTTTTGAAGATATTTTATTAAACAAGGACTTCATAAGGGGTAACCCATTTGCATGACAACCCAAGGTTTTACTCAGTTATCAGGATATTGTGACCTTTGATGAAAAAAAAAAAAATACCACAACCATCACTACGTCACACAAACATCACTACGCAATATCAGAAACACAGGATGTAATTATGGATAGTAAATGTTGGTCAATTGGAATTGGTCAATATACATTTGACACTCATGAGTGAAGGGTAGGGTTAGCACTGCAGTATTTTTACAAGAAGGGTTAGCATTGAAGTAGCTTTTGGTGTTTCATAAGGGTGGTGCTTTGCATCACTGACACTGTGCATCTTTGTTACTAATGATAAGAAGCCAAAGAAAATAAGCACATGTGTACCTATGCTCCATGTGTAGACCCAAAATAAAGGTTATGTAAAAAATTATGATTCATCACACACAAATGAAGGCGCTCTGGACAACAGTCCATTTATTTAATGGTTACTGCTTGCAAAAATAGTAAAGGGTAGCCAGTTAATTAGCGCTTAATGGCATAATAAGCATTAATAGGGCCATTATAATGCCACCTAAAATGAAGTATTACTATATTCCACAACAATTTATAATCACAATTTGGCAACATTCTATTAGTATTAGCAATAGCTGTCTTTTACAGGTGATGCAGAGACCTTAAGAGTGGCAAACGAGGTGTCCAAAAATATACTAGGCGTGTTTGAGTATATGAAGTCTCCTCTGCATGTGTCTGCAAATGATCAGTTTTTTTACAGGAACGTTGTTATGAATC
The DNA here is from genome assembly GCA_037577145.1 of Brachypetersius gabonensis. Taxonomy (NCBI): domain Eukaryota; kingdom Metazoa; phylum Chordata; class Actinopteri; order Characiformes; family Alestidae; genus Brachypetersius; species Brachypetersius gabonensis. The sequence continues at coordinate 6,979,322 of JBBJLR010000111.1, forward strand.
ACATTGTACTTAAAAAAAAAAGCAAAACAGGATATAACACACCCATATATGTACATATATGCACACATTTCTGTAGATGTATCCACTAAAAAAACCCAAGCAATAATTTTAGACCATTTTTCATTTTACCCAGAAGCTTACTGAAGTAAATTCTTATCGGGCTGGTTTAACTGTGCTGCACTGCTAAGCCTGAGTTAACAGGTTAGCTACTGTTATGTAAGTGAGATGTTTCCGGTAAGAGGATAATCAAATGTGTTTTAATCCTTTTCAAAAATGCCTCCCTGTAATATAAATGCTAATGCTCAAAAAGCGACAGAAACCTGATGGTCACCTGCTTCTTCCACCATCAAAGTGCCGTACAATCCGAATTTAATTATACACTGACAAAGAGAGCTTTAACACATAAACGTGCACCGTCTTTACCAAACGGACGGGGTCAAGAAGCGTTCCGATTCACATCTAATTATTTTCCACAAAGGTACAGTACACTCTGTAAGTTATGCAGATTTGCAAGGAAGGCTGCTTCCCTGCAGAGAAAATGCAAAACACATTACGGGTAGAAGGCTGAAGGGAATGAAAATGACCCCCCATACATTTAGAGAGAGAGGGAGAGAGAGAGAGAGAGAGAGAGAGAGAGAGAGAGAGAGAGAGAGAAAGAGAAAGAGAGAGAAAAAGAGATTTAGTGAGTTAGAAAGAAGAAAGCGAGGAGGCTGAGAGAAAAAGAGAATCAAAAAATCATCAAAAAAGGCAGATAAAGAAACCGATACAGAGAGTGGACAGGAAAAAGAGAAAGAGAAATGGAGAAAATGGAGGGAGGAATGTGAGATAAAGAGGATGCAAGAGAGAGAAAGAGGGAGAGAGAGAAAGGGGGAGGGGGGGGGGGTGTGCAAATGCATCTGCTTCAACCCACTGCAGCAAATGATATGAAAATATAATTATTCTGTGCTGCTTCCTCATATAAGCTAATGTGGAAAGCAGGCATTCATCTGCAGCCGGACTAATGGTGCCTCAGCTTCTACTCAAATAGTGTAGAAAAATATGTAATTAAAAAATTCACACAGTCTCCCGGAGCTCTATGTCCGTTTCGCTTACACAAACGTAAAAGACACCAACACTCTCACACACGCGCGCACATGCACACAATGTGCACACACTCCCAGCTGGCCTAACGCAGCTAAGCCGCATTGCGCTGGAGAGTATGGAGAATTTGTTTTAAGTTGTTATCCTGTTAAACCTCCCACTCACCCTTTTCTCTGGAGTACAACTTCAGTTAACAGCTTACAAATACTGACATGGGACTAAATTAAGTTTGTCAGGAAATGCTTTAACAGGAAATGAGATACAACTGTACGCTTGCCACCAATCAGTTTGTGACGCGTAATAGAATTCTTCTTTATGCTTCATTCAGGGTCAGCTCACCTTAGGCCTGACGAATCTCTTCACTTCAAGCTTGCACCAATAAAAGTAGTTTTTTTTATTTGATGAAGTGACCTGTCAGGTCTGATCTGAGCTGAGCTGCAATAATACCTGGGTATAAATATAACACTAAGGGTATAATTGTGCTTTAAAACCACCTTGTTATTACATTTCTCCAAGAGGTAATTTATTGGTATGTGTATGTTCATGTTAAATCTTTCAGTGTTTCAGTGCAATTTATAATCAGTTTTCAAAAATCTAAATTCTGTTTTATATAGTACAGTATTCCTATATCTCTGAATTTCTTTTCTGTGAATTACTTTTAATACTTATCTCTATATAGCTTAAATTTGCCTCACAAAGGTGAGATCCATGTAAAGGTTTTTATATAAAAAGACATTTTGCTTGTTTTTTTTTAATTCATGTTTCATTTGTTTATCAATGTTGTGACCTGCCAAGTCCCAGGTAGGTTGGTATGGAATTATGGAGAGTTGACCAAGAAGAAATAAATAAAATCTTGATAAATTAGCTTCCATTAAAAAGTTAAACAGCTTGTTGCAAGTTGTCATTGTGTCCGTGTCTGTTTTTTTAGTTTTAGTTTTGTTATATCAATTATGATATAAGCCCTTTACATCTATTTTTAGGTCAGAGCAATTTTAATCACACACTTCTGTGACAGATTTCAGTGGGACTAGAGGGCTAGTGTTTACTGCTCATGATTGGTATTGACAGAGGAGACCTACTTCAGAAATTGTTAGAAATCACCTATGCTTTTATATATCAGAAGGAAATAGCGGAACATATGTTGTGTTTGCGGCGTTCTCAAGGTTAGAAGCAAAAGCAGGACAATTTCCTCCTTTTGAAAGTGTCTCTGAATGACTGAGTGAGGAAAGGCGTGGAATGGCTTTTGGCTTTTAGGAGCCAGAGAGTGTACAGTAGGACACTAGTAAAAGCCAGTGTGGGGAAAGGCACTCTGAGGGATAAAATTAAAACCTTCAGGAGTATGTGGAATTGAATGCATTATTTCTTCTGAGATTTTTTACCATCAGTCGAGCTGACTTTTACAGACCCTAAGATTGGACTGTTTTGCCAGAACACTGGCAAAATAGAAACTGCGGCACATGACCATTTTAACCTGTGTTGTTTAGTTGCTTTGTATGTGAAAAAAGGTCAAATAAATACGATGGAGTGTTGACATTTGTTAGCATGTTTTACAACAGTAAGAGTCCTTGGCTCCTAATGTTACATTCACCTGCATCAGTAATATGCTCTGAATAAAAGGATATGCCTAAATGTATTGAGTTGTATTGAAAAAAAAAGATGATTCATAATTGTTAGTTATTGATATTAACATTAATAACAAAATAATTTCCCAAAAGTAAACTTTCATGTATTAAAGACAAGCACATCTATGCCTTATCAATATTAGAGTTCATTTGGTCTATCTCAGAGAACTTCTCCTTCATGAGTTCATTAAAAATTTAAGATCAAAGATGATACTTCAAGTTTGGGTTTGAAGCAGTTCTGGTTCCGCAGCAGTCTGGGCTCTAGAGCACTGGTCTGGATTGTAGAGTAGTGCCCTGTTTCTACAGAGGTACACTGTGCTCATATTAAAAATTAGTGATTAGACAAAAGCATCAAAACCCTGTATCTTTATACCCAAGAATTAAACAAAGGTAGAAAACATACAAACATTTAGTCACTGATGCACTTTGTACTTTAAAACCCCCCAACACACATGCACTCACACACATGCATAAAAATACACTAATACAGTAACTGAACACCAGTCAGTCAGAGCCTAAGCTCAGCTCTTTTGTGAGAACCTTAACAAAGAGAATAGAGCTAGTGAGAGGGAGAGGGAAAGAGTTTGACAGAGAAAGAGAAAAAGAGAGGGGAGGAGGAGGAGGAGGAGGAGGAGGAGGAGGAGGAGGAGGAGGAGGAGGAGGAGGAGGACAAGGACAAGAACAAAGAAAGAGACCAGTAAAAAAGACAGAAATATATTTGGTGGGCCATGAATCATATCATATCATATCATGTATCAATCATGTTGATCACTGTTCTGTAGTTCTATTATTTATTGAACTGTAAATCTACTTTGTTTTCACAGATACCTGTGATACTTATAAATGGCCATACATGACTGCTGTGAAAAAAAGATTAACAATGCCTTTTAAAAAGTATTAGAGAGAAAGGAACATTTTCTTTGGAGATGGGCCCAAAAGAGCAAAAAGACAATTGTTAACCAACGAGTGTTAAGCTGAGTTTAGCTAATACAGTATAAGAGAAGGCCTGTGGACTTGACAGAGTGCCTTTCAGTCTATCTTGTGATATAGGTCACACAGATTTAGATATAGAATCAGCACATTCTATACTTGAGAAATTAAAAAAACAGACGTTATTCCCCCACTTTTCACGCACATCCGTATGGTGATAAACCTCGTTGTTTTTTGGTTTAAAAAATGCCTAAAAACGCCTATTTTTATATTGTAAACCCTAAATATGCCCCCAAATATGCTCCCAGAACACTTTAATTTGTGTTAAATTCAGTTTAATGCATTACCCTTAAAGAAAATGCAGAGGCAAATAAATAATCATAATCAGAAAACTTTATTGCTTAAAACCACAGTCAGTCGATGTAAAACGTGAGCTGTGTTCAGTCTCGTGAGAGTGACCGTCACTCACGTGCACGTTCATAATTTTTGAACAGATTTGTTTGGATTTGGATGGAGAAAGTCTTAACTGCCCTTTTTGTTCCTCCTCCGTTATACAGCACCAGATGTTGATACTGACTTTAGCTACAGTGTAGACTACAGCAATAATGATCATGTACATGTTTTTAGACATTGCCCTGGTCTTTCTCTGACCATTGCTTGTGTCTTCATTCTCTGGAGAAAAAGCAGAGTTAGCAGCAGTTGCAGGGGTGTGAGGTCTTTGCTGCTTTTCTGTAGGACTAATGGACTCATTCCCGAGTCAAAACTGAGCGTTTGATACAGATCAACATCGTTAAGTGTTATTATGGTAAGGTCTCTCAAATGTGAAGGACTGAAGTATGTCAGAGATGTAATGATTTTTTTTTTTCCTCTCAGTGCTTTCTCAGCCAGTCTCAAAATGGTAAAATGTCATGGTCAAGGATTCATTGCAAGCACCAACATGTTAGTGTGTCTAAAAGCTCCTGTCTTCAATATAGTCAAAGGTTTTTCTGAGGATGCTTAGGTTTTGAGGGTCATTTTAGTGTAGCGATGTAGAGATGTTCTCATTGTGTTGTGCTCTGTTTAGCTTGTGTGTAGAGTTTCAAAACACAGTAAGATCAATTCCACATCAACTATGTAAGCAATCGCAAAAACTGACATTCAGTGGCACCCAAGGCAGCAATCTAGGTTAGGTTCTGAGTAACTAAATTCTGTCTCTGGCCTGTGCTGTTCACTGTCTGTGTCTGTATCTGAGATATTTCTCTGATGCCCGTTCTGTATCTGATATTGTTGGCCTACAATGAACTATGTGCAAATCTAGAAATACTGTCTGTTAACAAACAGTAAAGCACCCAGTTTGGCAATTTTATGTCTTTTGATGGTGCCAATGAAACAATGGCTGATAGAGGCTATTTAACAATGAAATGCTCCATTTAATATGCCTCTGCCCAACTTCCTGCATCATGTTCCTTCTGGGACAGGATATTAGACTGCAAATAGATGCTGGGTTTTTATGATATGGTTTTGTTTATAGCCTCTGCTGTAGCTCTGTTAAAGGACCCAAATAGATTAAAATATGGTTGTGTAATTATGAACACGAAACACTGCAGTTTACACTACAGTTGGTGTTTTCTTTAAAGTCTTAGAGCGGCCAGATGTAAGTGGCTGTTGATTTTATGCATGAGGGAAACATGGTATGTAATCTAATATTAATAATTAGCTATGCTATCTCCATTGCAAAATTTAAGGACACCTTTTGCGTTCAATTGGATTTTAATGGCTGCAATCACATGCAAAACTTCTCGTGTAGTAAGAACATTCTTTCCCCAGAACAGTATTGATTTGTTGACATGCAGGATGATGGACAAAGCTGAGCAAGACTGATTTTGATGACATGCTGTTTTTCCCCCTTCTCTTTCATGCTCCAAACTTACATTGGTGATGTGTTTCGTAACTGTTGTATAGGGCTATTAGCAACTCATTTCAGAGCAATTTTCTGAATGGCATGTGGCCAGCGCTCGATGGTATTTTAGAAGGTTTTGAAAACAGCCATTGCCAGCGGTGGAGATTGTGCAGCTGACCAGGAGTGGTCAGTAAAGTTGGCACAATTGAAATGAAATTGCTGCTTGTCTGCTAGCTCAAGGCGATACACTGTTAGAGAAAGAGTGTTTCAAATGCTAGAATGAGGAACAATACATTTAGAGCGGTGGTTTGGTTCGGGTTTGTTATCTGCTGCGGATTCCATGAGTGCATCTCAAAGCAGCCAATCAGACGCTAAAGTATTTACACAACAGCAGCGTTACTGTGAGATCAGTCTGAGAAAGAGTGAAATGTTCACACTCTTAGTAAAAGTATTTTAAAGGTTTTTGGTATTTTTTGGGGGGAAGTTCTTTATAATTTTTTAAATATGGGTTATAATAATAATAAAAATAATAATAAATAATAGTAATAATAATAACAATACTAACATTCCTAATTTGGTGGATACGGCTGTAACTGTAACTCGACTGCATTTCCGCAGAGAAAATGCAAAGTGTGCTTGCTCAAAAGCAGAGGTGTGGCCTGAGGTCTCAAATGAGGTTTCATAAGACTTGGTCACTGTATAGACCCTGAAAGTCTCTTCTTCTGAAACTGCATTCATTTCAATGGGGTTAAAAATGAATGGAAGTGAATAGGGAAAAAGGGATGAGCGAAAGAAAAGAAAAGAAGAAAGCAGTTCATCACCGACTACGTTTGTGTGTCGGGGAAGTTGGCCTGAGGTATCACATAAAGTTTTGTGGGTGTCGGACGAAGCGTGTCCGAACAGGACGATCTGAAAGTTGAACCCTATTCATTACCTATGGGACATTCTTTCGCCCGAAAAACACAAAAAACGCATGAACGATAAAATGTAGCAAAAAGCTGTGAACAAGCACGCTATTCCAGATTCGTCCCAGGATTTCAGTGTTGGATCTATGTCTCTATCTCGAAAGCCCTGGGAGGAGTAGGGGGCCAAAAAATGGGTGATTGAGCAATCACACTAATTAGAATGTAATATATGACTAGAATGGAACACACTATGGTTTTAGAAACCAGTTACGTTAACCCCTTTTTTAAGAGAAAGCAAACAATGAAAACAGCACTACTAGAAATAATGGTGTGTTGTATGATACAGTAGAACAACCATAAAAGGATCCCTTAGAGTACCATATAAGAAACACTTTTGGTTCCCTAAAGAACCTTTTAATTAATGGTTCTTTAAAAATCCATTTTGCAAATGAGATGTGAGATTAGAGAGCCTGTTTAAAGTTTATACCTCCAGAGACTGTTTTTATTCTGTTTCAATTAAAGGTTTTTCCTTGAACCATCCATCCAAGTCAAGAATCATTTAGGGGCCTTTATTTATTAGAATGTGGAGAAGGCCCACTCAACCACTACCTCACAATCTCCAGAATACACATACTGAGTAAACCTATTTTATTTCATTCAGCATTGACCTAGCAGCACACAATGGCTCAATCTAATGTTCAATAGAACTTTAAACGGTATTCTTTGGATTTGTAAAACCCAGTTAATTATGATGAATTACACTATTTGGAGCAGGAGCTTGCTCACACTCAATGCTGGTTTGATGGGAATGGGTTATTGAACTATAGGTAAAACAATAAATCTTCAGTTTCATAGGGCTAGGCCTCTCCTCTGTGCCACATCAAATATAATTAATATACCACTGTCTGCAGCGTCGCTGCAATGTGTTGTTGTTATGGACCAGAGCTTTCACAAATAACCCGTCAATATCTGAGCTTTCATAAAAAATTCATCTACTCTATATCTGAGAGAAATCATGGGTATGTTTGCTTTGGTTTGTTGACGAAGGGAGAATAAACAAAAAACATGAACTGTAAAGGACTAAAAGTGAATAACAAATCTGCTGTTTCTGTATTAATAATAATTTTTTAAAAATTCCATGGTAGCTTTCACACATTAAAAATGCAAATGTATGTGCCTATTACTTTTTTGCAAAGAAAAATTACATTAAAGAATATACGATATCATATTATCAAACATTTGAAAACATATCCACATATCCATCATTCATAATATTAAAATCACCTGCCTTATATTGTGTATGCCCCCCTTTCGCTGTACAAACAGCATTGACCTGCCAAGGCATAAACTCTATAAGGCACCAAGACGTTGGCAATAAATCATTAATCATCAAGTCCTGTAAGTTATGAAATGGGGTTTCTATGGATCAGACTAGTTTGTCCAGCACATCCCACAGATGGTGCTCTAGTGGTTAGGGCATTTGCCCTGCAATCAGAAAGTTGTGGGTTTGAATCCCAAGACTGCACGTGCAAGGTGCTGCTCCCACACACTGCTCCCCAGGTGGTGTGTTCCTGGCTGCCAGTGCAAGTTCACTTGGTAAATGGGTTAAATGCTGAGGAAGAATTTTGTGCTGTTCATGCTGTGGTGTGTTCATGTATGACAGAATGTGCTTGAGTCCAAGTCAAGTCTCAAGTCTTTGAGTGGCAATGTTTACAAACAGCAACTCTAAATGTGGAATTTTTGAGCTGTAAATGTTGAGCTCTAAATGCTTAGAAGATATGCTAATTGGGCATGCCCCATGACTACAATTGGCTGTTCCTTAGCAGGGGGCGGAGCTGCGTGCTGTGATCTGCCCTCACCAACATGGAGGATTTGCCTTAAATGATCGTAAATCTAAATGTTAAATATGAAAAATATATATCTTACTCTAAAATCATTATTAGCTGAAAACCGTTTGCCTTGGACAAAAGTAATGGGACACCGGGGCAAGCTGAATGGTTTTCGGGTCGTTGGAAAGAGTGTGAGATATAACTAAATAATTCCATGAAATGACCATTGTTTATGAGTCGCAGCACCTGAGTTCGAGTCAAGTCACAAGTCACTGAGGTCAAGTCTAAAGTCAAGTCACAAGTCTTTTTTTGTGCGACTTAAGTGCTTGAGTCAGAGTCTCAGACTCGAGTTGCCATCTCAGCCACTGCCATTACAGAATGCTGTTGCCACAAAGAAGAGCTCTTGGTTTGCAACAATATTTAGGTGGTACGTGCAAAAGTAACATCCACAGGAATGTGTGAACCCAAGGTTTCTGTTTGGGAGATCACAATATGTCACTCAGGTCCATATGCTTTGTCATTTTTTACCAGAACTAACTCATCACTTGCTGCCTAGTATGTCCCACCCCTTGAGACGTGTTATAGCAAGAAAATCAATCTTATTCATTTCACCTGTCAGTTTTTAGTTGCTGTATATTCAGGTCCAATTTTGTCTCGAACAAATCTAATCATAACCCTTTACATCAAAGTGCCTGTACAATTATAGCATTCAGTCAGGTGGGTCCAAACTTCAATTGTTCTGTATCTGGATATACTGTGACTGAACTGACTGCATGAATCAATTTCATATGAAGATGAATGGCAATAATTGGGTAAAGGAGTGTTTTGGACCAAAAGCCTATGAGTTGAATTTTCAGTTTAGCATGGCTGTGTTTCAGGATGGTGCTCAAGGCAAGTGTGTGCAGGTGTGTGACTTTGGCATCGTAGCTTTACACACATTAGGCCAGCCTGCCTTTCAGGAGAAACAACTTTCTGTATACATTAGCGAAATGCCAACCCAGCAAAACGTGAACGTGTGTGTGTGTGTGTGTGTGTATGTGTGTTTACTCAATTAATACTACAGGAATCTCGTTGTGCGGATAGTGTGCTAGAATGTTAATGAACGAATGCTGAAATTAAGTAGTGACCTACATATAAACAGTGGCCAACACAGAGAGAATGAGGAGAATGAGAAGCAGCTTCTTTCCTCAGGCCATCCAGGCCCTGAACCAGGACTCTGATCACCTAATCATATTTTGGTCATTTTTTAATTGAAAAGATTAGGAAATGGAAATAATGCACAATATTATCAGCATAGTCAGCATAAAATGGAACAATGATAAAAAATAAAAACATTATTGTGGCACTCTGCAAAAATTTGGGCACCCTACATGATCAGTACTTAGTAACACCTCTCCTGACAGATATCACAGCCTGCAAACACTTTTTATGACACTTCTAGTTTTGTAATATTCTTTGGTTGTCTTGCATACCCACATTTTTTCAGTCATATTTAAATCAGGGGACTGTGACGGCCATTCCAAAACCTCAGCTTGCGTCTCTTGAGGTAGTCCATGGTGGATTTTGAGGTATGTTTAGGATCATTGTCCTGTTGTAGAAGCCATCCTATTTTCAGCTTCAGCTTTTTTACACACGGTATGATGCTTGCTTCCAGAATTTGCTGGGATTTAGTGTAATCCCTTCTTACCTCCACCCGTGCAATGTTTCCTGTGCCACTGGCTGCAACACAACCCCAAAGCATGATAGATCCACCCCCATGCTTAATAGGTGTTCTTTTCATGAAATGCTGCTCCTTTTTTTCTCCAAACATGTCTTTGCTGATTGTGGCCAAAGAGTTCTATTGTAACTTCATCAGTACACAGCACTGGTTTCCAAAATGCATCAGGCTTCTGTAGATGTTGTGTTGCATACTTCTGATGTTGGATTTTATGATGGGGATGCAGGTTTTCCTCTCCTGACACTTCCTTGTTTTATCTGTGCAAGCATTGCTGCACAGTGGAATTGTGTACCACCATTCCTGAGTCTGCTAAATGTTCCTGCAGGTTTTTGCAGTCAAATGGGTGTTTTGATTTGTCTTTCTGAAAAGCATACAAGCAGTTTTCTCTGAGAATTTTCTTGGTCTTTCAGATCTCATCTTGACCTCCACAGTTCCCCTGAACTGCCATCTCTTAATTGCATTTCTAACTGTGGAAACTGCAAGCTGACAATGCTTTGCTATCTTCTTGCAGCTTTCTCCTGCATTGTGGGCATAAATAACTTTCATTTTCAGAGTCTTACACAGCTACTTAGGGTGACCCAAGGTTGTTGAGTGTCCGCAAGTGTGTGCACAAAGTTTGATGAGTCGAAGTATTTGTAAAGATTTTAAATTGGCACCAGCATGACATTTACCAATGACAGCTGTTGCCATGCATCAGATCTACCAAGCTGTTTAAGGTCTGAAACCTTGTAATAAGAATCAGAGACTTTGAAACTCTTAGGGTGCTCAATCTTTTGCACAGTTTCATAATAATGTTTTTATTTTTTTTATTTGCTGATAATATTGCGTATTTTTTTTTCCATTTCCTAGAGAGACTATGTTAACATCTTTTTCATTACTAAATCACCAAAATCCTTGATAAATTTGTAATATATCGTCGCTGTCGGGCAGAAACCTCGTATGTCCAAAACGGCTATTTTTCAGGAAACTAAAAAAACTATTCATATTCTAAATAAATGAATACTGTGTCATCAAATTTGGTATAATATCTTCAGATATGATTCTATAACTGTGTGTAAGGTTTTATTGCCAATATTTTTGCAAAACCGTTCTTAAATGGATTTACATGGATTTTGACCGGCAAATATGGACATAGGAGTTTGTGCCATTATTGATTTTAGCGGTTGTGTTGCGTCTAGACAGAGCATCTGTACATTACTGTACATGTATCGAGATCAATTAACAGACTACAACACTTTATTAAAGCCTACAGCTAGTCTAACATGGTTGATTAGCTTTTGTTCGCTCAAAACTTGGACCAGTGAACTGACAAACATAACAGAAGCCTGATGGTGATCAGAGGGAAATGTTTAA
>JBBJLR010000111.1:6993201-7005364 GCA_037577145.1 Brachypetersius gabonensis
AATACAACAATGAAAATATATTTTTATTAATATAGTAAATAAAACATTAAATTCACTTTATAATACACATCACAAGTCGTTTACAGGTATGAGATTTTACATAAACTCAGGCTAAATAATGATGTCGTAGCTTTTTGCTCTGTTGCGCGGCTCCGCTGGATGGGGTAGAGTTACAAGGGTTTGACGACAGCTGTAGTGTCCAATGGAGGAAAGAGATTTAATCCCAAGCTATTTTCAACACTTTTCATTAGTTAATAATTTCTAAATTTTACAGATCCACATGGAGACTGACCAATAGTATCGATTTATGAAAAAAAACAACGAACACCAAAAGTGGAGTTACGATGTTTCTGCCCGACAGCGACTATATGTCTTATTTGTACTTAATTGCAATGTAATGTATTTCTACTGTTAAATGTTCTTTTAATCCTCACAGTTAGGCATTGTACAGAAATAAGCATTTCACTGCATTTGATTGTGCCTGTGACAAGTAAAATTTGAAATTGAAATTTGAATTTGAAATAACTAATGTTCAGTGATCTTGCTTTTAGTCTGTTTTTGGACTGGGGAGTAAATTGTAAGTTATAATTCTAAAAGTGTTTACAAACATTTTTTTTACTTTGATTTAAAAAAGAAAATTATGTATTCTATGACATGAGCATGAAATGACCATCATTTGAAATATCCTTTGGGTAATAAAAAAATGGTTATATGTCAATGTGCAAAAACCTCTTTTGGGTACCCTTGTTATAGAATGTTGTTTCATGTATGTATGTCATCACTGTATGCCATATGTTTAATTTTAAGGTGCAGTCCTTGTTTAGGATTCCACAATAAATTATTTAGCTACCCAGATACAAATAGTGGTGAAACAATGAAGGACACCTTTTCATTGTCTTCATTTTCATGTATGGCTTTCAGCACATTGTTCACAGAAAATTCCCCCAGTACTCAGTGCAAGAAGTGTTTGAAATGAGTGTAATCATTTAACTTGCCATTTTAAATACGCTTCCTGAAAGGCCTTCATGCAGTTTGATGGTTCTTCCTGGCCTTTTAAAGTTAACAGCTCTTTTTGATTGCCTAATCAAGGTGTGATTATAATTGGAAAATAGAAAAATGGAAATGAACTTGGTAGTAATATGTCTCATTAAAATCCTGATTGTGGCCTTTGGAGCTGCTGTTTGAAGATTTTTATTCATCATCGATAATCCCTTTATATGAGTTTAGAAATGGGAATAAAATTACAAGTATCCTGTCTCCTTCTCCACAGGGTATATTGGTTCAAGTATAATAAACAAATTATAGATTGCAAGGCAAAATATAACTAAGCTATCATAGATCTAGATAAATAACAGCCACTTGTTTACAGCATATATTTTGTTATTGAAAGAAAACCTCATATTTCTGGTATGATATTTTCATGGGAGAAGATATAAGAGCTAACTTTAACAAACAGTAATGTACTGAGGTTTTATTGTAGATCATTTGGACTATTTGTATTGGTCCATTAAAATGGGGTAAAACAGTGTTTGGATCAGTTAGCATATCTATATTTCCTCTGTATAGAGTCGCCACCCCAGATTTGGTGCTTCTGGGGCTGCACGGTCCCGTCAAAGATGTTTAATTTTATTGCAAAGTACACTGTTTACCTGCTAGTGCTTCTTATGGAACTTCAGTCAGAACTGAACCATGCTGGGTTCACGATTCTGTCAGCCTACAATTCTGGCCAAAGTATTGAGTCACAAGAAGAAATGGTAACATTAGTTTTATTCACCACCTCATGTAGAATTAATTAACTTTTAAAATTAACTGTAGTAATAGTACCTCCTTCTAATATTCCTCAGTTTCCTTTTTTGGGTGCAACTACAATCAGCTTGTTTCAGGGTTGCTTTCAAGGGTGCTGATAAAGTGTTTATTTTATAACTACTTATGGCCAGTGTTGGCACCCCTAACCTTCAGAGGCCCATGTACATATTTGTGTAGTGAGGTGGTTATGACCATCACTAGAGACACAGAATTTAAAGCACACTCAATCTGCCCATAAATGTTATTCATGTTATTTGAAAGTAAAAATTCCAGCAAGCACAGTCTACCCATCCACATTAATGCTAGCCCGATTGGCATCTGCATGACAGAGTCCTTCCACTTGGTTAGGTCTTGGATTTGTCCTTCAAAAACAAATGTAGCATGTAGATCTTAATGTTTCTGACAACCCTGCTCATGCATTGTCATATATTAAACCTTCTTGGTGCTTATACCTTGAAATGCCTCTCCTTACAATTTGTGTATTTATCACACAAAGGTCATAGAAATAAGTGTAGACAATGTGGAAAATATATGTTTTCCTTCATAATGAACAAAAATATCCTAAATATTTTGAAATGTCATGTTTTTGGCATTTAAACAGAAGAACAAACTTGAAACTAACAGTACAGAATGAAAATCCCATAAAACAATATATTATATAACTGAATATTATGTTTAAATAGCATTGCAAAATAATAGTAATCATTTTACAATTAAAAGATAATAAAATTATATTAATAACAAACACAGTAGAGGTCAAACTTTAAAGATGTTTTTCTTGCATTTTTTGCAAGGATGGCTTTGCTTGAGCATGAATATGTGACGGTGGTGGAGGGATGGGGGCCGTGGAATTTTCTCCTCACCGTCAATGAAGTGTGAAAAACATGTATTAAGATAATGCTTGGAGTGTGAACTGGGTCACTGCTTTTCACGCCTGGCTCGGGTCGGCCTGTTAGTGAGCTGGGGCTTTCTCTGGGGTCTTGCCATTGTAACTGTCATGGTAACCAATGCTCCTCCATGCTTGCCCTCACTCTTCCTATGTCTGAGCAAGTCTGGATCTCACTCTGGGTGTGGCTGATTGGAGCAGAAACCTCACCTGTGTGTCTTATACAGTTGAATGCGTCTATTGTTGGCAATGGAGACACAGGAGCACAGAGCATGAGACTGCTACAACATGTTGAAAGACGGTGTAATAGTTTATACTGAAAAAAACAGAACTTACAAGATGTAAAAATATCAGACAGAAAAAAGATAGTAGAAGAGAGATACATATACAACATAACATACAACAACATAAATACAACATAACATCAGAAAGCCCTGAAACTATGATACTAGGAAACATATTCCACATTCAGTGTATTCCCACCATTTTAGATCCAGATTGCCACCTGTATTAACACCAAGTTTTCTAATTTGTTGTCCACAGACATTCTTTTTGCATCACATCTGGTCCTGCAAAACGAATGCCATTGTTTTGCAGGACTCTCACTGGTAAAATTTCACGATGAATAAACCAATACAAATGTGGTTCCAAATTTTCTTTAAATAAAATCCAGCTATGTTAATGTGCATTAAAGTTTGTCCTTCTCTTAGAATCAAACAATTTATTAATTTACACATTTACCTTACAGTAGCAACAAGATATAAAGATGTTTTCACTTGGTGACAGTCTTTTGAAGCCCCACATATTTCTGGAGGTAGAAGCACCATGGAGCAACCCCCTTTGAACTGAATAGGCTTTAATGCTAATGCTAGTGTCTCTCTCAAGGTCCTGTAATACCTCCATGGTGGTGACAAATACACACTTCCCCCTCTCATTAGTGTTCCACTGAAAGGAATCTGCAGCTGCCTCTGCCTGAGCCCGAGTGATCCACTCTTGAAGCAGAGTCAGTGTTGTTCATGCTTATCACTAAAGATGGCCTCCTTCATTTTTATACAGCAATTTTGAGTTGTACTCAATTTGCCTCCTCAATTGCTGGAGCACTTAACCACTCCAAAAGTAATTACAGTATAGGGGGTGCTGATTAGATTGTTTTTGTCTCTGATTTCTAGGTTAGACATGATCCGGACCATTGAGCATTGCAGAGCTAATGATACCTCTAATTAATTCATTACACAAAAAGAGAGCCGTGGAAAATTCTGCAGAAACCGAGGCCTCATGGAATTGGAAATGTGGAAACAAGTCTGGAAACAGGGCTGAAACATGGACAAAGGTCAGGGGTCATCACCCAAGGAAGGGTGATAGAGCAATCTTCTGATTCGGTGAAATGTTGAAGTGAAAGGAGTGGCCTTGAAAGAGAGAGAGAGAGAGAGAGAGAGAAGGAAAGAATGTGACCTTACTTTCAGTTTTCTTACTAGGCCACGTCTACATCAGGTCAAAGCCCGAGAGCAATCAGGAAAGGAACCCAGTCAGCAGCCTGGAGTTCCTCATCACAGAGTCAGTCACCACAGAAAAAAGAGGGAGACAGAGAGAGAGAGATGGGATTGTGACATGAATCCCTGATGAAACCCAACTGGATTGTGGCAGAGAAAAGTAGAGCTGCAACTAGCAATTATTTCCTATCGCCATTCCACTATCAGATGCCACCGTCAAGTGCCTCTGTCTTCCTTGTAAATTTGTTCTACTTGTATCCAAACTGAGTTTATCTGGTGCAGCCAGAGCAGAATGGGTTCTCTTTCTTAAGCCTCGATTCATCTCGGTGTTTCTCATACTCTTAGGCAGGGCCCAGCAGAAGAGGGGTCTAGAACAATCCAGTTTAAACACATCTAATTTGGTTTCTCCTTTTTATTGTTCAAAATGTGTCCAAGATACATTGCACCTTTTTAGGAGGGCTATTTCTCATCTTGGTATTCAAGCATGCTCAAATTGCCTCCTATGTGCCTTTAATGTGATGTTTGGTGACAAACATCTATGCAAACTCCACACTCAAAATCTCTAACTTAATTTTTTGGGCGAAGAGGACCAATTACAGTGGATGGTTTTGTTTACAGCTGTCTGACCAGTGTGGTGGAGAAGAAGACATTTAGATTTGTGGTTAAAAGCATTTGCTCTTTTTTACTTCTTGATGAGTTGCATTCTTCTTATAATTAAACCACTGTAAAATTAACCAACTAAAAAATGTAAAATGAGCACATCCCATAACAACATAAGCAGAGCCTAGAGATCACATGTATGTCATAAATATGTCATTTTAAACCATTTTAACACCCTCAAAATGTCTTGCCCTCTGCATCTGCATATTGATGATGCCTCTTTGCTGGGAGCCTAGAGAATGACCACAGGGGATAGAGCTTATTTGAGACAGGGCTTGTGTGACAAGATATGTCTCCTCATGGTGCAATGGAACAGAAGCCATATCACCCCTACATTTCTACAGTAGAGGTCTTCAAATCTGGACCTCAACTTAGTCATTTGTATTCACTGGTAGTTAATTAAACCCTCAACACTTGTTTGGAACGGGCCATATTATGTATGTGACGTATTATGTTTGCTTTTTTACTCTGGTTGCACATCCAAACCTTGGAAACATTTTATTTTGATGGTCCATTATGGATCCTTTAAGGATGCTCACCTTGTCTTTAAGTTGGACCATTGGACCATTTTCCAGTTTATAAAAGATATCAGCACTGAAGTAGCCATTAAGGGCAACACGTAATGAAGCAGAAATCCAACTTTTATGCCTCACTTCACAAGTTAAAACAATGCTGCAATTACACACACATGAATGAAGCCTGAAAACAAAACAAAACCAAAAAAAACCAACAAATTGCACCTATTCTAGGTGCATTTAATGTCTTAGACCTGCCTTAGAAAGCTTAAAAAAACAGTGTTAGGTTTAATGCACTTGTCAGGCCTGTTACACTAACACTCACTCTGCTTTAGGTTAACAACTTCTGCCTCAAATAGCATGTCCTGTCTCACCTTCTTATGACACCTCTCATGGATGGACTGGGATATTTCTGGCTGCTTTATGTCACCACCAAGGTTTCAGAGAGACTATAATCACTCTCTATTCGCTTCTCACACAGCTTACATGCTGCTGATCTTGTGGTATCTGTGGATCTACATAGGCCGCTGCTCTATTTCTTTCTTCCTTGCCTCCCTCGGTGTCGCTTGTGCTTTTTATTTTTTTATTTCCCTCTGCTCTAAAGGTCCTGGAAAGTATGAAATGAACTCCTGCTGGTTCTTCCCCTCACTTGCTGGTGTCTTTACCTCATCACTCCCTCAAATGACATTTCCAGCCTTTCGGTACACCTGGGACGTCTCCTCCATCCATTCCGCTCTTGATTAGTGCCATGTTCTCTCTGCTCCAGCCGTGGCAGAAGCTGCTGTTTCTCTCCACACGTCTCAAATCTCTGGCTGAACTCTTCCCCCTTTGCACTGCTGAACAATCCTGCCTGCCTTTATCATCCATCTGTCATCTCTGCCTTCCACTGACATCCTCTGCAGGATGTATTGGGCTATAGTGAAGGTTTTTTTCCTGCCTTGTTTCTGGTTCCAGCACTTGCAGTGCTTCTATACAGTTGTAATTACTCTGTCCGCTGTCATTCCTGTCAAGCTATCTGCTTTAAAAAGTATGGGCTGTGTACACCGTTATAGGACCAAGTGTTCTACATGAGTAGAGCATCGCTGAAAAACTTCACATTCAAAATTCGGTTTCAGCTCCAACAGCGATGCTGTGATTCGCATCCTCAGATTTACAGAATGACATGATCTACCTGACACTGCATTAAACATCGGCACTTCTCTCTCAAGGCCTCTAATCCTCCCCCTTGCTAAAGTTTTGGAGAGAGGGAGGCTTCAGAGGCCGATTATGCAGTCAAATGCTGGTTATGAAAGAAACAAGGTGCACTTCTAGTCTGAAATGGCATTGACTCTATTGATTCAGAGGCCACTGGGGAGCCAATTTCTTTTCTACAGGAGAACCGCACAGCGTTTAATGCGCGAATCATGCTCCAGGAACATCTCGGCGGCATAAAGAGAATCTCCAGCAAAAACAAAAGCTCTTTGTTGGCCTTACAGTGTTTTGAAGAAAAGAAGTTCTTGCAGGGTACATGCTGATAATTTAATGAATGAAGCAGAAAGCCTGGGCATAGCCCCCCACAGAGTGCTGGCATTTGGCTTTGTTCCTCCTGTGTTAGACACGACTGGTTGAAGCTGAGCTGTTTTATTATTTTTTTCTTCGCACTGGCAGAACTCTCCTGGGATTTAGAAAGCTGTTTGGAAAGTCCAGGTGTTCCTCTGGAAGAGGGCCTGGTGCATTTGTTTGGGATGAAATACCAACAGCGACTTCTGGGTGCCTTGCAGCAGAAACATGTCTGGTGAAAACATCTGCTCAGAGTGGGTCCAAATTGCCATCTTTACCTGTGGGACACTCACCTGCGCAGCAAAAGGAAAGGAGCTAATGAGAGCAGGGTGGACATTGAGTTTCTCTCAGGCAGTTCAGAAATGCTGACCAAAATCAGCTCAACCGTACAGTGGATCTAAACATCGGAGAAAACATCGCAATGCTTTACTGTACACTGCATTACTGTACAAATTTAGGCACCTATACAAATAGTTTCATTAATTCATACGTTTTCTGAAACCACTTAATCCATACTAGGATCGCAGGTACCCTGAGCCAATCTCAGGGTCTATGGGCATGAAACTGGGACTCAGCCTGGGCCGGGTGCCAGCCCACCACAGGGGGCTCACACACACCATTTACAAATAGATCTTTTTAATATTTTTTAAAAGCAGTTAATATTTTGTGAGCTAGTTAGAAGAACATAATAAATGACCCCAAATATTTCACATGGTAAGATCATTTAATTGGTTTTGTAAGGTTAAATAAATAACCTTGAATAAAACAATGCAAACCAAATGCTTTTATTTCATGAAATTCATTAATTAATTTTTGCAGTGTACTTAAGAATAAAAGGAAAACATTAGAGGTATTTGAGAATATA
This sequence comes from Brachypetersius gabonensis, assembly GCA_037577145.1. Classification (NCBI taxonomy): domain Eukaryota; kingdom Metazoa; phylum Chordata; class Actinopteri; order Characiformes; family Alestidae; genus Brachypetersius; species Brachypetersius gabonensis. The sequence continues at coordinate 7,000,963 of JBBJLR010000111.1, forward strand.
TATATATATTGACCTGAAGTATGCAGGAAAAATGAAGGAATTCTGTTTAAGCTTTAGTAAAGGACAAATGCATTAGAACTACTGTATGTAACTCATTTAACATCTCCGGATTTCCACAGTTCAGACTGATAAAGCCGATGAATGCAGTAAGGACGTAAGGTTTGCATGTAATCCATCATTGTCCTTTTACAATTGTAAATTCATTGATTCATTGTAATGCACATGGAAGCAAGGAAGTCTCAAAGGAACCACATACAATGTAGATGTTAGAAATACTCTCTCTCTCTCTCTATCTCTCTCTGACTTACCTCACCATCGCCAAAAAATGTTATATTCACATTCAAAAAAGTTATTTGATCATATAGGCTGCAGAAATGGTTTAAGGTGACCTGGAACATTGGAGGTGGTCCAGGAAAGTCAGTCTAGATTTGTGAAGAGCTAGAAAATCAGATCAGTAGGAGAAGGCTCTAGAATCAAGTGAATAGTGCAGTTTTGCTTGAAGTGTAGTGAATTCTAGTGGATACATCCGCAAAATGGCAGTTCAGAGCTCGCAGCCTCAGTGTTTTTTTCGTAGAACCGAACTAATAATTTTTGCGGAATTTTGTTTTTTGTTTTTCTCATTTTGTTTTGTTTTTAGATAAGATAAGAAAAATGCATTTTAGTGGTAAATTATTAAAATGAATATAATAAATATAAATTCAGCCAAATTTCCATATAAAATTTAACTTTATACGTGTTTTTGTACTGTCGAGAGAACACAAAGCAACCGTATGCGAAAACGTCTTGAAATGGAATAATACTCAGAGCCGGGAGGTTTGAAAGTAGCCAATCCGAGAATGTTATTCATTTCTCCTTGTTGCTAATTGGCTGCTGCCTTGAGAAGCATCTATGGACTGCAGCTGAAATGAATGTGTTTTGGGAACATATTTTGGGGTATATTTAGGGTTTAGACTTTAAAAATTGGCATTTTTTAACCTTATCAGAAATTCACAGTGTTTCACAAGCCACTGGTGCTCTTGGAATGTAACATCCACGAATTTCAGGAGTTGACCGTACAGTTATTTACCGCAATCTTCTCTCGCAGCCCACACAGTATTCCAGCGTTAGCTTTGAGCAGATTGTACTTTGCCGTCAATAGCGTTCTTAAAATTTTTCCAACATTATGCATTATGCAAAAAAATTCTGTTTGTTTATTCATTCATATGCATGTGTGCATTTGTTCATTCATTCATTTACTAAGTCAAACTACTTGTTTAATTGGTGTTGGAGCTTGTGCTGCGTTACTGATATTCGAGGCAGTGGACACTAATATATTATGTTGTACAGTTATCTAATGCGGTTCATTTTGCTTAGCTACTGTGCTGCCCACTGCTGCAACCCATCAAGATCAGATCTATGGAACTGTAGCCTGCTTTAAAAAGCTGCTAAAAACAGCTCTATCCTTCTCTGTATTCTTTTAAAGATCTGCACATCATTGCATTTTTAATATTCATTTATTGATTTCTATATTCATTGCTTTCATTTTATTTGTATTACTTCCTACTATTTTTATGCTTTCTGCTTTATCAATATTTATTAAATTCATGTAAAGCATGTTGAATGACCTTTCAAATTTGTGCATGTTAAAAAGTGTGTTACATGAATGTCTTACCAATTCCAAAAGCAGTATTTCAAATAGTGCTGTTTAGTGGAGAAATTAATGTGAGAAAGTGAATTAGCAATACTTCTTGCATGACATGTCAATTTCCATAGACTGAATCTAATGGATGGCTGAAATAAGTAATACAGTAGTAATCATAGATTTTTCAAGAAAACAGAATATTACATGCTTTATTTTAGTTTGGTTGGCCTACAGATTGTAGTAGGTAAGCTAAGTGATAGCTAACCACTAATGTATTTAGCAGTTAAAGAAAATGAGCAATAACTTTTTTAACATTTTAATCATGCAAAACTGAAAAGTACAGTTAAGTTGCAATAAAGGCAGTGATCTTTTGTGGCTTAATAAAAAGTACTTTTGGCATCTAGTTTAACTGTAAAATTGATTATTGCATTTAATATACTGTTGTATATAGTTACAATAATATTACTGTACTAGAGCCAGAGATGTTCACAAGTAATTTTTACCAAGTCAAGTCTCAAGTCTATGTGCTCACGTCCAAGTCAAGTCTCAAGTCTTTGAGTGGCAATGTTTACAAGCATGACTCTAAATGTGGGATTTTTGAGCTCTAAATGTTGAGCTCTAAATGTTTAGAAGGTAAGAGTATAACCCGTGATTACAGTTGGCTGTTACTTAGCTGTGGGCGGGACCGCATGCTGTGATATGCCCTCACCAACATGGAGGACTTGCCTTAAATGATCTTAAATCTAAATGTTAAATATGAAAAATATATCTCCACTCTAAATGTGAAACTCCACTGTAATGGGACATCGGGTGGGGGGTTGTGAACGGTTTTCAGGTCGTTGGAAAGAGTGCAAGATATAAATAAATAATTCCATGAAATGAACGTTGTTTACAGTTATGACTCATGAGTCACAGCACACGAGTCTGAGTCAAGTCTCAAGTCATTGAGGGCAAATCTAAAGTCAAGTCACAAGTCTTTCTTTGTTTGTCTCAGACTCGGGTCCCCATCTCTGACTAGAACAGAATAGAAAAATGAAAGAATTCCTCAGTATATACTCTGAGTAATTTGGCAGCAGAGTGGTGCCCCTCATGGCCTGGTGCTTGCCTGTTATGCTCTGTCAATGTGCCAACCCAGGGAGCAGCCATGGCAGATCTCTTGAAAACTACACACATGATTTGGTAGTGAAAATTCAGAGAGAACATGAAACTGCTCATAATGAAAGACAGATGAATGCCAACGTGGGGGCTTTTATTTATGACAACTCAGCTCCATATTTTTCATAAAAATACTGTCCATCACAAAGACTACTGCAACTGTGAAATCTGATGCACTTATACCAGCTTACAGCCCCAAACACAGAGTTTGGTGAAGTGGCCTGCATGGATGTCTCATTCAGACAAAAAATTTAAACATTAGGGGATTTGCACAATTATGTGTGGTGATATTGTTGTATGACGAACAAAACATCCAAAGGCCATGATAATGCAATGTTTTCAAGTTGAAACTTAACTATGCTTGAGTCTCCCTGTTTCCTTTAATGGTGATAATCAGCTTTAAAAACACAACATTGCTGGTTTGTGCGGGTAGAACTAGAGGAATAAGAGCAAAGTTGATCTAGACATAGCATTTGTGTTGAGTTAACCTTCAGTTAACTTTATTCATACAGTGTCAGTGCGACAAATTAATATGACCTTTCAACAACTATAGTGATGTTTCTTTTACTTTTGTTAAATCTATGAAATCATTTTGCTTTTGAATGTCCTTTTTAAATTGACTTTGATCATGTTAGGTTTAAGTAATTGTTTAATTATCGACTTGTTTAAGCATCACCTATGCAAATCGGCTTTAATTTGTGTTGACCAGTTTGAGGTCAAAAGTGAAATGCAAAAACAATACTGAATGCATTTATGGCAATGTATTCAGTTATGAATGCTTTTTCAAAGTTTTTTCCCAGCCCTGTTAATGGACAAGAATAGAAATATATAAACATATATAATTAAATATAATTAAACATTAACATGCTTTAACATAAATTTAAAATATTATTTCTCTATTAAAGTTAGCATTTTGGAATTAAGTGAAGAAATGGCTTGCTAAGACAACCCCCTAAATTTCACCACCAAAATTCAGAGGTGAAATTTAGAGCAGACTAATTGCTCTGAGAGGTTCAGTGCCAACTGGGTCTCAGGCAGTGGAGGTCATGAGCTAAACAGATGGAAAACCACAGATTTGGCTGCGTACTAGACCTGTGAATCTCCACTGGGATGGAACTTAAGGACATTTAAAGGCACTTTCTTTACTTCTGTGAAAACATCAATTTTGCCTTATTCCAACCCACAAACATTCAGACCATTCTGAATTACTTTTTTGAAAATTTAGGCTCATGAAAAAATGATAAAGAAGTATCTGTATCCACATTTTATCTTTTGCTTTAACAGCATAACTTTTTCATGCTGCTCCATTTATTCTGCTATTAAAAAAGATACCTGACTTAATAGGTTTCATAGAAATTTGACCCCTCGCGGATTTGTAAGTTTGTTCAATGACAAACAAATGAAAAGTCTCAGAATAGTATCATTTTAATGGTAGGTTTATTTTAACAGTGACAGATGGCACATCAAAAGGAAACTTGAAAAAATACCTTTAAATAAAAGATAGAAACTGATTTGCATTTCAATGAGTGATATATGTATTTGAATCCCGACCAACCATTAAGAATTCTGGCTCCCACAGAGTGGTTAGACACTCCTACTCAATTAGTCACCCTCATTAAAGACACC
>JBBJLR010000111.1:7013063-7063869 GCA_037577145.1 Brachypetersius gabonensis
AAAATGATACTGTTCTGAGACTTTTCATTTCTTTGTCATTGGACAAACTTACAAAATCCGCGAGGGGTCAAATACTTCCTCCAATGTATATTTCAGCTGACAGAAAACAAAACATTGATTTTCTTCTATTAAAAAGCCCTTACTACTGACCAAAGTACTGTATAGCAAATGTATTTACTGTTCGAAAAATATGGAATGGAAATATATATAAAATATTTTTTTGTTGCAAAAAGACCGGCAGCTTTATGTAACATTATACATAATGGTACAGAACATCATTACATACACACACAAAAAAACCCAACTTGTGCTAGTCCACTGAACGATCTTGTCTTTGACATTCATAAGCATGTTTAAACATGCATACCATCAACAAATTATGCATGAGCACCCACTCAATTAATTAACTAACATGTTTAAAAGGCAAATTGTGGATTTGTTTGTGTCCTGGAGTGTCTCATTGTGGTGGTGTGTTTTGAGTACTTTTATTTTTAACCAGACAGGGGCTAGAACTTTTGTTCTGACAACACACCATGTTTCCTGGAAGCAATGTATTTGCTGGCTGCACCAGCAGTAAGAAAGTAGGTTTGGGCTGAAAGGCTATTTAAGATGGCCACCAACCTTCTTTCAGTGTCAGTGTTGAGCTGGAAGAGGATCCGCTCCAAAGGAGTTTCTGGATGGCTGCTGTGCTGATTTGGTACTTTGAATGGATTGACCAACTCAAGTCCACCAGAGGTGCAGCACTGGAGGTATCCAGCGGCCATGGGCCCTGTGTTCTGTCTTGCCACACTCTGGGTCTGGTGCTGGGGCATTCTTTGAGGAAGCCTGGAGAGAGGAGAGTGGCACAGCGATGGCAAAGACAGCAGAGGAGGGACATTGCTCAGACTCACAGTGCACTCAAGTCCCAGCAAAGGAACGTCAGAATTGACTGTTAAAGAATGGCTATTGCTAACCAGATAGAACTGACTTAGCCAATCAGATTATTTCTTGGGACAACCTTCAGTATTTTAAGATTCAAGATTCTTTATCTGTCACAAGTACAAACACGCAGTGAAATGTATCCTGAACTGCTCCTTTTATGACTGTTCAAACATAAAATAATTACAAATTTATATTTAAAAGCAAATATAAAATATAACGTAAAACAACTTCAACAAAGAACACAAGTTAAAGGTAAAATATCAAAGCTAAATTAGAATATAAGGGCAACAAGATGAAGCAACAAGTGTAACAAAGACTTCTTACTTTGATACCAAAACTAATATAGTCTGGTTAACTGCTTACATAGTACATATTTTTCCTATCACCAATAGTGCCCATTTGTTGCTTTGCTTTGTTGTCGCATGCCAAATTTGGCACCTAAATTGGTGCTGTACTTTAGTCATTGTGCCTTTTTGAATACTATTTGATTACTGTGCTGCATGATGTTTTTTTTTTTTTTGTGAGGGCAGACTTTAATAAGACAGAACTGACAATAAATGAATCTGAATCTTTCACCCACTTTTACCTTGATAAATACTCCTTTTCAACTAAAACTCAATATAAATATATCAGTTATATATATATATATATATATATCACATCACACACTTAATTTTAAGCTTGTTTACTGACTCATTATATTTCTCTGTCATTTATTTTAACAACTGCTGAAATTCTTACTGATGTATTGCTCATGAGGTTCATTTTCAATATCCACAGTAATTTTGTTAAATAAATAACACAATTAATACATAAGAATAATAGAATATTACACAGATTATTGTTATTTTACCTATTGTTAGTAGAAATTATACAGCAATCTGGTTGATTACCTTTTTTAATTACCAAAAGTGATTTTTTTACATTTCAGTGGAGTGTGTGGTGAAAATCATGTAGAGATTAATGGTATTAAAATGCATTTCTGCAGATCTAATTATTTCAAGAACTCCTTCGACACCTGAACTTTATTCTCTTGCTGCGGATGGTATATATCCACTTTATAAAAAAATAAAGCAGGAAAAATGAACTGTGATATATTTACAAACTGTCTTAATTAATGTTTTTTATACTGATTGCTTCAATTAACTGCATCCTTAAAAGATAGTTAACTTAAAAAGTTCAGACTTTTTAGTGTGAGCAAAAGTAATTAATATAGACATAACTCATCCGGATGGCAAAAAATGTAATTATCAAAGTAATTGTCAATGTAACCTTGTCTAGTGCCCAATTATTACTACTTTTTATTCACAGATTGCTAGATTGTACAAAGTCCACACAAAAGACACAATAGGTCATGTTAACAAAGCCCAAAAGCATTAAGCTCATGTTTAAAATATCTCAGCCTTTGTCTCAGCAATAGCTAATGCTGCAGTCCATCAGTCTAAAGGGGTATTCTCATACTTAGCCTGATACTTTTTTGCAAAAAGCATTTGCACTCCTAACTGCATTGACTATGAGCTGTAAATGTCAACAATGGGCAGATTTGGGAGTGTAAAACTGCTCCTAAAGTTTCCACTGACTCTAAACATGATTTTTCCACTGATGGATAGGGCTCCAGCCATAATATACAAACTGCTCTATTATTGATGATATCTGCATAATAACTTGATTGATGTTTATGGATCCTGAAAAGAAAATGCAACCCAATCCTTTAGTTTACATTTGCATTGCAATGTTGGGAATTGGCAGTATATTAAGCCCCACTGTGGGCATTTTGAGAAAATGTTGAACGTAGGCGTCCATGATTTATTATTCATATTTCAGCCTTCGTAGTACATTGTTTTTCTTTTTAACATTCAGTTTGTCATTTGTCAGCCTTCTAATTTCAACTTTCAACGATTTGCATCTCCAGCTATACATGTCTCTACGCATCCAGCAAGACCACTTGTTCGAATCTTAATATACCTCGAAACCGGACCCACTCACAGGCCTTATGGGCAGGGGATCAAAGGGTGTAAAAATAGATAACCTAAATCAATTAAAGTAAAGTTGGATTAATATTATCATTTCTACCATGTACACACAGCACATAGTAAAAAAATAAAAATGGCACTTTTATTTCATGACACTGCATGCATTTTAGCCACTGAGACAGTCTAATAATCAACGGGACTTCAAACCTCCCTTAAATAGGAAATATATAAAGCAATAAGGCTGCAGATCTGTAGGGCAAGGAACAAAACACCAAAACTCACTAAGTGTTTTAATCAATCGTGAGCTTCAGTACACAACACAACCATACAGACTCACACCCACAATTATTAGTATTTAAATCAAATTTAAACTGCACATAGACTTCGAAATGTACTGCTCTGAACTGAAATGTGCATACATTTATTTGTTCTTTTTTTTTTCATAATATATTGAATGATGCAGAGATATTGTGTGGAAAGGGCTAGTTTTAACGGTTCTTGCCACCCTACATCTCAGATACTGAGATATTGCACATTGAATATGTGCAATTAGTAACAAAAACAAATGAAAATTCTTCAATCCATTTTCCTGGATGGTCAACATGCACTTCTAGGTAAAGACATTCAATTTTAGGAGAACCTTCAGACTGAGTGCACTCAAGAGTTTATAAAATAGTGGAAATATGACTCTTTCTCTCTGTCTGTCTGTCTGTCTCTCTCTCTCTCTCTCTTTCTCTATCCTTTTCATCCTGTCTTTTTCTGCCTTGGTCTCTTTCTCCTTCCTCTCTGGATCTCTCACTTCTTTTTGTTTTTGTCTGTTTCTCATTCCTCTATCACTCTTTTCTTTCTATTTTTGTCTGTCAGTATCTTTGAGCTTCTCTGTCTCTCTCTGTCTTCCTCTCTTCTGCACACTCAGTGAAATGATTGATGTGCTTTGGCTCCGTATTTACTCATTATTATACCCCATGTTGGGCTTCTACATTTTAAAGCATAATCTCTTCATAGTCACTAGAAGCATGATTGGAATGAGCACATTTTTAATAGCCAGGTTTATATTTATTTCATGCCCTTCCACGTACTGCAATTGGACATAAATACTGAAGCAGCACTTATTTAGCAGGACTATTCATATTTGACAAATTAATATAGCAAAGATGCTTTACTCTTTTTAAATTAAAACTATATTTGTCTTTCACTGCTAATCTCCTGAAGTGAATCCTGAAGTGAATCCTGAAGTGCCAGCAGTGGAAGTTAAACAATGTAGGTGTAACCAAACAGACAGGAAATATGTTCACACAATATGATTGATGTAAATCTGTCATACTTTTCCCCCTGTGTTCAGCTTGCAAGCCAGTCTTGTTAACAGATTCACAGTCGGCCCACAATATTCACAAGGGTAACATTCCAAAAGCACATGCAAATTGTGGAAAATTTGTGATACGGTAAAAAATGCCTACATTGTCTAAACCCTAAATATGCCCCTAAATATGCTCCCAAAACACTTACATTTCACTTTAAACTCTGGAATGTTGGACTGCCAGTGGTGCATCACAGGGCAACAGCCAATGAGCAGCAAGGAGAAATGAGTAACACTCTTGGATTGGCTACTTTCAAACCTCTCGCCTCTGAGTACAAGTATTATAAGGTAACAAGGTTAACTTCACGATCCCAAGATGTGTTTTCGTATACGGTTGCTTTGTGTTCTCTTGACAGTACAAAAAAAGGTTTACAGTTATTATTTTATATGGATATTTAGAAAGTAATCTGACTGCCTTCAGCTTAAGTTAACTGAAACTCTAATAGAAAGTGAACTCAATAATCTGCTTAAGGGCTCATTTCAATGACCGGACAAACATGAAAAAAGAAGATCATTTTGAATGTCTACTGTCATCCTTTAACTGAAATATGCATGCCCAAAATTAAAGATAAAAAAGTCAGTTTTCTGACTGCACGATGCTAGAACCCTCCAGTAATGATGCATATTAAATTATATTTTATTTTTCACCCTGGCAGTAGTGCTGTCATCATCATTGTCTAACCACAACTTTGATGGTTCAAAGAAAACCACTGTAATTAAGTAAAATACACCTTTAAACATTCAGTGTTAAACCTAGTTCCCACACTGGTGTTTACACTGTTCGTAGATTTTGTTTATTGATTTCTTATTCATAATTATTTGAAGGATGTGGAGAAACTGTGTGGAAAGGGCTGTTTTTAAATGTTCTTTCCATCCTACATGTTTGTTTGTAAGTAGAAATGAAGATATTGCATATATAATATTTGTACAGTGTGTTTTGCATTTTTGCAATTACTGACAAAAAATACGTAGAAAAACAAGTGCAGACTTGAGCTTTTTTTGCATCAAAATGCAAATATTATGTACATGTAAGTAACAAGTGGTGTAATTAATATGACTGTGAGGAGTTAAAAATATCTTGATTCTACAGAGCTATATGTATTTATGTTCATTTACAGATAAATAAATACATTTTGTTTATTCATTTCTTAGTCATAATTAATTGAAAGATGGAGATTTTAAAAGTTATCCATATAATTTTAATAGTTATCAACGTAATGTCCCAAAAAAGAACCCCTGAGCTGAAAAGAAATGGCAAGAGGGCATTTTAGATTCTTCGACCAAACGTCAACCAAACCAATGTGTTGGTTCACATTTGTCTGGTCAGCATATTCCAGCCTACAAGTTTTGGTAACTTATTAATTTACTTTTAATGAAAGAAATATTATAAGGTAACAAGGTTAACTTCATTAGAGGTACTACATGTTGTCAAGAACCACCTCATCTCTAATAGAAATAAGCTTTTTAATGTTTCCCTTGTCTACTGAAGAAAGGCATAATAAGAAGGTCAGTAAAGGGCAATTGGGATTTTTCTGAATGTGGGAAATATAATTTACAATAATAAATAAATAAATAATCCTTTTGGAAGTGTGAGCAAAAATATAGCGAACATGTCCAGAGTGGACGCATTTCCATAACGCTGCGCTACATCAAAACTACCATGCTTAATCTCACACTGAGTTTTAATATATCCCCACTGTGCCCTCTCTGTGTGCGATTTCAGCCAATTAAAGAGCTTTTAAGAGACACATGGTAAAATGTCCCTTCAAGACTATTTGGATCGGTGACTGACAGCAGTGTTCTCGGGGTCTTCTCACTGAAACTCTCCAAAACAAGCCATCAGCTCTGCTGCTTATCACACACACGGGGCAGTGTAGCCTCACAATACACGCACAGATGCTACAGAGATCTGTTATGGAGTGACAACACAGATAATTAGAGTGAGATATCGTGGGTAAGCTAGTGTGCATCCCTGGATAACACAAAAAACAACATTAGCTGCAAAACTTACTGCACCTTTCCCTTTCTTTGTTTTGCATTACTTTGTCTTAGGCCTTATTTTAGTTTTTCTTTTTCTCCATTAGTTCTTTTGTTTCTTTGTCTTCTATCATGTTCTTTCCTTTTTTTTCTCTTTTGTCCTCTTTCTCACCCTTCACCCCTCAGTATCCTCTTTTCCTTCATTCACTCTCGCTCTTTCCCTTTCTTCTACGTGCTTTCCCTTTCCTGTTCCTCTTTGTATCTCTTATTTTCCATTTCTTTCTCTCTCTTTCTCTCTCTCTCTCTCTCTCTCTCTCTCTTTCACTCACTCACGTCTACCTCTCTCACTCCTCTCCCTCTCTGCATAAGCTCTTTACCCTATTGTCTCTCAGTTGGGAGTAGAACGCTCCTGTGTTTTTTTTTCTCTTTAAATGCATTAGTGATATGCTGGGATTCCTCTCTGGAACTGGATCCGATTGGAGTACCGCTCTGACCTTGCTGTAATCTTGCTGTGGTCAGAAAGCGCCACCCTGGGCCCAGAGCAACCTAGCCCCACTGTCTTCTCCTCAAATGAATTGGTCTCAACAGGCAGCGTACAAACAAGCTTGAAAAGAAAAGCCTTTAATTTGGACATCTGAGCTCAGTGCCCCTTAAACGGCAGCTTTTAGCAGATTAAATATTTAAAAGATAGGCATTCATTGTCTTTTCCTCCTGCAGGGAGACAGGAAATCGGGCGTCTGAGAGGCTTCAGTCTGTGTGTGCGTGTGTGTGTGTGTTGGGCTTGATCATGTTTTAGAGGCATGTACTAAAAATAAAAGCATTGTGCATTGCTGAAGGCATTGCTTACATGAACCTGTTGATATGAACCTGTTGATGCATAATACATTTCAATCAAATGTGTTTAATTACATTTAATAATAATAATAATAATAATAATAATAATAATAATAATAATAATAATAATAATGACCTCAATATTCTAAGGCTTAACACCAGAGATGGGGACTCAAGCCTGAGAATCGGACTCAAGTCGCACTTACGTCGCACAAACAAAGACTTGTGACTTGACTTTAGACTCACCCTCAACGACTCAAGACTTGACTCGGACTCGGGTGCTATGACTCGTGAGAATGGAATTATTTATTTATATCCTGCAGTCTTTCCAACAACCCGAAAACCGTTCACCTTGCCCCGTCCCATTAATTTTGCCTGAGGTGAACGGTTTTCAGCTAATAACGGTTTTCGAGCGGTTGTTGGAAAGGGGTCACCAAGCCCAATCTAACTGTGGAGTTTCACAGAGATATATTTTTCATATTTAACATTTAGATTTAAGACAATTTAAGGCTAATCCTCCGTGTCAGTGAGGGCAGATCACAGCACGCAGTTAAGCAACAGCCAATTGTAATCACGGGGCGTGGCCAATTAGTACATCTTCTAAACGTTCACTCAAAGATTTGAGACTTGACTTGGACTTGAGCACAAAGACTTGAGACTTGACTTGGACTTGGTAAAAATGACTTGCTCTGCTTAACACTAAGTGTCCCCACACTCCCCTTGTTTACTTAACGAATAAGGTGAAGGGACTGTACGGGCTGATGTCGTTCCTGGACATTATTGTTTCCAGTCCTTTTGTTTCTGATGATTATCATTTTTGGATGCTGTAATTTTTGGCTGTTGTCTTGTCTGGCTTTTTCTGCCCTTTGTTATTTATCGCTGCTTTCATTTTTGGTTGTAGTTATTGCTGGCTGTACTCATTTTTGGATATTGTGTTTTTTGCTGTCTGTTGATGCTTCCAAATATTTCAACCCACTGTTATTGTGATAGTTGTGTTGTTCTAACCGTTTTGTTGTTTTAATTTCTGTCCATTTCTATATATTTTTATTTCTCTCTGTGGCAATTTCTATGTGCTTTTACCCATTGTCATCTCTGGCTTATTTTTTTCACATTGTCAGTACTGCTCGTTTCTGGTCATTGTGGTTCCTGGTCGTTTCTGCCCTGCGGGGGTTCCTGTGGGATTTCCACTCTTGGGTTAGTAGATGTGATGACAGGTATCATGCTCATCCCTGTGAAATTCTCAGCTCAGCTCTGCTATCTCTGCCTGCCTCACTTCATTATCCTGGTATTAGTCCCTATGGTGCTGTCCAAAGCCATGGCCCACTTCTGCAGGAACATGTACCTCAACACTTTCATGGATTGTCACCATTTTTTTGACATATGCAGGTAATAGAAAAAAAAATCAATGTGTCCTAGTGGGCGTGTATGAAGTGATATGAAAAAAGAATATTTATAGCTCTAGAACTAATTTCAACCTGTATGTGATGGAAAATTATTGCATTTGACTTGGCAGAAGAAGAACTAGTTCAAATAATTTCTTTTTAGAATGTCATCCGATTAAAAACATTTATCTAATTAATTACAAGTCTGATTAAACTTAAACATTGTGTTTAAGAAAAGTGTATTAAAAGTGTTTAAAAATGTAAACGAATTTTAACATATGAGTGAATGAATATTAAATATTACAGATTTCCAACATCTCTTTTATTTAATAACTGTTTTTTGCACTGTATGTGTGAAATAATGGTCACTGTAATACTGAGGGAAAAAAATGCATCATCTTATAAAATAAATATATTTCATAAGTAATTGATCAATTCATGCTACCCTGTCTCTACTCTGTAACTGCACATGCGCAGAAGAGCACAGTAGCACGTCTTGATGAGTAGCATGTTTCAATAGAACACCCTGGCGGGGAATCCCGTCTGTAGCCACCCCCGCCCCCCGGAACAACAGCCTGGTGGGCCGGCCTCGACTCAAAATGTCCGTTCCAAATTTTTTTCCAAAATTAATGCATTAATTTGATACCCCTAATATATATACTGTATATATATACATATATTTCTTGATCAAGTAAGCAAATACTGTACAATACCTCAAGAAAATGCTAAGTCTGATCACGTGGCTGCTATAAAATATGTTGCTATTAAAAAAAATTATAAAAAAGACTAATAAATGTGGCCAGAAAAAAAGTATGTGTTAAAAATGTTTTGTTCATCCAGATTTCACTGCGTGGCTAACTAACAGCACCAAAACAAGTGTTCAAGAGTTGATTATTTTTGACAAACTGCCACTACTAGAGACACGTCTTTCATTTCATAACTGATCTATGCATGGGGGTGGAGGGTGTGGCGCTCACTGGGGCGGAGGGGGGATGGGGCATATGTGGCTGCAGGAAAGGAGTATAGTGTAAGTACTCACAGCCTATTACCAAGGCATTTATGATTAAGGACAACTGAAAACAGCTGAAGACTGCTCTCACCTGAAAACTGGTGTAAATGCATGCCTAACCATGTTCAAGGGATGATTATTTTTAATCAAACACAATAAACAGTAACATATGATTTTTAGCTTTAGTTTCTTGATCTCTGTTAACCAGTTCGCTGTCTCTATATCTCTGCAAGAATTTGTTGCTCCACATTTTGTTACTTTCTGGCTGCCATAGCTGTGACGTCAGTACTCTTTCCACTCTAAAGCTTAAGAAGGACAATAGTATGATTGCTAATGCAATCATACTAATGGGTTTAATAGCAATTACAGTCTCCAACCAAACCATGTCTGGTACAGAAATCATTGATGAATTGCATTCTAGATTCTAATTTCCGACGAAAAGTACAGACTGTCATGGAATTCTTGCAAGCCAATGTTAAAGAACAATCATTGGAAATCTGTTTCTTGATCTTGATCTACCAATATATGTACTGTTTAACTCCCATTTTATCTATAATGAAGATTTAAGCAAGACATTTGTGAAGGCTGAATATTATTTGTGAGCTGTGGTGAATAATGTGAGGGGGAAGAAGGAAAAGCTATACTCAAGCTAAGACTGAAAGGCCTGGAAGAACTTCACATTTAGTAGAGCTAAGACTTGAAGGACAAGCAGAACTTCACATTTTGCCTTGAAGTAGGACCCTATGGGCTTAGCCTTCACTGATGAAGCAACTGAAACCTTGGGTGGTGAAGTTCAGAGAGAATGTAGAATCTGCTCAGTTCAGTCAGATGAAGTTTAACACATTTCACATCTTCAAACACACACTAACATATACAAACACACCTGGCTAATATTGGTTAATAATCTTTGAAGAATCATTTTAGAGGTTTACAGCAAAAGTTTGAATGCCTTTGGCTAAATGGTCCAGTAAAGATGCACATCTTCTACAGGGAACAGAATTCTAACAATCTTCTGCATGTTTTAATCTACAATTGGTGCTCATTTGTTGAACTTAACATATTGGAGGAAATATGACATGACATGTGGTCTGTGCCAAAGTTTTTATTTATTTAATAAATCATTATGTTATGGTTTTGCTTAATTTTTATTACATTTACATTTATGGCACTTAGCAGACGCTTTTATCCAAAGTGACTTTCATTCCCTAAGTACAGGGGACAGTCTCCCTGGAGCAACTTGGGGTTAAGGGTCTTGCTCAGGGACCCAGTGGTGGTCTGCTGAAGGTAGGATTCAAACTCATGACCTCTTGATCTGGAGGCAAGTATCCTACCAACTGAGCTACCTCCACCCCAATAATATTAGCATTATTAGCATTATTATTAGTAATATAAGTAGTACTTGGACAAATTTGAACTCAGTCATATGCCTTAGACCCTGCCCTGTTACAGTATGTGTTGGAGAGAGAGTCTGTGACATCACAGATATGAGGGTCGGTGAAAAACAAACATGGAGCAAAACACACAGCAGATTCATAAACAGACAGTAGACTCATAAACAGATTTCAAGACTTCAAACTCAGGTCAGTTATATAAAAAGACATGTGTCACTGACGGCTGAGGTTTAATTAAAAATAATCAGCTCATGAATGCTACCTCCCCACTGGACAGTCACTGGTCAACACATTGGTGAGCAATTGATCACCATTGGACCCCAGGTCACCCCCTCCCTGGGTCTGCTATCGCTGGAGCCCTGTGCCAAAATGTCCTCGACTGGTTCGGCTGCTTATTACCACATTCTCCTCCCGCATCTAAGGGGCAACTGCTTCTTATAGCACCGGTGTAGAATGTTGTTCCTGTTGTTGTGGACAAGAGACTCTCAGCTACTCTTCCAAAAAAATGTAACCTTTTGATTTTTAACTGTACCAACTCCAGTAGCTGTAGATAGCCAATCTGTCAATAAGGATTGGTTCCCCTTTTGAGTCTTCCTCACAAGGGTTTAACTGGTTTTATAGCAACCATGTGTACAGTTCACTGAAATGTATCTTGTTTGCTTCACATTTTCTTCCCCAATCCATTAAAATTGTCACACACACACACCCAAACCCACAACCTCCTGGTTGCAGGGCCCACACCCTAACCACCAGGCCATCCAAGTCATCATTGTGTTTTGTGATTGGTCCATGTGTTAATGTCTGTGCTTTAAAACCCAGTTGGTCCAGCAGTCCAGTGTGCGAACACTGACATAACTCCTAAGTCTATACTGATGTGGGGAAACTTTCTCCATTGCCCTGGAGTTTTGTCTGTGGGTTTGACTCAGTTCAATTAGCCAGAGGACTGTTGACTTGGCTTGTGTATTTTTCTTGTGCTTGTTTTCAGCAGTGAGGCTACAGTGCCTGTAGGCTGGACTAGCAGGCTCTGCAAGGTACAGGTCTTCGTAACCCCTGTAGTTCGGGGAAGGTGCGAACCTAGTATCAGGACCATTTGAGCAGGATGAAGAAGCGCCACGGTTCGGAAGGTGTCCCTCACACCTGACATCTGAAAGAGAGACTTGTCTTACTGTTAATCTCCTCTACCCTTGGTGATTGTTTAGGTGCTCTTTTAGGCCATTAAAGATCTGTGTGTTTGGTGTAACTCCTGTGTGTGTGTCCTCCTTGCCCCTCACTGTCCTTGTTCTCGGAGGCAGAGCCCCTTACCAGGAGCCCTGCACTGTCCTCGGAGATGGAGCCCCCTCCAGGCAGCCCCTTAACATTCTTGGGAGCAGAGGCCCCTCCAGGGAGTCCCTCGATGTTCTCAAAGGCAGAACCCCTTACCAGGAGCCCTTCAATGTCCTGGGGGATGGAGGCCCTTCCGGGGAGCCCTTCCGCTGAGCGCCCTTCTCTGTATTCATGGCCCAGGCCACCTCCGTGGAGCCCTTGTGCTGAGCGCCCCTCTCTGCATCCTCCAGCACGGAGCTCCCTCCAGAATCGAACTTTATGGCCTCTAAGGCTGAGCCCACTCCATGGAGCCTTGTTAGACCCCAGTACCCCCCTACAAAAAAAATTCAGGAGAAGACCCCCAGTCATTGGTGGGGTTGATGGCCCCTCTAAGCCTTTCGGGCCTAGCTGCCCAGCTACCGAGCTTAGCACCTGGGCTATTGGGTTTAGCTGCAAAGCTAATGGACTTAGTTGCTGATCTAATGGTCCTAGTTTCTGGGCAAACATGTTTAAGTCTTGGGCTATCTGGCCTGGCTGCAAGGATAACGGGCTTAGCTGTCCGACTAACTGGCCTAGCTCCCGGACTACTGGACCTACTGTTTCGTGCTCTGGGCTGCTATAGCCCTGCCGCTAACCACGGTGGCTTCAGTAGCTATGCTATTCCCCTCTAGCACATACAGCAGGAGCTGTCTCTGCGCAGGAGTCTTGGTGTAGGAACTGGACGCAGGAGCCTCGACCCAGGCACCGGATGCCGAAAATAAAATTGTTCGACACTGTGAATGATTCATTTTTAGGATCAAGGAAAAGAGTTTCATCAGTTGACCAATAAAGCAGAGAGAACTGGGAATAATCTTGCTCTTGCTCTTTGTTCTGTTCAGTGTGTGTGTGTGTGTGTGTGTGTGTGTGTGTGCTTAATGTTCCTGTGGGGAGTATAGACCTCAGGGCTATGCCTCTGAGAGTCTAAAGTAAATCCAGCTAACCTCCACTGTGTTTTCAGCTCTAAGCGCTAATACGATCTGGCCAGTGCTAAGTCACACAAAACCTAAACAAAACACAATATGCTCCCTTAAGCTATTTTTCCATCTCGCCTTATATGACAGGATTTCTTTACACCATCTCTAATTTCCAAAGACAAAAATGCATTCAGACATTCATAAATAGATTGTTTAAAGGACCCATGACATTATTATCATCATTATTATTAATAGTAGTAGAGTTATTGTTGTAATAATAATAATAATTATTTTTATTATTATTATTATTATTATTATTATCATCATCATCATCATCATCATCATCATCATCATCATCATCATAATTATTATTATTATTGTTTGTTGTTGTTGTTGTTATTATTATTTTTATGGTTATTATAACTATTGTTATTATTGTTGTTGTTGTTTTGTTGTTGTTGTTGTTGTTGTTATTATTATTTTTATTGTTATTATAACTATTGTTATTATTATTGTTGTTATTGTTAAAATGTGTCAGGTGGAGCTGGAGTAGTTTTGCCTTGAGGAAGGGGCAAAAATCCCAGTGGCAAGATGTGGCAAGCTCAAAAAGACTTAGCCAAAGCGATTTACAAAGTACTGTCTTTAGGGTGTGGAAACAGCAATGCATGCTGAAGTTTTCTGTTATTTTGTCCTATTTGTTGTTTGCTTCACAATTACAAAATATAAATTTTCAAAGTTGTAGGCATGTTCCGTAAATGAAGCAAACTCTCAATCCATTTTAGTTCCAGGTTGTGAGGCAACAAAACATGAAAAATGCTAAAGGGGGGTGAATACTTTTGCAAGGCACTGTATATATGAGAGTTTTAAGATGGGATTTGAAAGTCAAAAGAGAATCAAGGCTGTGGGACACTTGAGGGAGAGTGTTCCAGGGATGGGGAAACATAGCTTAAGGATCTATACTGGACAAACAAGCAAAAAAGTGTAGCAAGTAGATCTGAGGGTATACAAGAGTGTTTAAATGTGTAAGAGGTCAGAAAGGTATGGGGTGGCAGGTTAGGAAGAGCTTTGAATGTTAAAACCAAGATCTTAAAATCAGTTTGATATTTAACTTGGAGCCCATGAAGGTTGAAAAGACCAGGTTGAAAAGTGATGTGTTCTGTTCAGGTGCCTCTGAAGAATAGAATTACAGTAATTAATTCATGATGTCACCAAAGCATGCACAAGGATAGCAGTACTGTTGCAAGGTGTAAAGAATAGATGAAGACAGTTTATGTGACAAAGGTTGAAATATTCAGACCAGGTTCTTAATGTCTGCTTTGAAAGAGTAATGTCAAGGACGACATCCAAGATCCCAACCTGAGGAGAAAATTGTGGAACTGTCAGTTATCAAAGAAAAACTGTACATTTCAGCAAGAATAGACTTTGTACCTGTGAGAAGAACCTTCTTCTGAATTAAAAGTTTAATCACTTTTAATTCAGAAGAAGAAAACCAAGAGGGTAGAATGGTGGATCCATGCTTGGTAAATATCTAGAGTTGTGCAATGTCAGCATAGGAGTGAAACTGATTACCAAATTTACTGACAATGAGACCAGGCATAAGAGATTGTATGAATACATTACATATTCATACAATCTCTTATACAGTTATTAATAAGGAAAGAGAAGTCACACAAGCTTTAACCTTGATTTGCAGGAAGTGGGTCTAGCCACCAGGTGGAAGATTTTGGCCTTTTGAATGAAACTGGCAAGACAGTTGGAAGTTTAAAGAAAGAAGGAATTTAGGCAGGACTCAGAGGAAGCTGGACAGAAAGAGCTGTCTAACATGTTGAGATCAGATGCCGATGAAGATTATCATTTTTGCACTAAAGAAATTCATAAAAGTACATTGTTTTGTGGAGTAAAAGTGAGAGGAAAGGGCATCAGGTAGCTGAATAACATTATTTGCAGTAGCACAGAGAACTCTAATAGTTTTATTTGTCTTTGTTTGATTTGTCTTGTTGTTTTTTTAAAGAACATGACAATGTAATGTTTTTTTCTTCATGAAATTTAAGATTTTAATGAAGGACATGCTGTGTGTAAATGATTACTGCACTGTATTGGGTCTTTTACAGGTAGCAGGCTAGACTTAAACATTGCTGATAACTGAAGAACAAATGGTTGGAGCTAAACATATGTAGAAGGAACATGAGCAACATTTCAGGTGCTCTGGATTCCATGACACCACCAAAGCTATGAATTTCAAACAGGCTGTCTTGAATCTTAGCTCACCTATACAGACTATATACAGCAAGGGCTGCTGAAAAAGCAAGAAACATTTGGTTCTCCTTGGGCTCTTTTCCAATGTAAATTGGATTTTGGTCCTGTAATATGCTCAGTGGTTGACATTTCTTAGTCATATTTGCAGCTTTGGTCATCACTGCCACTCATCTAAATGGTGGGAAAAAAGCTGTCTATGTTGTTCTATGCTCTGTTTTTTTAAGAACATAGATCATCCCTAATCAATCACTGTCTGACCCCATTACCAAACAACATCCTGTCAGCTGTCAATTTGTCTTTATTGCAGTTTTAACAAGTGCTTTCACAAGTGCTGTCTGGTAAAGGCAGCTCTGAGAAGAGTGAATAACTGTGACTGTGGAGTCTACAGGTTGATTGATTTGGTGACTCCAAAATCTTCTGCTGTTCTAGGAGAAAAGTTTGCATCCTCTTCACAGTGCATGGAGGTAAATATGCATGATTTATGATGGTCAACACATTTTTGTGTTTATTTATGAAAAGGCTATTGAAGAGTTAGTTAATTGGAATTTCTTTTTTTTTCATTAATTTCTTTCCACACAGTTTCAACTTGTTTAAAAAAATCATACATATGAAGTGACTTTGGAGGCTTAAAAGGGTGGCTGTTCACAGCTTGTCCAATATTGGGTCATTTAATTAGGGGAACTGTAAATTAGAACAGATCTAATTATTTCCGAATGAACAGGAAGGGAATAGCAGGAGGCCAATTAACATCCAGATTACTCACACGTCACACACACATACCCAATTGCACACATTTCACCTAAAGTGCTGCAACACACATGAACCCCGTTGTTAGCTTCAGTTTTATTTACTTCACTGCATTCAGCTCTCTTGAGAAAATCTGCTGCAATGCCAAGAAAATGAAATAGAGATTTCCTTTTTAAAATCTGCTGCAATGCCAAGAAAATGAAATAGAGTTTTCCTTTTTAAATCATGCATGGAAAGCTTTATTAGTACCTTTTGTCCATTTTTATAGATAGCAATATGTCATGCATATAAGTAAACATATAAGTATAGACTCCTTGATTCGAGTGTGTGATTCCTTCCACATTTTTTCTTTGAGCTTCAGAAACAAAGGACTACATTTGGGTTGAAAGTGTACATTTGTTAAACTTTGGCTTTACCTTTCCATTTGCTGTCTGGTCAAACTCCACTCTAGACCTGCAGGAAGTACTGGGATAAGAACAAAAAACCATAGGATATCATCCTATTAATATTGCAGGTGGCAGGATTATGCAAGCCAGTAGCCAGTGGAGCTCATGAGGAAGCCTTCTGTGTTTTGGTTCTTGATCGAGAAAACCCTGAAGAGATCACCTGACCCCGACTGTAACGGAATCTCATATTCAGTGTGTGAGAAGACACCATGGGATTTGTGTTAACAAGCACAGCGAGCAGCCATGGAACACACAGAACATCATCTTATTCTTGGCATTAACAATTAAATACACATGCTCTCCATCTCTTCCTCCAGCTGTGGAGATGAGAAGCCAAAGCTGAAGAAAAGCCTTTTCTGAACTCCAGGACGACTGGTCCCAAGAGTACACAGGTATTGACACACAAGCAAAGAATGGACATTGGGCCAGTACTTTGGTGTTACTGTGGAAACCAGTTGGGACAATTACCATCAACCCCAAATGGTACTTAGAGGAGTATTAATTATAAATATGCAAATGCCACTAAATTTACAAACTGGAAATGTAGAGTGAGTGGAAAGTTAAGTGTTTATAATACCGAGCCACTGATTAACGTTTGTGCTAACCCACTTATATTTCAATCATGCATATTAAGGGACCACTGCATTATCTTTTGTCATTTGTATTTCATTGGAATGCTTTGTTTTGTTGCAGACTGCAGAATGGAGGTTTGCTCAGCTTTCATGTGCTTATTTAGCTACTGTCCTGAAATAATGGCTGTTGAGGGAAGTAGAGTTGTCTTGCTACTTCTATTAGAATAAATCAGTAATTACTGCAGAGGTTGGCTAATATGCAGTAAAAGTTTCCCAATACTCCTCTTAAACTACTTGTTACTTATTGTTTTTGTGCTTTCCCTTTCTCTTTTCTATTATCTCCCCATCCCGCTATGCTATTTGTGCCACATTTAGCTGATGGAAAACCTTCACACCTTAGAGTCACTCCAGCTTGCTCGGCCAACCTTTCCCCTCTCTGTTGCTAAGCAGCATGGCGACAGGCGGCTGCATCTTTGGCCGATGGCCTCCAGGCGGCGGATGTAAAGACGTCAACACAGAAAATTCTTTAACCTTCAGTGCCCAGACCGTTACTGAGTCCAGAAGCAATTTTTGAATAGTCTACTAATGGATCAGAGTCTTGTTCATGTTTTGTCCTGTGTAGTCATGTTATATATCTTTGCTATTGAAGCAGTACAATTTTTCAGGGAGAGTTCACATAGTGTCCAGGGAAGTTGGAGTGACTGAAGGTAGTGACCAAAGTCACATAGAACCAAAGATACTGTAAATAAATAAAAGGTAATAATAACCACTACTGGAGTTTTAAGAATTGTTTCACACGCAAATGCACATAAACAACAAAACTGCCCAAAACAAGGTTTTTGGATCTGGGAGAACTTCCAGAATTTTGTCTGCTCACAAGTGGATGGGGGAAACCTGGAGAGTGGCCAAGCTGGCCAGGGAGCGAAAACGCAACAAACAGCGCTTTCGGTGTATGATCATTTTAGATGCTATGGGTTAACTCTTTAAACCCTATGGTGAAATGATTTTAGTGAGGATGGTAATCAAGTACTGGTTCCAGTTCCAAACTGTCCCAATTTATCAGAAATGTATGTTTTTCTCTTTAGTTGTTTTTTTGTTTTGTTTTTTAATGAGAGTTGCTCATTTCAATCACTTGTGCATCGTGATGTCCGACTCTTTTTCTACACTGCTGGAAATTTTCAGCACAAAGGCATCATAGTGGAAAATAGTGTCCAAAGCATGGTTTTATTTCGTGAAGAAAGATGATAACTGTACTGTTTGCAATGTCTGTAAAATGAACATTTCAAGTAAGGGTGTAAAAACCAGCAACATATTTCAATGCAAAAAAATGCCACCCAAATAGTCTCTCGTTCCATTCATTTTATATGATCACAGACATACTAGCAATGTCTTTGAGGCTACACCCAGCTGCTTGATTTGCACATCAGTAATCAGCTCATAGTTGTTTATCAGTCAGTTTTATATTTGAACAGTTAAGAGCAAAAAAAAAGAGCAATGACTGCCAGGAGTTATTCCTAACACATAACACATTCTGAACCCTAAATACGTTTGGTCACAAAAGATATGATTGTTCTTTGTCAAGACATTGCAAGTTCACATATTACAGCTGAAAAAAATAGCACTGTTCTTGAACACAACGATAAATTAGTTTTCAGGTCGGGTGATGTTTACATGGCTGCCAACTTTTAACCCAGAGTATGAGCTGAAGCCCAAAGTACACTTACTATACTTTACATACTACATTCTAATGTACACACATACATGTATGTACACTAGAATGTAATATATTACTCATTACATAAACAACAGTACTCTACATATACTACTTCATAAAAAAAAACAAAGTCACACCTCAAGGAGGAGCAGGAACACTCCTCTGTTCAGCGACCAAGGCTAATGCTATGACTGGTGCAGGAACCTGGGAAAGTGGTGTGTAAGCCAGCATACAGACCCGGGGAACTGGTTCAGAGATAGGTGCTGGGACCTGTGCCAGAGTCTGGGTGGCTGGTGTGGAGCGCTAAAGACGGTGAGGCCAGTGCGGAGACCAGCGCTGGAGTCTATGCGGCTGGTGCAATGACCGGCACTGGAGTCTGGACGGCTGGTGCGGGGAATGATGCTGGATTCAGTAAAGCCAGTGCAGGAACCGGCGCTGGAGTCTGTGTGGCCAGTGCAATGACCGGCACTGGAGTCTGGACGGCTGGTGCGGGGAAACCAAAATAATCTAAGTAATCTAAAATAATCTAAAATAATCTAATAAATTTATAACACAGGTTAACAGGCCAAAATCATCAGAGATGTTTGTTTTTTTGTAGTGTTTTTCATGCTGATTTCAAATCTGTGTTTAGTTTTTCCCTAGCACGTAGTTTTTGTGATGAAGCTAGTTATATATTACATAATAGTTCATATAATTAACATATCATAATCATTTGTTAAGCATTTTAAAGAAACAGCGGTATCTGACTGACACAGATCATAATATCTATGCCACAGTGTGGCCTGTCTGACTGCGCACTGAAAATATTGAAACAGTTACTCGCAAATCTGTTGCAAAACAAATATTACTTATAATTCAAAGAGTTGATTTGAGAGTTGAAACGGAATGGGGAGCTGAAATCAGCATGAAAATCTGGTTTAGAAAAGTGTGTTGTGGTTTCTGAGAATTATAATGTTTTTTTGACCTGTGCAATTAGAATCTTTGCATTGTTTTCTAAAAAAATATATATGGTTGTGTGGAAAAATATGTTTGCATTGTCTCACCGGAGCTTGCTAGTCACCCTAGTGTCACAGAAAATCTGCAGGTCCATCTCTCACACTCAAAGAGCACAGAGGCTCCATATAAAATATGGAATTTGTCCTGACAGAGCTAAGGAAGGTCTATAAGCATGTAGTTTTTGGCAAAACATTTTCTCCAAAACTCTTAATTAGCTTGGCTGTTATTACATTTGACCATGCATCTGCTTGGTGCTTACTCTCTCTTTTTTATAAAACACAGATGTCACTGGATTTCTCTGTATGTACTACATGGTTCTACAGCTCATAAAGTGTCTTTATATACGAACTCTGTTTGACCGTGACGAGTGGGTTGAAACTTTACTGATGGAGTCATTCCACTTCAACCTCCAGCTGTCAATAGGGCTTTAAACTGGATGGATTTCTATAGTTCTGACCTTTGGGTTGAGTGTGTCCTTCATCAGGTGGAGAGGCAGCAAGGATATGGGCTTGCATTAACTCAGTTTCTGAGTACGAGCCAAACCTATATGTTTGTATTAATTAATATTGATGTATAATGTAAGAGAATCTCTCTCTCTCTCTCTCTCTCTCTCTCTCTCTGGATATGTGGCATATACGTATATGTGTGCTTTCTACGACATCGGTATATCTGTATCATTCATTTACAACAATTCACAGTGAACATATTCATGACTCTTAACACTGAACGCAATCTTTGTGCAAGTAAAGTTACATTTCCAGGGATTGATATGAGTGATGCGCAAGTAAGAATTGGTGTATGTGGTCAGTTTTCAGTATTCACAGTGCATACCTAAATGCGTACCTAACTTCATATTGGACTTCATACCACCACTTTAAAAAGAAAAATAATAATGACAATTTAAAAAATGGTTCCTGTTGGTCTGCAGGGGCCCTGCTTCTGCACCAATCAAAATTCAGTCAGAGCAGATCTCAGCGCTTCTGTCACTGCGTGCCTCTCTGCCCCCTCGACTTCACGGCCCGCCCCAGTACGAGACCCAAGTGATCTGCCCCTGTGGTCCTTTTGGAGATCGCGTGCAATGCTGGGTTACAGAAAATCCCCAGCTGTGTGAGATGCAGTCAAAACTGAACTCAGAAACTCGCCCCAAGTGAAGGGTTCAGTGGGTTTGGTTGGGGGTGTGTTGAGTCGTAATGGTGCCAGCGCCCATGGTGAGGTGAAACTCTTTGAACTCATTAATGTAGAGTACTACAGCAAAAAAAATATGTCAACCCCTGCACATTTCATAGGATAGAGGAGGCAGTAGGACCATTCGGTTTCTTGATCACTCATGACTTGTTTATGGTATAAACTTTCATAGAACTGATTAAAACTGTAAAGGAAGTCAGAAATTTCAATGTGACAAAGCTATGGCAATGTTTAGAATTCAACCTGATCTGAGTTGCCTTATGGTTTGAACCCCATTCTTTTATATATAAAACAAGTGAGGCCCTACCACACTAAATGTTATGCAAATGATTCTGCAGGTGTGGAGAGAAGGTAAGAGGCTTTATTCCCCCTATGCTCCCAAAGAAGAGCCGATTGGAGGGAGCGTTTTCCATGGCCATTGTAAAAGGCGGCTCTGTGATAATTCTCAGGTAGCTAATTCCCAGTCAAGTCTAATAGCGTTCGTAATGAGCTCTAAAGCCTCTAGATCGGCTTTCAGTCATCCAGCTCAGGCTTTGATCTGAACCCATGTTTCATGCACTCGTGGGGGTCTGAGCTACCTACCACTAATTCCCCAAATACACACGTCTACACGATTCTCTACCACATTACATCAGACACAGTCGGAGATATATTTAGAGCACAACAGACTGGGGAACATCATAAATGAGGTAAATGTTGAGAAAGTTGGTTCATGTGAGGTTTGGGCTCATGGCAGCTAACTTTTCCCTGTTTTAGAGTATGGTAGTGTTTTGTTTTGTTTTTTTGCTAAACAGAAGACGTATATACTATTATAGCTTGTATAATAATACTTTATGTTTGATACTAAGTAATTAATATACACTTGAGGTATGAACTAATGTAATACCACCTCTGTATATTGCTATATACTTGCAGCAATAAGATAAAATGCCAAAACATCTTTTAATACCCAGTGTGTTGTGCATGTATACAGTATTATGATCTGTTGGTGGGGGGCCGAGTATGTCACATTTAAAATAGATCATTTTCCCCATAGACTTGTATTCAATAAATATGTCAGTGTCAGTGTTGTTATGGTTCATGTAAAATAATTAGCCCCCAAAACTTGATGTTGCTCTTAGTTAGTCAGCAAGCAGCTAGCCAGCTCAGTCAGTTGATTTCAGAACAAAACATGGCTTCTGTGGGATTAATGTGTTATACTGAGCTTTAATGAGACTAAAGTGTATTACTTTCAGGGTTTAAGTGCTGTTTTAATCTCTGTCTTTCATGGCTATGTATGTTTTTCCCTCCTGATTTTAGGAATGTATGTCAGAAAATAAATATTTAGCCTTAGCCTTTACAGGTACTAAAGGCTATATTTAGCCTTTAGTACCTGTAATGTAATGTATGAAAAACATTTGTAACTGTTTTGGTTATTAATAAGGAAACGATGCATTGGCATCAATCAGGAGAATGAGCATTACGAAATGAGCTTTCTGCTCTGTCGCACCACCCCTCCCCACACTCCACCCAGTTTCAGACATCCTTGGCCATAAATGGGCTGTTATCCAACTCTTACTCCTTGGCTCAGTGGTAACACACTGGTCAGGGGAGCAAGAGAGACAGGGAGTTCAAATAGGAGCAGATTTTTTCTTTTTACACAAACTTTCAATGTTTGGGTGCCTCCCTGTCTGTGCAAAAGTTTGGGTTCACATCACTTCTTGGACAGTGTCCAAAAATCACTCATTTAATTAGTAATTGAAAGTAAAGGTGGAGGATGAGTGCGAGAGACACAGACAGAAGTGGTTGAGGTGTCTTCTTTTACTGTTACAGATTGTGGGCTGAAGGGCAAAAGCTTGGGTATTCTGTTCTTTAGTCAAAATTATTGGCATCCCTCTCGTTGTGCAGCAGTATTAATATCAATCAACTTGCAACACTATAGTAGCCACTACAGTTTTAATGTGTGTAAAGTATCCATTTGTCAGCGCATAAACACACCACAGAAAAGCACGCAGTGTGAACGGCACAAAACTGCATTTAATCCATTCACCAAGTGAAGAAGCGGGCAGCCAGGAATGTAGCGCCTGAGGAGCAGTGGTGTCACTGGTAGTCATGGAAATAAAACCCATAACATTTAAAATGGGGCAACTCCCTAACCACAAGGCCACCAACTGCGGTTTCCATAGCAACACCTAAGCAACCATCTGCAGTGTCATAGTAACCACCTAGGAACACCATGACACCAATCTAGAAACAAAAACAGTTACCATAGCAACTGCACAACCACACTTTACACATTTTCATGGAAATTAATTCTATTTATACTATATTAGTCAAATCCACTAGTGTACAGATAATTCAGGTTGTTTGTGGTCTATTGTGTTCTAGTTTTAATTTTTTTATTGTCTTTTAAAGTTACTCAGTAGACGACACAAAACTTTCTCATGGCAGGGCAGCAGCCTTATGTTTCTTACAGATTTTAAAGATTTTACAGGGTGTTAGGGTGCTTAAAATGCTGTCCATGTCATCTCCTGATTTGTTCAGTGGAGTGTGTGAGACTGTGTGTGTTATGGGTTGGTTGGAGGCAGCCTGGGGGCCCCGGGGCCCCTGCGGTGGTTTTGTCTCTCGCACCTTCGCTCTGCCTCATGGTTAACATGTAATGGCCGCTGGAGTCTGTGCATTTCCCAGCAAATTAGTGCCAGCCCCGCATGAGCCTCGATGAACGTGGGCCGCAAGGAACATACTGGATCCTCTGGGGGTCTCACTTTGGCCAGGGAAGTCTCACTGCTCATACCTTGTAAATTTTTCTACTGCTCTCTCTCTCTCTCATTCTCGCTTTCTCTCCGCTCCTCTCCCCTCCCACCTTGCCCTCTTCCCAACTAACAAACTCCCGGCACTGTGGCTTAACCTCAGGCGGCGGGCTCTAATTATTCCCTCCCACCCCAAACCTGTGAGACACCTGTCCGTTACCTCTCTGCCTGTGAGACTCAGGGCCATTATTTGTCAATCAAACCCTCTGCCCAACAACGTAATGCTGCCATTCTGCCATCCGGTCTCTTACTGG
Organism: Brachypetersius gabonensis; assembly: GCA_037577145.1. Classification (NCBI taxonomy): domain Eukaryota; kingdom Metazoa; phylum Chordata; class Actinopteri; order Characiformes; family Alestidae; genus Brachypetersius; species Brachypetersius gabonensis. The sequence continues at coordinate 7,037,122 of JBBJLR010000111.1, forward strand.
CAAAGAAAACTCCCAGCCAAAGTGCATTTTTATTGATTTCCCTTATTCATTTTGTTCTCAGATTGTGCAGGGCTCCCACAGCACAACCACACTACAAAACAAACAAGTTTTTGTTGGTCAAGACTTTGCCTCATTTCTTCAGAACAGCTTTGGCTACATTTGGACAGCTCTTGCACTTCAGCAATGGAAATCTTGATGTTGCTTATAGCAAAAAAAAAAAAACACCTTTTGAAACAAACATCTTATTCACTAAACAAATTCCTTGAAATGCAGCCACTTTTATATTCAAGCATTTCAAGGATGTAGTTCAGCACTGCAGTCTGGACAGGATTTATGTGCTGGAACATGATCAGCGTGAGTCTTTATAAATTCAGTAAATTCAATGACGCTAACACTGCATGACAGTATACTGGCATTAGCAGCATCGGACAGATAACCTTTGTTCAAACTAAGTGCCTGACCATACGTTGACACTCTCAGGGGACAAACAGTTTATACTGCCTCAAATCTTATGTTGGGTGTGTACAATGTCCAGCATTTGGCAATGAAATATAACTAAAATGTACTTTAAACAGTATGAATAACTGTGTTGCTTATTATGTGAACTGTGGCTATACTTCTAAAAATGTACACCTGGGCCTGGTTTTGACTACAGCTATATCAGCTAAATAACTGTTGCTGTCTCACTTGTCACTAAATTACTACAACTCATCTATTCTTTTGATAGGAAATGACTGCTAATTTGAATGTATGGTGGGACTAACTGCGCCAGTTTTCACTCTTGTTTTTAAAAAATATACACTTCAAGATTTTAAGAATATGATGTTACACACCCAGTGACAAATGTATTTGTGTGTTCACTGTGCCCTTTTATAGATAAGTTTATATGTTAATGGGATTAAGTCAGTGTATGTATGTGTGTGGCATGCACAAAACACTTTGTTTAAATCACTATCTACCAGAATGAATTACATTAAATAACCAATTGTACATTTTTGTATCATAGCATGCTGCATGTGCCTGAACTGGTTAGTACAGGAATGAATAAACGGATTTATGCAACCACAGGAGGAAATGAAATATCTATCCTAAAACATTCTTTAGAGTAATAATGTGTGCTTTCAATTAAGAGTTCTGTCACATTTAAATATGAGATTTCCATTTTAAATTCCCATTGAAGTGCATTTAATCCGCAAGACCTAAAGCCACTATTCATTTCACTATGCCTAATCTTTTCACAGTTAGTTAGTGTTGGAACCTTTTTTAAAAAAGAAAAAAACAATAATTTTACCTGTTGGTTGGACTAGAACATTTTCCAGTTAACCTTGTTCAAAAGCATTCAAATGAAAAACATTTACACATTTAAATGCAACAACTGTCTTATTGGTCCATACAGCACATTCAATCACCCCACCTTTGAAGAATAGTTTTGAGACATGCAATAGTTTAGGTTTAAACATAAGTACACTGATAGAATGGCTATCTCTGTCATTCAATCAACTATAAGACCCAAATACATGTTTTATTTTGAGCCATCTGCTGTACAAATGTAATTTATTGGTTTGAACTTAGTTTTAGTCATATGTATCTATTTCACATTATGAGAAATGTTTTAAAGTGGATGTTTTAACATATTTTAAGTCATTTGAATAATCTTACTGAACTTATTTTTAAAGTGTAACGCTGCCCCACAGATTAGTCTGATAGCCACATTACATCAGTTTTGCACTATTTTATTATACAGATATCTTTACTGTGTGTTAGCATTAAAGCCTGTCTGTTAATATCAGCAGTTTTTGCTAGAAATCATGAGGTTTTAGTTGCAGTGTGGGTGTTCTGGGTGAAATATCAATAAAATAAAATTTCAATACCCAGTGCTTAATGTAACGTAGATTGTCCTAAATGATTAAACATGGGCAGCTGTCCCTTCAAGATGAACCTAAAAGTGAAGGAGATGGTTCTGCTGCCCTGCTATCCTTTCATATGCACTGTTAGTGTTGCAGAATTACTGAAAAATTACTTAGATTTGTCTAGCAACACTATAAATAAAGACCATTTGTCAGTCAACTGTTTGAATGAATGGAGAGATTATAAGCACTACAGCTGTAATTGTCACGCACACAAGTTAGGTGACGCGCAAGGGCAATTGGAAATGAGCGCATATGATATAGAAGCCAGATAATACAGGTAATCTATGCTCAGTCATTGAGTCTTCACTCTAAACCCAACTGCTTATTAGATCTTCGAACCATGATTACTCTGGTCCTTATCAGACCTTGTGTGTGTGTGTAAGAATGTGGATTCCGGTCGGAATCCTTATTCTAGTCTGTGTTCTCACGTCTGGGTTCTTCCATCATGCCACACCGGTGAGTCGGTTGAAGAGATAGAATGACTGAGCCCACAGCCATGAATCCGTCGGAGTTTGCCGTCATGTGCGATGTTATGTAGCAGGCTGTGGTGATCTCACAGTTGGACTGTGATGCGGAGTCCTTCATGGTTTGCGCTGAGCTTGCTCACCAGACCCTTCCTCTAACTCTCATCATAGACCGTCACATTGAACAAATCCAGTCTCTTGTTAGGATTCCCCTGTCTCCTGCTTCATGACCCACTCCTTTCCTGGACCAAGAATAAAATTCTTCAGTGGGGTCTGTCCTGTCAGGAGATATGTCTCTGGGCAAAGCCCGGGATGTGCTCAGGAGAGTCTGAGGTGTCCGAAGTCGACCTGGAGGCCATTCCCATCCCTTATCATGTCCTGGCTAAGGTCTTTAGTAAGAAAAAAGCCAGCACCTTAGCACCTTATGACTTGGTCATAGACTTTCTGCCAGGTGCGGTACCGGCCCACAGCCGGCATTTTTATCTTTCAATGACAGAGCTTAACCACAAACAGTGAAGAATAGGCATCTGCTTCCACTCACTTATAACAGTGAGTGCGGCTTATGGCTTAACCACATAACGATGACAGGAGTTTCAGTGACAGGTGCTTAGGAGGTTCATCCGGGACATCCGGGAGTTCTGTTGTGACACCTCTGACCACTCTCACCAAGCCATCAAGTCAGCCTTTCCATCTCGACTCTTCAGCTGCCCAGGCCTTCCATCGTCTGTGCCTGCTCAGCACATCTCCGATGTGGGCGTAGAAGCCGTTCTCTCCCAGCAAGGTCCAGATCATAAACTGTATCCCTGCAGTTTCTTCGCTAGAAAATTTAATTCCACTCAGCAGCGGTATGGTGTGCAGTGTGTGCCCAGGCCAAGTCAATAATCAACCAGCTCCAGATGAACATCTATCTCAGCCTGTTCCTTGCTACCCATGTTTGCACATCGCACTGGACTTTGTAACCAGTCTGCCTTTATTTGAGTGGGAAGGATACCATTTTAACCATCGTGGATCGTTTTCCAAAGCTGTACACCTGGTGGCTTTATTTCCATTCCCACTGCTAAAACCTCTGTAGAATTAATATTAGAGCATTTAGTCTGCTTGCATGGGTTCCACAAAGTCATTAGCTGTGTTCGAAATGTTCACTTCTTCACTATGTAGGCACTATGTAGTGCATCAGCCATTTTGTAGTGGTGTCTGTCGTAGCATGACATGCCAAAATCTAGTGTTCAGACACTGTTCACTACATAAATACACATACCATCATGCACTGCCGTTTTCTTTTACTGCACCCTACATAGTAAACGAGTGCACTTTTCGTACACACTGCACACTCTTGTTATTGCGCAAAAGTCAAAAAGAGAACAGATTAGGGGGAAATGGGGCTTCAAAGGAGGAGATTCAGTCACACTTGCACTATTTTTTTCTCTCTCGCTGCGGAGGACAGTAGTACCCAGGGCTGGATTGGGAAAAAAAATCGGCCCGGGCATTTTGAGCCACAGGTGTAATCTGGGCTTGCAGGCAGGATTCCATGCCGGCCAGCTCTGGTAGTACCCTCCGGATGGATCTATCTGTCCCTGTGTCCACCAGACACCGCCTCATGTGCGGGGTGTTTCTGATAGAGAGACGAGACGTGTGTTTATGCTACAGAGATAAAGTGCCAAGATCCGGCGCAATATTTAAGCAACAGCAACATTCCGAGTGTCCAAAATGAACTAAACGTCACTTCCCTTGTTCACTAGTTAGCCCCCTATATATCAAACACTATCTAGTGAACGAGTGAACAAGTGCACTTTTCGAAGAGATTCGGCTATTGTCTCGGACAGAGGGCCCCAGTTTATGGCGATGTTCTGACAGGCTTTCTGCCGTCTGATTGGTTTGTATAGCTGCCTCTCCTCTGGATACCACCCCCAACCAACAGCTGGAGTGCTTTCTGAGATGCTTTGTGGCAGATCGGCAGCAGTCCTGGGCCTACTACCTCATTTGGCCTGAGATGTCTCACAATCTGCAAGTCTTTTCTGTTACAGGTCTCTGTCCTTTTGAGGTATGCTACAGTTTCCAGCCTCCGATATTTGAATATCAAGAACCAGAGGTTGACGTACCGTCAGCCCAACAGTTGGTTCGCAGGTGCCTGCACCTTCGGACATCTGCACGTGCTGCTATCCAGAAGGCTAACAATCAATACCTCAGGCAGCATTGGCACCCTTCGGGATGATTGTTCCATATGATTGTGACATGGTATGGCTATCCACTTGCACTTGCACCTGCACACCCCCTCCAAGAAATATTCTCCCTGGTTTAATGGACATTATAAAATAACACACAGATTTAACCCTGTCACCTAGCAGCTCCAGGTGCCTGCTGTGCTCCAGGTCCATCCTCTTGTCTAAAACCTGTTTTCTGTTTTCCCTTTTTTTCCCCAGGTTCCTGCTTCCTCTGTCCCCAGGGGTTTAGTGGACGGTGGCTCAGTTGATACCGTTCGTCGCATCCTTGATTCACGTTGGAGGGTCCGGGCACTCAGTACCTTGTGGACTGAGAAGGCTGCGGTCCTGAAGAAGGAAAAGAAAAAAAACTTTTCAGAGTAATCATTTGGAGCAGGATTTAACAATTAACAAAACATTAATCATAACTTCTAAAGAAAATAATTGACAGAATATGGAAGATGATCTTTTCAATAACTGTACAAATGAACTGGGTACATATAATCTTCAGATATGCTGAATTTTTACACTGTTATCAATTTTAGACACTGAAGAAAGTTTCTAAAGAGTTGCATTCAGAAGAGATACACCCATACATTTCTGAAGTGCACCATTTCAGAGTCAATTTAATCAAAATATTTGGAGAAACAAACACCACCCCAAAAAACTTAATCCAGGTTAGACTAATTCCCGTGCTCAGAAGTGCAGCCCCCTACAATCAGGTTGCAAGTCTGGAGTGGCGGATTCAGCCAGATTGAGTAAAGGTGATGACCTGCTGCTGTCTCACTGTCATTGGTTCTTCCCCTGTGGATTAATTTGTCATGAACATTAGGGATATCGCCCTTCAAGTGTTCATATGAGCACTATCGAACTGGTGTAGGAAGGACACCAGGGATTTACAGACAATGAGGAGGAAGAAAAGTAAGAAGACAGAAAGAGAGGGAGGAGGGTGGGAGAGAAAGAGAGAGAGTGAGAGAGAGAAAGAGAGAGTGAGAGAGAGGCAGAGAGAGAGAAAGAGAGAGAGAGAGAGAAGGGGGAAGGTGGGAGAGAAAAAGACAGGAGTGAGAGGGAAGGAGAGAGAAAGGGAGGGGAGAGGAAAGAAGGAGAGAAAGAAAGAGAGAGGAGAGTGGAAGGAGGGGGAGAGAAAGGGAGGAGCCAGGGAAGTGAGAGAAAGAGGCAGAGATAGAGAGAGACACAGAGAGAGGGAGGAGGGAAAGGGGAGAGAAGGAAAGAGAGCGGAGAGCGGAGGGAAGGGGAGAAAAAGGGAGGAGGGAAAGGGGAGAGAGAGAGAGAGAGAGAGAGAGAGAGAGAGAGAGAGAGAGAGAGAGAGAAAGAAAGAGAGGAGAGAGGAGAGAGGAGGGATGGGGAGAGACAGGGAAGAGGGGAGCCCGGTCTCACGAGTTTTCGAGCAGCTATTATGATATACAATGTAATCAAAATGCATGCTGGGACAGCGCTTCACTTTTTCGGGCTAGGACACTGTGTAACATTGCCAGTATCAGTGGTAACTGGTGACTAAGGGAAAGTGAGAAAGAAATAATGAGTTAATTCCTTATAGTTTTTGTTTGCAAAGCAGTTGAAACATGTTGAAATACTGTGATACGGGGAAAGTCCCTAACCCTAAACCTAACCTAACAGTCATCAGTTAGCGCAGGGAGTGGAGAAAAATAGAAAAGGAGGGAGTATGGAGAAAGAGGAAGAGAGAAATCCCACCCCAGAGATAAAAAAATGAATACACTGCTTGATCTTTAGGTGTTTTTGTAAACATAAAACATGCTTTGGGTGTATCTAGGTTCATGTTTTTTAAATGGTCTGATCAGCATGGCTTCACACAAACAACAATTTTACGCTTTTCTTTTCTGAAGTATTTTTAAACACACAAAAAAACGCTTTCAGGATTTCCAAGGTTTGAATGTGCTCTCTTTGGCATCATTCCTTGTGAGCACCTTCACTGTTATTGGTACAGTTTGTTACATGTAATCCTCAAATTAAACTTTATTATATTTATCTGTCCTTTTTAACTTGCCCATATCCTACATCATATTTTACACCGAGGTCCACTTGTAATGTATGTGTTTAGATATTAAAATTGGTCAGAATGCATTTTTTATATGATAGTTTTGTAACTTCACTTTCTCACTTAGTATTAAACAAGCTGTTTTTGCTGCTGTGCCTTTTAAACGGATTAAAGCAAACCTCTGATCAGATGATCTGACCTTGTTTTTAGCTGATTCTCCATATTTCGGAGTCAATGCTGTGTTACAGTCACAGCTACACACATGCAAAACAACTCACACAGGGCAAAAAGTTAGAAACAATAAGAATGTATTTGTAAAAGGGTTAAAGGCATTTTGTGAACCTTTGATGGCTGTGTGTAGGCTCATGTATGAAAGAGATTAGCATTCACTAAGCATAAGTGTGAGATTACAATACATTTTACCTTCTCGCTTTTCTTAAACCAAAATTATTTGGTCATTTAAAGGATTTGAAAAGACTGTCTGTATGTAAAAACTTTAAGGAACTTGGCTAATTTGACAAAAAAGGAAAATTAATTTCAACACTGGGTGCCAGAACATAGTCCTGATGCGAAGCAGAAGCTGTGTGGCAGGATTTGACTGTTCTCATCAGGTAGTGTTGTATGGTCCATTTTTAGTTCTGTAGGGTTTTAATTTCATGCAGGTCGCTACAGGGAGGAACTATGTGGATGACCTTAATAAGATTGAAGACTTAATGTGCTGCTACATTTTAGGTCAGTACCGAAGAGTTTTCTTACCAGCCAAGAGTGAGGTACTGTAGTTAAGTTTTGCAATGATATAAAAAAAAAAAAACGAAGACGACCATGTACTCATTGGTCTTTTGGTTCGTGTACTTTCCTGTTTAAGTTGCTCCTGCCTTAGATTATGTTATTGAATCTCCCTCACCTTACCCCAGTCTATGTTTGTTTCAGTTCCTAGGTTTGTGTTTTGTGTCCTCATGCCTTCTTCTTTTCTATTTATAATAAATCATTTCACTCACGGAAGTCTTCGTCTGTGCCTCCATCTTTCTGAACAGATATAGCCGGTTCATGACACTTGTGGTTGAACATCAAAATTACAGAGAAATGTGAAAGCATCAGGGCTAATGACAGCCTGGCAAACGTAGCCAAATAAGACTTCTGAATAACATGCACAAAAACAATTTTAGCAGAGCATGATGGTTTGGTTGTGATCCTTAAAGGATAAAGAGGATCAACAGTAGAAAATACATTCAAGATTGAAGGAGAGATACTGCTTGACAACTGCTGAAGTTGGGAGTGTTCACTATAGGTTTCTTCAAAACACTAGCAGTCTTAAAGGCTCACAGAAGATGACTTGTTGAGGAGCTGTTAATGACTAGCCCCACTTCCAGGAGTGGTGTTGGATATTAAGGAAACCTGAAGATAGCATAGAGATTGCATATGCATCATGGCCTGGGGTGGGAATTTCTCTGCTAAAGACATTGAGACACTATACCGGACAGCTTAAAAAAGATCACCAGTCTCTCTCCCCTCTGTCAAGGACATCTACATCATGCCCTAAATCCGCAAAGCCACTTTTATTGTGGAGGACCCCCATACCCCCAACACCCTCTTCTCCCTCCTGCCATCTGGCAAAAAGTTCCATAGTACATGGGCCTTCACTACTAAGATGGCAAGTAATTTGTTCCCCCGAAACATTAGATTACTAAATAACAACTTATTTAAATTTAAAAATGTAAAAAAAATTGACTCCTAAACGTAGTTGCTATGTTCTCCTAAAACCAAACGTATCTACATGTTAGAGCCTGAGAGCGGTCACCAGAGGCCACCACACGGATTTAAGTTCTGACTTCTATTTTGACATTGTGTTGTTACAGGAGTTGGGTTTGGCATGATGTTCAGCTGTGTTTCATTTGGCATTTAGGATTTCTGTAATTGAGTTACAGCTGTGTTTCATTTGTGTTTAGTGCTTGTGTTGGGTGATTGGTAGTTGGGCTTTATGTTGGTGTAAGGGCGTTCATGTTCTGTTTTCCTTGTGGGTCAACTGTTGAGTTACTCCACTGTATTTTTGACGTTCTCTTGCAGAACTAATAAGTACTGGTTCTGATCATTGTGTCAGATGTTTGATTTGATTCAGCTTTCTGGAAAGAATAAAGAAAGAAAATGCAGCATGTGGACTTCGAGTGGTGTGTGTGTCTTTGCAAAAATTTCTGTAATAATATTAGCAAATTTTTCTAGATGGGAGTATTGTAGATGGGATAGGGTTCCCATGATGGAGTTACTAGATGTCAATACCTAGATGTCAACTGGAGAAAGACGAGTAGTGCAAGTTTGGGATTGATGGTAGAAGTAGAGTCAGAGGATCTTGTTAACCTTCTCGTGAAAGAAAGGGACAAAATTGTCCATGTTAGAGAGGTGGGTGGTGGGAGAGACAGGAGGTTGAGGATGGACAGCTTGGTAATGAGTTAGCATCCATCAGTTGCTGGTGCTTCTGGTTTGCCACTAAACACACACACTCTTGCTCACTCTGATGTCCTCTTGACTCTGCCTAATTACTTCCCCTCCTGTCCTCCTCCCACTCCTTCCATCAGTAATATTAGTTTCCCTGCTGTGGCTCTTTCATGATAACTGAGAAAAATGCAAGGTGCCTTTGTAAATGCGGGACTCCAAAGGCAGACACTGATGTGTTGGCTTATCCCCCCTGTGGTGTGTGAATTAAAAGCACTATCTAGTGGTTCAAAGGTGAGCCCTTGGGTGTCTCTACAGCACAATTATCCACAATCCCTATCTGCACATTTAGTCAGAGACTTATCACTCATCTAGTGCACAGCCTGTTCACAACCTATACCATCCCTCACTGAAGGCATGCTAGCTGTTGAGGCAAGACAGTAAAAATGCTAATTAAAAAAATAGATATCACAATGAATACTTTCTGGTTGACTGCTTATATCAGAAAAGCTATATATGTTTTATGCTGGAAGTCAAAGTATAAATGTGTGAAATTAAATAACATTTTTTAAACAAAAATCATGTAGACGTTTTTTTATTGTATAATTGTATAAAGTACTCCATTAGCCAGTATGATCTCAAATAACACACTCTGTTAGTGTGAAAATGGTCCTCACTACAAAGGAAATAAATATATGGTATGACTGTATTACATGATTTGTAGGTTTGGCAGGGTGAAAAAATGGCTACACATAGACAAGAGTGGAAGTGAAATCAACCAAACAGGCTGGAATGTATATATATTTACTCGGCTGGGCAAGATGATGCATTATTATTGAGTTAATGCATTATTTACTTATCGCCAACAATTATTTGATCTCATATTAATGCTGTTTTATTTAACTTGCTGTTGCTCAGAAGTTGCTTGTTATAATGTAACGATCGTGGTTCTTGAATGCCCTGCAGTGGCGAATAGCTTTGGTTTTATATTTGATTTGATTACATTAATTTTTAAGCAGAGATTTACAAGAAATATTTGAACTACTGCTGTGTAACTGTGTAAAAGGGAATACTGCTGTTATAAAGCTCCTTAGTTGTTTGCAAACCAAATATCATTGCACTTTTGTTCATACAGAAATACTTTAAAATAAAAGGGCGCAATACACTATTTTTGAATTAATTTTCATTGCCCTGCATTAATATTTACATTTTTAAACATTCATTGTTATTATTAAAATATAAAAGGGGCTATATTTTAGATGCAGTTTGACAAAAATGTTAAAAAATATGAGACCATCATTTCTGCAAGCAAGGTCTTTGTCTTGAACATGAATGTGTTGGAGGCTAGATTAGAGCCAAAACATGATTTACCCGATGGGCTCCAAATACGTTTGAGAGAACTTTTCAGTGGGAAAGCCAATGTTATGACCAACTTTATAATAATGATGTCAGTTGTCAAGTGAAATCAGAATTACTGTCCTGTTGAGCAGAGGAAATCCGATTGATTGCACTTCATAATAGTATCAATTATTAACCAAAACACACCAAATGGAATTGCCAACAAATTGAAAGTGGCTTTGTCTTGGACTGATTGATTTACCAAAAATGACAGCTCTGGAAAATCACAGATTTTAAACCATTTTTACTGGTCTATTCATTGTGAAATATAAAATGGTAATCTGCTGTTTCAACATTAAAACAAGCAAAAAAATGGTGGGGTTCTGACAGCGACAACATGGTATTGCAAGATCCATTCCAAACACACTATTAAGAATACCTATAGGCTTTGTGAATTTCCTCTCTGTTTTACATGCCTTACCTTGATGGTGTCAGCTTAGTGAAGCACTTACATGCTGCAGGGTGTTAATTATGGTGCCACATGCTGTCACACGGTGTACAAGAGAATCTACAGAGCCTCAAAAGTTGTGAAAAATTCTTGTATTATCACTGCCTTCTTTTATATGTAGGTGAAAGAACCTCTTCTAGTGGATTCCTATCAAACTCATGAAGGTCAATGTACCTTTGGAGAATGACTCTGAAATTAAAAATAATCCAATAGAGTGCCAGTACAGTTGGCTAATTGAAAGAAATGACTATTTGCATGTCCTTATTGAGACACTCTCTTGTTCTCCTGTTCACCTCTTTAATGTCATGGGTTTTAAGCAAAATAAACAAACATTAATTATGTTTAATAACAGTAAATGGGGAAAGGTCTTGACTTTTAATGTAAGTCAATGTAACAAACCATAATTCTAAGTCATTTTGGACCATTTCTGTTTCTCCATTATCATGTAATATTGACACATCATGAGGTTTAGCTGGCAAATAAAAATGACAGAATTGAGAATTTTTTTTAAGTAAAAGAGTTTATGTATGTGATAAACACTGTTTAAACATACCATTCACTTTCCAGTCCATACAAGGGATCTAAAGTACCAAAACCCGGTTTTAAATTAATTTATTATTAATGTCATCAGTTGACCTTGAAGGAGAAAAATTTTAATGACAAGAAAATGTAAGATGCCCTGTAATACTAACTCCAGTCTCAATCTGAAATTTCAGACTGATGTGGTGGTCATCACCATGTCTTAATTAGCCTTAATTCTCCTTTCATAAAGAAGTTTTGGGGAAATAAAAACAAAATAGGAGCTCCTGAGAGACATTTCACCCAGTTTCTTTTGGTAAACTCCTAGTGTGGAATATTCCCTCATCAATTTAATAAATCAGTCTCATAATGTTTTCATCTCATGATTATAATCAAATCACAAACATTACAATATCTACACCTGTTTAACAAATGTGAATTCTTTTTATATAATTTTTTATATAGACATTAGCCAGTGAACTGAAGACAACTCAGGGAATATAAACACATTTATTAAAACAGTCTATTTCTAAAACATAAATAAAGCAATCAAACTAATATCAGCTTATTTACAGTTTTAACAGATAGAACAATCAAGTGGTGACTGAGCATGCACTGTACACTCGCTTTGGCATGTGTGCGGGAAAAAGATGAGGCGCAGACAGGATGGTGCGGGTTTGAGTGGTAAAGATGGTATTCCATGGATGTTCCACGTCTCTGGAGACAAAGGGAAAATGGCAATGATAACTTAACATGACATCGTAGCAAACTACATTGTTAATGAGATTAGCTGAACTTTTATATAGTCTGTACTGAGATTAAAGTGGGTGTTTTAAGCTGCGAATGACTTCAGCCTAATAAAACTATGTTTAGCTTTATAAATATAGAGCTTAACAGTTTTCAGGAGTGCTAAAATTTACTATGAGATTAGTATAAAGGGCAGAATAAATTGATTGCAGTGCACAAAAATCTGAGCTTAACAGCATTTGTTTTGTTTTGCTACTCAAGGTTGTGCCCAGACCCTAATGTTATCATCTATCTTCCTCACAGTGTTTCTATGGAAGTTTGGAGAGAAATTCAGAGTGGGAATTGCATCCAGTCCCTGCTGGGAATCAAGTGGTCCATTGAGGTCCAGGGATGAAGTTTCTGCTATTGAAAATGGACATCTCACTTACTCAAAGGTTTCAGAAATGCTTGTTGGAAGCTTGACTTCATTGATAATATCTATGCTAAACTTTTGCTTAGATATTGAAATTTAAAAAAGTCCTTTGTTGCCTGCTTGGAACTATGATGAATTCTTTGTCTTCTAGAGGTTTGCTTTGATGTTCAGGGCTTGCACAGAGAGAAAGAATGTGGGGGAAAGCACTTTTGTAACCTTTGAAATAGACCCTGGCCCTTCAAAATGTGATAGGATGTCTGGTTTGCATTTCTGAAACCCATTGCCACTAGTTGCACACTATTCAAAGTTTCTTCTGAAAGAGTGCTCATGGAGAGTTTGTTCTCTTTTGCTGCAGCGACAGCCTCTAATCTTCGGTGAAGCCTTTTCATTATTAATGTTGGATCATTATTTCTAGACCACAAACACTCCAGCTCATCTTAGGCACTACAATATTTCAGAGAATGCACTACGCAACAGTCCATTGTGCTTTTGCTTTATATCCTTCTGACCAATGCTTTGTATTGAACATGGTGAATTTAGGCTTTGGTGTGACTGCCACAGAATATGCTATTATACAATAGCAATTACAATTATACAAGCTCTGTGTATGTAGTTAAACACCTGTGTCAGCAATGGGTCTACAGGAAAGTAGCTGAATAAAATCCCGAATTGAAGAGGTCTCTGGATAATATTGGAAATGCAGTGTATTTTGATGTCCCTCTTGTCTTGATTTAGTGAATATCTGAATATGATACAGATCAATCTGTGGGGAGTTTTCCTTATTTTCCTTTGTGTTTCTTATTCTTGCTGTAGTGAGTTTCCCAGAAGTCATCCATCTCTCCATCCTTTCCTCCAGGTGTGAAACCACAGATTTTCTCAGTTTCTTATACCAAATCACAGCACACTCTAACTGGTATTCATGTTCAGTGGCTTAGTTTAATGGCTTTAATGAGAAGGAAGAACACTGGTACAGAATATAACACTGGGCTCCAGCTGTCCCACTTTGCCATGTTCCCATTCAGGGGGTCCTCGAGTTATGACACAGATCCGTTCCAACGACAATTATGAAACCTGAATTTTAATGTAAGTAGAAACAAATCCTAGCCTAAATCACTTACCTCTCCTAACACAGTTGTAAAAAACAACTAAGCCACAGAAAAAGGAAAATAACAAATATATTGTACTGTACTGTTATAACAGAACAAAACTCAAAATGTTGTATGTTGACTGTCGTAATCTGAGGACCCTCTATATGTTGGCGTTACCCAGCTGCAGTAATGGAATACAGTTTCGTAGTTCCTCAACAAGTCTTCAGAAAAATTGCTGAACTAAACTTTGTAATCAAAAGCGAGATGAACCAGGTGAATATGGGCAGGGAAACTAGATCATCCTCCAGGACCAGAGTTATACCCCTGCTGTATGTTTTTATTAATGTTCTTAAAAAATGTTTTTACTGTCTTGATTCCACTCCAGTGCTTTTTCTTTTGAGTATTAGTCTCTCTTAGTCTTTTCTCATTCTCTTCATGTTTCCTGTCACTGGTTTCACCCACATTTCTGGAAGGTGGCTTTGAGAGAATTACTTTTGTAAACAAAAAGTCATTTGATGTACAAATAAAATAAATTGCAACTACCTGCAGCTGAAACTAACACCTGAAGGTATTCGATTGTTCTTTCTGTTAAAACTGTAAATATGCTGATATTAGTTTGATTGCTTTATTTATGTTTTAGAAATAGACTGTGTTAATAAATGTTTAATTTATATTCCCTGAGTTGTCTTCAGTTTACTCTAATACTGGCCAATGCCAAAATCTATATCAAAAGAATTCACATTTGTTAAACAGGTGTAGATAGAAATGAAAGATTATGATTTGATGTTACAGAGTCTTTTGTTGGATCAGGTAAAGCAGCTTAGGGCTCCACACCAAGAAGATGATTGGTGACTACTATCATACACATTTAACTGGGAAGAGATATACCAAGGTGTTGCATCAAGACCAGCTGGTGCTCTGCAATAAAGGGTCAAGGATGATACAAACCCCGACCCAGCTGCCAGCCCAGTGGCTGCTGTCCCGACCTCCTAACCAGACCAACACTTACAACATCACTGCTGTCTACTTGGGAACTTAAGGGCCTTGTACTTGACTTTGGGGTTGGTAGAGCCGTCTGATCCTCTGGTTGGGGTCATGTAGCGTACCTAAGGGAGATTGTCAGTGTGGTTTAGTGTGACCTTGTTGAACATGGTTCATTATGCATCATAGGGAAGTTTGTGAGGTTGTGTTTTGTGAGGTTCCTTTCACGTTTCTCTATTCCTGATTTTGGGGAGCATTGTGTGAAATAAACTTTTACAGTTCCTCACACCTTTGGGGGTCAATATACATTACAAACCCGCCTTTCTGCATAGTCTGTTGAATACTAAATGTTACATTGAATAGATGGTTAGAGAAGGTCTATATTTTCTAAAGTGTTTTATTATGTATGTCCCTCAAAGGTTATTTCAAACATTCATTCCACCAGTAAAATAGTCTCAAGTGAAACCGTTTCTATCACATGAATAATAGCTGTACATTCTGCTTGTTTATCTGATTAATTCCCCAACCATCCTTTTTTTCATCATTCTGTAATACTGACTGAATCTTATCATTTGCTTTATTTAAGCCACATTTTGTGTAGCATTCTGATTTACAAAGGTTGGGCCTAGGGCTGAGATCAAACATTAGCATTAGTTACACCTTTTTTGTTATGAAATAAAGAAAAAAAATGCTGATTTTCTCATTGACCATTTGCCAGGAATAATTGGATAACGATTCACAGTTAAAAGTCTTCACAATTAAAAAAACACTTCACAACACTATCCTGCGCTGTCAAACGTCATGCAGAAGGACTGTTTTAATTTAAAGTTAAAATCAGAAACACAGAGAGGCCGGAGGTGAAGGCTGTCCTTTGATTTATTTTATTAGTAGTCTTACTTTTGGGTGTAAAGAAATTGACTGTCAATTTAATATAAGCCTTAGATATATATTCCCTTGCCTGTGGCTTACAGAGAGAAACAGACAAGAAAAGGAGAAAAAATTAAATGCATTATCTCGGCGAGCTGCCAACTGGATGTGTTTTGCAGCTCCGTCAGTGTCATCATCCGCTCTATCTCCTTCTCTTTTCATGTCTTTTCCCTCCTTCTCCAATCCTGATGCATGTCATTTAATAAAGCACGCTCCAACCACTGAATGTTTTGAAACCCTTTTCCCCCTGACATTCAGGAGCACTTGTAGAGGCAGGGTGCCTATAGTAATTTGGCCTGCTAGTGTTTGCCAGTGTTATGAGGAAGCTGCTCAAATTAAAATCAAAGGGAGATAGAACACTCTTCTCTCAGAGGTCATCCACAAAGAGCTTCATTTATTACCCTCACTCTTGTCCCTCATGACTTTGTGTTTTCTATTCTTTGCCTCAGCTCAGATCAATACTGTAATTTACAAGGTTGTCAAAACATTCAAATACAAATGGCCAATGAGGCAGAGGAGTAGAGGTGGACGGATGGCTTTCCTGCTTCTGTAATATCTCCTCCGTCCTCCTCCATCTTTAGCCCTGCTACTTTTAACAAGTCATTTCCCTCTTCCTGACATTAGTTTTCATTAGGCCTCTCAGTACTGACAGAAAATCAAAAGCGGTCCCAGCCCCCGCCTCCACCGGGAGAGATTACAGTCTGACAGGTGGCTCTCAAGTGTTTGCAGCTGAAGGTGAGAATAATACAATAATCAAAGCATTATGGGTCCATCCATTTTGCCTGGGCCTATGAAGCATGTCCACTTGCCAAGCACACTCCGTCTGATCATAAATAATCTGCATTCCTCTTCCTCTGCCTGTTTAGAAATGCAATTTTGGTGTGATATCTACAAACATCTCCCTATCTCTCCATCCTAAAACACATCTATGTATCAGTGTCCTGATCCGTCTTACTTATCACTTGTATTATTCTTTTATCACATGTATCCCTCGGGAGTGTCTAATCTCCACTAATATTGATAATGCAGATCTGATTATAAAAGCACAATCCAGTTTGCACTCATCAGATAGCAGGAGCTTCTGAATCATTACAGCAAGCCATTATTCACCACAGAGCCACCGACTAACCCTGGGAAAGTGCATTAGCTAGCAGGAAGTCAGGCTCTGTAATGTTTCTTTGAGCAAAACATTCAGCCTGTTTCACTGTTACTGTCCCACTGTGAACTGCCACACTGCAAGGTCAAGGTCTCCAATAATATTGAAAGATATTTAGTGGTGCACATTTGATATGCGTGTAATTAAACACAGCTTTGAAATGTTAGTATATAGATATGCATAGTATTATGTAGCATAGTATAATTATTATCGTTGCTGAAAAAAATAAATGAACACAAGTGTAAACAAAGTGTCAGAATTTTAATTGAAAGTTAAAGTTTGTGAACCATTAAGGACTGTCAGTTTACATTTTTCAGGTGATGTATAACTGTTAAAAATGGCATTTTCCTAGGAGGCTTTCATTGCTAGACATCCAAAATACAGTATATGTGTATGTGTATGAATATGTATTAGTCCTAATGGGACTGGGACACTGACATTGTGTATTTCATTACATTTTCATCATGTAAATCACAGTTTGCTAGTCTCAGTTTGTTCAAGCAAGAGTGCAATGACAGACATGTCTCTAATTTGTGTTATTTGTACTTGTAGTAGGAAACAGTAGATGTGAGAGCTGTGCTTCTTGAATGAGGTAATTAGAAGCTGTTTCAAGTGATTAAGCTTTTTGCATTAGCAAAAAACATGCAAAATAAATTACATGTGATATAATTGATGAAGACATTAACACATTATTTCTTATCACCTGAATGAACCATACAACTAAAAAAATAACGTGTTAAATTGTTAAGTGATACAACCAGAAGCAATAACAAGAACTTATACTTCCACGGAAATAAATTTGGACCCATCTGCACATCAGGTCCTATATTTATAAATCTCTTGTGTGGATAAATGTATCATTTCCATGTGCAGGTATGTGATAGTGATGAAATTAGAAGGCAAAGGGATCCCATCTGCATCTGCTTCCTCCACATATATATGCATTGTAATATATTGACACAAATGGTTTCACTCTTGCCTGAAATGCAGCTAGAGTACAGTGTCCCATGAGATCGGTTATGGCCTT
The DNA here is from genome assembly GCA_037577145.1 of Brachypetersius gabonensis. Lineage (NCBI taxonomy): Eukaryota > Metazoa > Chordata > Actinopteri > Characiformes > Alestidae > Brachypetersius > Brachypetersius gabonensis. The sequence continues at coordinate 7,054,841 of JBBJLR010000111.1, forward strand.
CAGCAAAGGGCCATGAAAATAAAAAATAAATAAACAAAATTTTACCCTATTAATTGAGGTATCTGGCTTTTCAGAATGTTGCCATGTAATTAGTAGTCATACTATGTATAATAATATGTCAGACATTACTGATGAGAAGGAAGCCTGAAGCTCTTTCCCTTAAGCTGATATGCTAATGCACTAACATGGTGATCCCTTGGCCGTTCCCCTCTGCAACCCCCACAGTGTTATTAGAGGACAGCTAAAACACCTGAGCCAAATGAACTGAAAGACCAATTTCCTTTTAAAACACAAAAAATATCAAGATTACACGCATTTGTATTTCAGAATATGCTTTATTTCAATACTTGATTAAGTACACAAATACTGAAATAAATTTTAATATCCAAAGGTTTGCCAAACATGATATTTTGTTGTGAGAATCAGTGCACATCCTCAACACTTCTGCACATTGTGATGCTCAATTACTGTTTATTTGCTGAATTTAACATATTGATGAAAACGTAAAAACATAACAAAAAATGCAGCTCGTGCTAAAGTGTTCGCACAGATAGAAACTGATCACCATGTTTGCATTGGTCTTCATGCAAAGGATGTGCATTTATTTTTTATATAGAAACTTAATAAGACGTAGGTGTTCCCAAACGTTCATTTGACTGTGCATGTATAGTCCAAAAACAAAACAAACTTTATACTGCTCAGGAGAAAAAACAGATTGAAGCTCCAGAAGAGCTGGACTGTATCGTCTTTTTCAAATATATATGGTCAGTTTCCCAGACCAAGATTAAGCCTAAACCTAATCATTGATATTGCCTAAGGCTTGAATTAACCCAGTTCCAAATGAAACACATCTAATAACCTGCTCATAGTATGTTAACCAGCGTTACACCTACACACTGATTTCTCATCTAATCCATATCCTCCTTATTCATTTTACTTTATTATCCTCTTTGTTCCTATCACTTTAGAACTATATTGCTCTTATTTTTTTCCTGAGGCACAGTGTAATGAAATGAAGTGATATAATGAATTAGAGTAGGTAGAATAGTCTGAGGGAATTCCACACTCAAAACCAATCATAGAAAAACAAGGTTAATGTACAAATTCTAAAGAGACCTAAACACAAGGGTTCAGTTCAGGAATAACCGTAAAACAGCTCAGAAATGTGGTATAAAAATGCTTTTGACGAAGATGCAAATTTAAAAAAATAGCCACGTATACAGACCATGTAGACATTACAGACCATTTTCATATGAGCTTCGTACATACAATAAATATTTTTCTTCATATGTCAGCTATTATTCTTTTCAAAAATTTGCTGCACATGGATACACAGCATCCATTTTTATTCAAAACATTTATTAGGCTTAGGCATGTTTTTACACTTCTGTCTTCCATTCCATTTGTTTCTGTTGTGCTTTTTATGTGGGAGTAAACATTCAGTGTCTCATGACACTGAAATCAGAAGAAATGTTTGTTCTGAGAATGATCTCAGGCAGCATTCCTCTGCTTCCTTTAAATGAGGTTTGTGTCAACAGCTCCAATATGACCCTCTCATAAAACCCTTTAAAATTACAGCAAATATTTTTTCTCTGATTCATTGGTTAGATCACGGTCTGCTCAGGGCTTATGTGGAAACAACTTATAACCTGTGTATTGCTTACAAAACTTAATGTTTGCTTTAGCCCGGCATCAACTTACAGGAAAAAGGTCTCCTGGAAAAACAGCAGCAGAATTAATCTTTTCATTTTGGACAGATTTCGTTTAACTTGGACATTCCTTCTAGTCAGTGAAATAACCATCTGCGCATCAACTCCTATGAATGAAGAATTGCAAATAATCCACAACTCACACATCTCACCTGTAATATCATTGATTTATATGGAGAATCCACATTGCACTTTTACCCCAACTCAGCCAATCATAATTTTGTATTTTATGGTATCTTAATTTTATATGGCATTTTAATCATATTTTGTATTTTAATATTGTATTAATGAGATGGACTTTGTACCTACAATTTTGTAGGTACACACACTGTCCAAAAGCATCACTAGAAATGCAAGCAATCCATCAAAGATGGAAGCAGAGTATGTTCAAGGGGGTATAGCTTGTCCTCAAGTTAATTTAACCTGACGTTAGCATCGCCTGCTCTCACTTTCAAGCACAGTCTGTAACCTGCTGTTAGAGAGGTCTACTTTGTTGGTCAAGGAACATGAACAGAAAACTCACTAATAGGCCTAATTGTCAGCTTCATCCATCAACAAAGTCAAGACTTCCATTCTCTAATTACAGGCGACAGTATCCCTGGAACAACTTGGGGTAAAGGGTCTTGCTCAGGAACCCAGTGTTGATATGCTGAAGGTAGGATTCAAAACATGTGACCTCTTGGTCCAGAGGCAAGAATCCTACCCACTAGGCTACCACCACATAGTTTGAAATTGATATCCACAAATGAAAATAATGCATCCATGACATGAAATCGTTTTTACTACATCAGATCTTTTCTGATATTGGTCAATGGTCTGTATGTTCCAGAAAAATAGAAGAAAAGTAAGGAAAGTAAGACCAGACCAGTATTTAACTAAATGTTCCAATGTTGCCCTGGTCTACTTGATCCAGCACTGTAGAATAAATAGTAAAATTCACAGGCCAATGTCTAGTTAATCAATATGTTCCCAGCAAACCAAATCCGGCAGGATTAAAGGTATCTGTTCTCTCAACTCAAACTTTCTTTGTATTGGATTTTGAGACCTTCTAAGGAAAGAACACTTTCACCGAAGACTAACAAATGAGAAAAGGTTCAGATGCAGTCGTGCATTTGTTTGAGATTGTTTTTAGAGGAACACTGGTGTACTTTGACTGGTATTTTACCATCATCAAATATGATGGTATTTTACATTCTGGGGCTTTACTTCATAAACTCTTTTATGGTATTTTTAGGAGTGTGTGGACCCATTCATTTCTATATTTACTGGTCGCTGTGGCATCCCTGATGTGACAGTCGCTAGGACACATGAGGATATCTCGTATACAGTAATCCCCCACTTTTCGCGGGGGTTACGTTCCAAGAGCACCTGCGGATAGTGAAAATCTGTTGTGTTTTGGCAAAAAAAAAAGCCTAAAAATGCCTATTTTTATAGTGTAACCCCTAAATATGCCCCCAAATATCCCCCCCTCTACACTTTAATTTCATGTTAAACTCAAACTCTGTATAGACAAAGATACAAAAAACCATACAGAGCAAATAGAATCAAAGTTTAACGCTGAAATCTTCTTGTTTGCTTCATTATTATCCACGGAAATGCCCACACATACTATATTGTACTAACCTTTATACTGTGGGAGGATTCATGAATAATTGTGAGCTCATCTAAAGTGAACTGCCTTGATTTGTTATGTGTAATTGAAATACAGTTATACATGTGAAAAGACATCCTGAACAGAAAACATAATACATTTTAATGCATAATTACTGTTTATTTTCTATTTAACAGATACAATTTAGGAAAAATCATAAATTGTGCCTTGTAAAAAGGTTAATCCGCACAAAAAAGTAGAAACATATACACAAAAATGACAAAAAAAGCTATTTTCATGTTCCTCTCCTGTGTAAAATGCATTAACTTGCATGACTATATGTATCAAAATGACAACATTTCCAGATCAAGCTTAAATATTCATATTGTTCCAAAATACTGAAGATACTTCTTCCCTTAGTCGGTTAAAAACTTAAACTGGTCTATATTTTGTCCATCCAGGCCATAACTATGGGTAGCTTTTAAGTTAATATACATAAACAGATTTAAAAAATAGCACATTTTGAACTGTCATGATGTCAGTCTTGTTTTCTGCTTCAGTTCAGCAAAGGCAAATCCTTGCTGGGCTTTTGGCAATTTGTCATTGTGTTTATGAGAGTAAACTGAATTCTATAACCGTACAGCACATGCCAGCAGTGTTTTAAAGGGATAAAGTGATTTGGCATCTCTCTTGGAATTAACACCATACCTTGCCTTTAATTGCCTCCTAAGGTGGCAGGAGAAGAGAGCAGCTTGCTGACTCATGCTGGGGCAATTACCCACCTGGAAATGTGCATAACCTCATCAAATGCGCGCACACACACACACACACACACACACACACACACACACACACACATAAACACACACACACATAAACACACAGCAGAGAATTTGGTTTGTAATTAATAAGTATACACAAAACAACAACCAAAAATGCACAGCTCAATTTGCAATTTGAAATCTTCCCACTAGCAAAAATTAAAACAAAAATATTCAGTTGTTAGTGCAACTTGTAGGGACTGTTAGTATTTTCTCTCTCAACTGCATGGTAGGTTGAGAAACAGTATCAAACCTTAGTCAAAGCTGCTCCCCCAAAAATGCTTATCTATAAGAGAGCCAGTGTGAGAGACTCCGAGCACCATAGTTGGCCATCAGAAGATGGAAATTTCACATTGGTGCTGACAGAAGAGTTTACCAAAACTTGCTGCGGATTCAGGTTTAGGATTACAGATCTTAAACAATCACTGAATCAGTCAGGGCAGGTGTGAGTGATCCTTTTCACTTTTATTCTTTAAGAATTACTGCAAAAGTCATCAGCTTTTTGGCGGCCTAATTTAGTTTTAGTCTAGTCTTTGTCTCAAGCTGTCATTTTTTTTGTTTGTTTTAGTCACGTCAATACTCTTTTTAGTCTAGTCAAGTTTCAGTCGGCTGAAAGTCTGAGCATTATAGTCTTATTTTAGTCTGAATTATCCATGATTATTTTCGTCTTTAGTCCATTAAAGTTGTAAATGCAATTCTGTTTCTTTTAGTCAAACCTATTTCACAGTTCAAACAAGGTTCTCTTATTATATTATTGTTACCTTATAAAGAATACTGTGTATCCATTCCAGACACGGAAAACACTCTAATTTGAATTTACGACATTTATTTTGCCAACCAATCATGTATAGAACTTAGACGTACATACACATATATTTTAAAAAAATAAATAAATAAAATAACATCACATAACTCAAAAGTGCAAATAAAATGAAAATGTGTGTCTATTCCCATAAAACCCACATTTGTAAAACTGCTAAAAGTCTTCACCTTCAGTGTGCTGCCCTGAACTTACCTGAACTTACCTGAACAAATATATTCTACACAACTAAATCAGAACAATTTAGGATCAGCTTTTTGCATGGATGAGAGAAAGGCTGCTTATCAAAATGCTGTGAGAGAGAGACTTTGTGCATGTCATTTCTCTCCCTGGCACTATATTGGCCCTGCGTCCCAAGACTTTTTTCCACTCTAGATAGATTTATTCACAGTGCCTCTCAATGGACGTATTAGGACGTAACGTCGTTCAACTCTAAGGTCAAGTGTCCCAATACTTTTGTCTCCTATCGTACAGGAAATAACATCTTGTCTCATTTTAGTCGACGAAAATAAGAGACATTTTAGCATAGTTTTAATTTAATAAACCACATTTAGTCTCGTTCTTCTTTGTCAACAATATTACAGGATATATTTCGTTTCGTTATCGTCACATGACCAGCATTTACATTGCGTCTTGTCTCGTTTTAGTCACGTGATAAATGTTCGTTGATGACGATATTTAGTTATAATTTTTGTTGACGAAACCAACACTACTTACAACAGCACTGTAAGGACGTCATGACGTTTGTGGCATCAAATAATGACTATTATAGAGAAAAAAATCAGGGATGGAAATACATCAGCAACATGAATAATTGATAATGATGCCTTTTCCCATTACACTTTATTTTTTTTCACCATACTTACATTTAGGATGTACCCACAGTAGGCAATCTGTACCATGTCCAAACATATTTAAGGCTGGGACACACTCAGGACTGATTTTGGTCTATGGTAGAGTTTGCCAGAAATGTGGACAGATATTAGTATACATGAACAACTAGATACAAGACTTCAGAACTCAGAACTTGGTATAATTAGGCTCTATCCTCATGCACGTGGATACCAAAGAACCATTGAAGAAATGAAAAAGCTGTGAGGTCAGTGTCTGAGAGGATGTACTCCATGGTAGCTCACTGGATGAAAAAGGACAAAGCAGTGAGTAATGTGATAATATAAGCATGTTCTGGAACATTAAGTGCTATGAGAGCACAAGCACATGAGGGAACAATCGTATTCAGGCACAGTACAAGGCAACCGGGCCTAGTGTGAGTATGCTCTCATATATTGATTTTTTTTTTCTTCTTTGTGAACTCAACTTTCTCCCAATATTAGAACCTCGCTCCATTTTTATTTAATGTGCAGGGTAATTAACAAAAGCCTGAGTGTCAAATCCTGGGTTATAATGTCAAATTGACCTCTAGACACAATACCCACAATTGCCATGTTTGTAAACAGACATTAATTGGTGCTTCAGTGCGGATATTGTGTTTCCAGTCAGTAGCAGATTAGGCTCATTTTGTGATGTAAAAATGGAACGACATTAATGGTTATGCCAAAATCATGTTGTATTTGATGCTGTGATGCCAAATGTGAATTTTGGCTTTTTCTCTGATAACAGAATGTTCATCACTGTTTAATGACCTATAACGCTAAATTCAAACAGCACTGAATAGTTAATCTTGAACTTATAAAAACGGCAAATCCTTGACTTGTTTTAATCAAGCTTGAAAAATAGGTGTAGAAGATAAATATGAAACATCTGGGGACCATTGTGGTTTTGACTGCAATGAAGTCAAGGGATTTGTCTTTAGGAATCAAGTGGAGATACAGCTATGGAAGCTGTTGACATACAGAATTATAAATGCAACATCCAGGGACTTAAAAGGTGTTCCGTTCTTCCACTACCTTGATTGAATTACAAGAAAAGATTGGCATTAATGCAGCATTCCCAGAGTTACCAGCCTCAGGAGGAACCCATCCTACTCTGCTCAACCATCTGGTTGTCTTTGTTGTTGTGGCATCATGCTGATTTATCCCAATGCTCACACTTTCCAAAGCACCACCCTTAGACCATCCTAAATGCACACTAAACACACACCAAACTCAAGCTAAATGCACCCATGTGTCAAAGCAGATTTGGCCCAATATAGTTCTCCATATCAGAGGCACTACATCTATTTAAAGAGCATCAATGGTTGTAAAAAGTGCAAGAACATTTGCAACTCTCTCACAAAGACATAGTACATATTCACACACTCATAGTGCACACTTTTGTTACATTTGGAAACACATCGCTAAAGATGCGAACAGACGAGTTCAGACCAAGAGAACCCAGGAGGCCATCTTAGAACACTCTGCTGGAGAAAAGGATCAACTGGTTAAAAGGCCAAAGATTGATAAATCATGACACAGAGCTTGCACACAGAATCGGAGGATGGGCTAAAACCACAAGAAAACATGAATAAAGAAAAAAATGTGGTATTTACCTTCAAGGGAGTTCAGTTATGACTTGCCTCTCATGAACACATCAATAAATTAAAAGAATTTGTTCATTACTGCTGATGGGTTCTGAGGCTGATCTGAAAATCATACAGAAAGGGAGAGAGAGAGAGAGTGACACGCACAGAAAGAGAGAGAGAGAGAGAGAGAGAGAGGCAGACAGACATTTGGTACTGTGTGAACCCTTTTTATTTTTGATTTGAGACACTTTCATATATGCTTTTAGGTCTCATATCAGAATTATGTTACTCCTCAGGATGTGTAACACAAAGGCAATTGACTTGACTTGAACAGATGTAAAAACACTGGCCGAGCATTTTGGAATGTTAACAAAGATACAAATTAAACTATAGGCAGTGTTATTAAACTATTTATTGTTTGTTTGTTTTTTTTTTTTTATCAATTGTTACACAATGCTGGCATCAAACTGTCTGGTTAGTCTAGTTGTTGCTATGCCAACAGTTGAGATAACAGAGATTGATGGACTGAATTCATATCACCTGCAAATTTGATAAAGAACAGAGTATTTTTAATGTGATCTTGCCAGGAATCATTGCGCTCTTGTGGTCTTGTCTTACCCACACTTGTGTTGTGAACGATGTTATATCTATAATCCCACTTTAGCCTGTTTTCTTTCTGCTTAGCCTAACAATAAGATGCTTATGCCTAAAACCTCAATAAATTATGGTAAAATGATATATTATACCCATATATTTTTTCTAGCAGTGTGACTTATGTTCAGATACATTCAGATTTATGCATTTGCTTTAATGCACCAGATTTATTAATGAATCATGTTACAAATGTAGTCAGATGTGGCCCAAGGACTCTGATGTAGTGGGGTGCAATTAACGGTGCGTGGAGGGCAGTGTTGTTACCCTACTGACCCTTAGCCATTTTACATGCATTACCATTTGAAATCAATAGCAAAAAGTAAACAGTAAATATTCCTCATTAGATTAAATGGCATCAAGCTCAGATCAATTCTTGCTCTGAAAGACAATTAGACAAATATATGAGTGAAAATCCATCTGTTACACAGCTATCACTCAGTGAGCGCTGTTGTGAAACAGGTAAAAAGATTTTGGTTTGCCGTGCAGAAAGATTTCTATTCTTTTCTCTTTTTATCCACGGCAGCACGATGCAGGCAGCTTATGGATTGAAGACCAAAGAAAAGTACAGGTTATTTCACCGCTCTTGTATTTGAGTATGGCACTTTTGCTTGATATTTCCTCCACCTCCTTCAGACATTTTCTGCAGATGTACAGCTGTGTTCAAAGTGACAACAGTTGTTTGAACAGCGTAAAATGTTTCTACAAAATTGAAAACTGTCAATTTTCCTCATTCCTTTCTTTCGGAGTGAGGGGGACGTGTAGAACTGGCAGTCACAGCGACTCTGATCCAGTCCTGCGGGAATTCTGATGAATTTTGCATGGTCTAACCGTTGAGAAAAAGCTATTAGAGAATTTGAAAAGGGGAGAGCGAATGGTGTATGCTTTTGTGTGTGTGTGTCTGAGAGAGAGAGAGAAAGAGAGAGAGAGAGAGAGAGAGAGAGAGAGAGAGAGAGAGAGAGAGAGAGAGAGAGAG
>JBBJLR010000111.1:7066293-7076562 GCA_037577145.1 Brachypetersius gabonensis
TTGTACTCAGTTCAACAGAACAATACTATGAGTGTCCATAACTGTTCATTGCTTAACTTTACTTGTTTCCTTAAGTGGAAGGAAATGTTTGGTGTAATGTTTTCAGCTCTCTATACACGCTAATTCCTTCCTACAGCCCTGGGGGCTAAGGCTAAGCCCCCCCTGTCTTTCCATCCTAGAGACGTCCCCGTTTCACAGTAGGTATACACCCACGCTAAAATATCAAGGTGAAAGTCATCATAGCTTGCGTAGTATAGACCCAGCTCCCAACAGAACTTTGTGAATAGATTAACTATTTTTTTTAATCGCCCGATAAGAGTCTCACGTTAATGCAGCACGTTAACGCCAATAACGGCCCACCACTAATTCTAACACATTCCAACATCTGAAGAATGATTTTGAAAAGTGGTGTCCCCTCCGGCGCCCATGCAGCAATTGGTAGGACTGTTAAAAATTCCCCCGCTGGTTAAGTGTTAAGAATTTATTTGTCCATTCTTGTGCTTGGAACTCCAAATTACTACATTTCAACCAGCACATAAAGACCTCATTAACGTCAACACAGAAAGCAAAAAGTGTTTTTATAGTTGTTTTGTTTTGTATGACCAGAAACAGGAAGGTAAAAAAAGGTTCATTTTGATTTCATTATTTTGTTCTGGCTACTAGTATAATTATATTAAAGCAACAATATCTTTTACAATGAATCGGGTATTTTGACTGATTTCCTTGACCTGATCCTTGACTGATCATTTTTTCTTGTTTTTATGAATACAGTTCCAACAATAATATATAATACACAAATAAATATATATGGCCTTGAATCCAAACTACATATACGATTTGTTGGTAAGGAGCTGTGTGACTGTTTCTCAGCATCTCTGCATTTGAAGATTTTTTTCACTAGCGCATTCTGCAAGGGGGGTAATACTCCTACCCTCACTGAAATAGGCTCTCAGCTCCACAACTCCCGTTATCCCCCTGACCACTCTGGCCCGGCTCCAGAGGGAGGCGCTCTGCTTTTCTCTATCCTGACCGGAGCCGTAATCTCATTTTACTGAACCCTCCGGACTCCAGCGCTTGTTAACTCCAGCAAACAGAACAAGTCCATTCATTACATGGCGGCCATGATGAATGGCTCGGTCGGACAGTAAGGGAAAGCCGAGGTGTAAATGTTCAACCCCCCATAAATCACCCAGACAGGGCCAGTCTACACCTTAACCTAAACACACTCAAGAATGATGATCCACTGTACGGGGAACAGCCTTGATAACACTGCTCCGTTTTAGCCCTTTCGTCAAGTCAGCTCCAGGACCAAATACACTTTCAAAAAATGTGGATTATAATTGTTCAAACAAACTTTAGGATTAAGAGATAAAGGACAGTTTCATGGATGTCTGTGAATCTATTTGAACTTCTGAACTGATGAAATCATGTACAGCAAATGCATGTATTTCATTCAAATTTTGCAGCTTTCACAAGCATAATGCATTACTCAGCAAAGCAATGCAGACTACAAGCCTTCTCATTCTCTTCAATCCTGTTTACACTCAGTTTTAAAGTGTATTTTGGACTGGAGTGGACAGCCGAAACATATCGCCACTTACACTTGGGTCAGTGATATATCTTCAGAGTGTCCAGCTGACCACCTGTGCTCAGATTTCATTTTTTCATGTCACTTCAACTGCATACTTTGACACCACTGCATACATCACACCAATGCAAAAAATGCAAAAGATGCCAACATCTCTCACTTTAACAGCCAAACTCTCCGAATCACTGGTTTTGTTGTAACTGTTAAACCTGCACCATTATTTTAAAAAAAGTAGGCTGAGGATTTCACTGCCAGTCCAACATAAAGCAAAATGATTGACATTCCATCTACACTTTGTCAAGCTCTACGTAAAAGGGGTAAGTTATCCATCCAATTTCCTCCACACTTGCAGTTGTTGTCTTTGGGTTCATGTTATGTTCTGTCCATTTAGGTTCAAAACATTTTAATGGTACGTGTAAATGGAGATTTGCAACTTGTACCGTCATTCATTCATTAATAAGTGTTACTAGGGACGTTGGTATAGGCGCTAGGCAGGGACTCCTGGACGGGACACCAGGCACTTTTACAATACAGTTTTACAATAAAATTTCAGAATTTTTGTAAGAACAATGATATGTAAGACAATTTTTGGGAAGCCGGAAAAACATTTAAAGAACTTATTAAGTGATCTGCTGAAATTCTCCTACAAAATTCACTTTTACAGAGTTAGCTACCTAACAAAATTTACATTAGCAACCAACAGTGTGAAATCTAACACTTGGAGAAAAGAAGCTGTTGGTGGATGAAGCCTCAGATTGAGTGGATGTAACTTGTTCCTTAAAAATGTAAAGTAAAGTACATGTTCAATGTACTTGGTGTAGTGGTAAGGGTGATCGCCCTGCAATCAGGAAGTCATGGGTTCAATTCCCAATTCCCTGTTCACACCGTGTGCTGAGGTATGGTCACGTTCACTTTCACTATTGTTAGCAACCTCACAAACCATAATAGCATGCAAGCTAACATGCTGTAAGTTATCCAGTTTAACATAATACCGTGTATAATAGTCTGGGTTGCAGAAAATATGTGTACATTGTAAAATGGATTTAATATCTTTATATTGATTTAATATTTAATAATATATGTTAATTTGGTAAACAATGCAGTTGGCGGTTGTAAAGTTAACTGAAATTAACAGCAGGTGGAGTGCCAGCCCACCACAGGGTATTTAAATTCAAAATGTAATTTACAATTTTTTATATTACATTTTTTAATTTTAGTCTTTTAGTGTTAAAACATTGCATCTTTTGTGAATCTGCTAGGAAGAAGCAATGACACTGCCTACACAAGGAAGCAAAAATGCTGATGTTTGTTTTTTACATCTTTCAGAATTATTGATTATATTGATTTTTAACTTGGTAAACTGTTTATCAGCATCACTTATGTTGTTGCCATGGTAATGGAAAATGTTCAAGTTGTGATAGATCACAAATTCTAAAACTGATACCAACCAAGTGATTGTAGAACAACCAACTCTTCCATTCCTTGCACTCCTGAAAAACTGAGTGCTCAGGGCATTTTTTCACTCTTGCTCTGAGAGTAGTATTCTGTTAACTGTATCAAACAGTAATGTGTTTTAGAAACACTGTTGACAGATAAGGGTCGAGCACTTCCATTTCCTGCCCAGCTCAGCTGAATTCTTTCTGGACTCAGATCTTGTAGCTTCTGTTAAAGCTGAACCGCTCAGAATGTGGACATGTCCCTCTGACCATGGCTCAGAATATCAGATCGGAGGAATCTGGGGTACTTTCACTCGGCTGATGATGAATAATGGAGAGGAACACATCTAATGTGCAAAACTAACCCACTTACCCCACTTCCTTCCTTTTTTTTTAATGCCATTTGTTCCTTTAAGCTCTCTCTCTCCACTCTTGTCCCTATTTCCTCATCTATTTTTGCTGCTCGTGACCATGCTGACCTATTCCATCTAATGACAGGGAAGAGATTATATTGTCATTTTGTGAAATGCATTTTTAATGTTACACATCTTCACTCACAGCCTGTGTAAGAAGGTCCAAAAGCTGTAGCAGTGAGCCAGATACAAATGCATTTGAACTCTCTTTGTACATGCTTAGACTGTTTTAATAAAAGTCTTGCTACTCTACAACATATACAGCACCTACTGCAATGTAGATATTTGTTCATAATGTAATGGTCAACATAGACAGATTCTACAGAAACATTTTTCATTCTACAAAAACATGCTAAAGTTCTGAAAAAAGCTTGTTGTTCAACATATTGTTTAATAGTTTTGAGATATACTTGAACACTGAGATACCTATGCCATAAACTCATCATGATGGATGCTATATGTTGGCAAGAGTTGCCATTATGTCACATTGAATAGCTGTACTGTTATCATTGATGGTAACTGCCATGACAGATGCTATAGGTCTTATGTCATGACATCAATTTTGTAGTACCAAGCTGACTGATGTGTAGTCTCAGTACTCCACACCCAGATCAATTCTACATATATCCAGTAACAATGCTGTGTTTATCTTTATGATGTATTGAAGCAAATTATTACTTATTAGTCATAAATGTTTTGTTTCAAATTCGCCCATGCTGTGTCTATACCAATACAGTACATACCAAAACTGGTCTATACCAAACTGTACAATACAGTACAGTTTATAGCACATGAAAGCATCTTTTCTGTTTGGATGTCGCCTCCATGTGTTATTGCTAATTTGCATAAAGTTGATCGTGGTGAAGTCGATTGCATTGCTCAGTTCAATCGCTTCACATTGCCAATGACAGCCTCTGAAGATAAATGTCTTCTGGCTGACTTGTTGTATTCACCACTGAAGCTAGACAAGCAGAGTGATTAGTATGATCTGTATGAGTTCCTATGAGTCATTGTAATTATGAACTATAAGCCAGCATTATAAAGACTTAAGGAGCTTTAAATAATTCATTTATTAGAACACCTTAACCCCAGCCACTGGAGGTTCACAAGCCAGTGTATTTCTTAGTGCCAGGCCCAAGCTCAGCAAAATGGGGAGGGTTACGTCAGGAAAGGCAAAACTTTGACAAATATGCAGCACCCAGACAATTTCCCATAGTGGATCTTTCCAAGCCTGGGTTTACAACGACCACCAGTACTACTGGGCTACAGTGGGCTACTGCTGGCCGAAGAAGAAGAGCAGGGGGAAGGGGTGTCCAGAGGCAGGTGGAGAGGAGGCAGAGTAGGAGAGTAGAAGTATGCTGGTTAAAGGGGGAGAGCTAGCTGAAAGGATAGAGAGAAGGGCGGTTGATATATTGTGCATGCAGGAGACCAGATGGAAGGGAATTAGGGCCAGGTATATAGGAGGAGACTTCAAATTGTTCTATCATGGTGTTGATGGTAGGGTACGTGTTGGGGTAGGTGTTGTTGTGATGAAAGAATATGTTCTGGAGGTGAAAAGAGTGTCAGAGAGACAAATGAGTGGGTTTTTTTTGTTGTTGGTGTCATGCTGAAAGGTGTATTGGATAAAGAGTATACCCAAAAGAGTTGGAGCACTCTTTAATGCATGGGGTGATAAGAAGTTGATGGGTAGGTATGGTGTCAAGGAGACGAATGCAGGCGGTGAAATGGTAGTGGATTTTGCAAAGAACATTGAAATGGCTGTGGTAAATAATTTTTTTCAGAAAGGGGAGGAGCACAGGGAGTAGAGGAGGATGCACATAGGTGTCCTGTGTAGGAGTTTGAGTCTGAAGGAGACTAGAGACTGCAAATTTGTGACTGAAGAGAGCGTAGCTAGACAGCATTGAATTGCAGTCTGTAGGAGTCCTCTGGAGGTCAAAAAGAGGAGGACAGTGAGGGCAGAGCCAAGAAACAAGAAGTGCAGGTTGAAGAAGGAGGAGTGTACAGTGGAGTTCAGGAGGTAGGAGTTAAGACAGGCGTTGGGTGGCAGTGAAGAGCTGCCAGATAGCTGGGCAGTTTATACAGAAGTAGTAAGGAAGACAGCTAGAAAGGTGCTAGGGGTGGCATCTGGACAGAGGAAAGAAGACAAGAAAACCAGGTGGTGGAATGAGGAAGTACAGGACAGTATCCAGGTTAAGAGGTTGGCAAAGAAGAAGTAGGATGACGAAAGTAGATAGGAATGTGAGGAGATCAACTGTAAGGTAAAGACAGAAGTGGCAAAGGCTAAAGTTAAGTCATATAGTGAGTTGTATGACAGGTTGAACACATAGGAGGCAGAAAGGGAGCTGTGTTGATTGGCTAGATGGAGAAACTCAGCTGGGAAAGATGTGCAGTGGGTTAGGGCGGTATAAGATAACGATGGAAATGTACTTATAGGCTTGTAGGGAGGAGGAGTATTTTGGGGGACTAAAGAATGAGGAGAATGAGCAAGACAGAAGGCTACAGGATGTGGAGCTAGTGAATCAGGAATTGCAAAGGGTTAAACAAAGGGAAGTAAGAACATTTATAAAGAGTGTATTGGAAATTAAAATTTATGCTCATGTTAACCTCAGTACTAATCTCATGTCTTTACTCATTAATGAACTAATGTTCAACTTCTATATATTCTCTATTTATTCTGTAGTACAATATGTTATATGATAATTGCATATCTGTATTATGGCCTAAGGCCTCTAACTTCATGTCTACATGTGACCTCAGTTCCAGTAAAACATTTGATTGTCCTCCCAAGTGTCGCAACCCACACTTGCTCCTCAGGCATGTGAAAGCCGCTAGTATGTAACAACAAGGTAGATACGATTCACGGCCTAGGAAATTAGAAATGAGCTCAGACCATCTTTCTTCAATCTACTATTCTCTGTAACTGCCTAATAACTACTTTACTAATAAAAGAGATTCTTAAAGGACTTTGTGCTTCAGTGTGTGATTCAGAGACGGATTGCCGCAACAAGGGCATGCAGAATGAAAGGCTGTTGGTCCAGATGACACACCTGTGGATGGTTATGGTACAATATGTATGAAGATGTATGGATTTTCTGCACATCACAGATTTTATAGCAGCGGTTGAAAATGTACCTCAATAGGTGCAATGCCCCTTTGACATCCTCAGGGATGGTCACTGCTCATCCATGCTTTTAAAAGGGTAGTTGCCATTTTGTGTTTGAAAACAGAATATGTGTGAACACCCAATGATGGACTGTTCATCATTTCTTGAAAAAAATCAAACTGCCTAAAATCAAACTATTTAAGCAAAACAATTTTTTAAACTGGTATTTGCTAATGGGTTGTGTTTATTTGCTAATATGTTGTGTAGGACTAACCAAAATATATTTTTGTCTGAAGAAAAAATGTCATAGCCTTTAGCGCACAGGTTCTGCTCCACCATAGTTCAACAGCATACAACTCCCAAACAACCAGGATACATTCTGAAAGATTTAACAGGGATTTTAAAATCACACAGTTTTTAAATGCGCTTGCCGATTTCAGCTCAACCTTCCAGTCAAAAACATACATGTTTTCAAACAGAAAGTTTAAATATTAAATATTAAATATTAAATATTTTCACAAAACTAACATGCCAAAATAATGTCTTGATTTCTGAAAATTACTTATTACTTACCTATAAGTATGTCTAATGTCACAGCAGATAAGCTACATTCACCAACTGTCTGTAGACTGTCAGTAATTACTCCCTGTTTTAGTACATCTCCCCATATAAAATCAAATGTTTTTAAACCGCTGCACAATGATTTTTTTTCTTCTGTGAAATCAAGGGTAAATTGGTTGATTGTCCCCCTTTTCAACAGTAATGTCTTCTATTCTGGTAAGACTATCGTAGAAACTGGATTTGTCCTGTACGGACTTGATTGCATTCAGTCACAAAAGCATTAGTAATGATTTGGATGATCCGGATCACAAACTCCACTCCAACTCATCTCAAAGGAACTGGAGGGAACTCCATGACTTAAGAGTACACAGTTTCAGAGCTGGGGGGCTTGAAACCCCTGTAGTCAACACTTGGCATTTGGCATGGTGACCTTAGACTCTTGAGCTTCTCAATTTATTGAAGTTTATCTTATCAATTTATCTTTTCTTTGGAGGTCTTCGCACAAAATTTTATAACAGCTTTTAAAAACAACATATGTTTCCTCATCACATTGTCTTTATGTACAGACTGGGTGCTTTGGGGTTTTATAACTGAAAGTGTTTGTAAGTGTTTTTTTAGATGCACAGCCGTGTGGACTGAGGCTGGATAATCAGTAAATCTGGGGTGGCTACACGTATCGATTTCTGTTAGCTTCACATAGGCTAAGGCAAGGAAAAAACAAGGAGAACTGAAGCAAATAATAAAAGCCATAAATAAATCAAAACTGTTATGTCTCACAAGTAACTGTAGCTATTGAATGAAAATGGGTTTGCTCAGTTGGAGTGAAGGAAGCAAGTAAAATCACCTGCAGTCAATTTGTTAATGAAACAACACAACCAATAATATTCAGCCACACATTCATTGTGTAATTAACATGTGGCACAAAACTTCCTCTCAGTAGCTGTATAAAGCTTTCCTGTAAGGTGGGCAGGAGTTATCTATTATCAATGCACATGTTGAAGTCAAAGAAGAACTTCATTAGTGTTGCCCTGATGCTATAAAGCTGATGTAGGTAAGTAGGTCGCTGGTGGTCTAGTGGTTATGGAGCTGCTCCTGTGATCTGAAGGTTGTAGGTTTAAATCCTAAGACTGGTAGTGGCACCACTGGGGTACACTTGAGCAAGGCACCATGCCCACATATTGCTGCTTGGGTGCCCCCTGTTGGTGACAGCCCATTGCTTCACTTGGTGAATGTGTTAGATGCTATTTCACATAGTTCACACTGTGTGTTTGTCTCAGCATAGTGCTAAACGCACATCCAGGTAATCTCATACATCAACCAGGTGGAGTTGTTAGACCTTAATAGACTTTCTTCTGTTGTTTCTGACATATTACAATATACTGTTATGTATAAAAATGTGCCAGACAACATAATCCCTAAACCATTAAACCACTGAACCATTGAAATGTTGAGATTTAAATGGTTCCATTTTTAGAAGCACCAGAGTGTGTAGGTAAAGTTAAAGACAGATGTGGGCTTCTCTTTTGGAAAAGGGGGAAGGGACGAGACATTTGACCCTCCATACCCATCCTGGCAGCCCTGTACTGAATATACTGCTGTCTCAGGATGCTCTTGCCAGAACCCAATGAGGAGTGCATTACAGTAATCCAGCCTGGAGGACCCAAAGGGGTGGATGAGCTTCTCTGCATCTGCCAGGGCAGAGTTTTGCGATGTTCTTAAGGTGATAAAATGATATCTTACAGAGGTAATGTGGGTATCAAAAGTGATTTGAGAATCCATTTTTACACCCAAATTGGTGACAGATGTGGACAGGGGGATTCTTTGGCCAAAGAAAGTGATACTGGTGATGATGGAAGAGCAGAGATGGTGTGGTGTGCCAACTACAATGGCTTCTGTTTTTGATCTGTTCAAACTTTAACGGTCATGACTACATGGATGAAGGACTGCAGACATGAGTGAGAGTAAAGTGTGAAAAAGTGAAATCTAATGGTGAAGAGGAGAGAAATAATTTAAAAAAAAAATTTAAATGGTGATAACTTGGCTGTAACTTTCCACACTGGATATATACAGAAAAAATAAATGACTATTTAGTAGAAAAAAATCTATCGCTGCTGGTGGTGTGGGATGTGTAGAGCCATGCTGGTTGTATGAAGCACAACAAGGTTGATAAAGCCAAGAGATGGTACTCTGGAATTGCTAATATCACAGTTAAAGTGACTCAGAATGGCAAAACTATCTACGTGATGTCCCTATTATCAGGAGAACACGAGTCCAGCCACCCGTGGCAAGGAGTCCAGGAGAGCATAATTGGCCTCGCTCTCTCTGGGTGAGTAGCAAGACTCTTACTCCATTACTCAATACAAGTCTAGCCGATGCAACCATTTGTTAGCTGATATAACAAAATTGTCAGTAAGCGTCACTCCTCCAAGAGTGTTGACCAATCCAGTGATGTTGTGTTAGCAGCAGTTTGAAATTAGGTGATTCACGTGACTTATGGGGTGTAAGGGAATCATTGAGTAAAACCAAGTTATTTGGTGGGAATTCACAATGATTAAATTGACAAAAGTGTTCAGAATTTGCCAGCAAAGGCCTTCGATGATTCCAGCCCTTTTTGGCCACTATTACAAATTAAATCAATCATTTAAACAAAATAAATCACTTTTATTTCACTTATGAAGAAGAAACCATAGTTTGCTTTCCATTTTGTAAACCATACAAAAGACCATAGCATAAATACATTCCACTGGCCTTACTGAAAAAGAAAATAGTTCAAGTGAGGGATTTCCAAATAGAAGTGCATGGCTGTTGTATAAAGGGCTTAACCCTTAAGACCAATCTGCTCTTCTTCATTTACTACATTCTTCTTTCTGCCAGTGCATAGCCTCTTGGGCAACAAATTTAATGTAGTTTAAGAGACAAGAAAGAAATTCTCTGTATGACTCACAAATAGATCTTAGATCAAACAACTTCCTATTAAAAACATAACTGTGACACAGTGTTGCAGCATTTTGTTCTGAGCATATCTGCTGCTTTTATGTCTGTCACGTCCCGAACCTGCTCAGCATCAACATGTAGACCACCAACGCGGACCGACATTTCTGATAAGCTTTATTTAAGAAAAACAAAGGAACTTGGACAGAAACCAGCACGTGGGCCAAAACATGAAAA
>JBBJLR010000111.1:7188563-7201878 GCA_037577145.1 Brachypetersius gabonensis
GAGACTGTCCCCTGTAGTTGGAGAATGGAAGTCGCTTTGGATAAAAGCGTCTGATAAATGCCGTAAATGTAAATGTATGTTTAATCCTTGTATCTGTTTTCTGTTTTACAGGTCCGTGTTCCTCCATTTTGAGTTTTCTGTTTCTGTGCTGTCAGCGCTGGTTTTCCACGTCCATGTGTCCTGCTCGCTGGTTCTTGATTTTCTTTGTTCGTTTAAGGAGCACGGGCCTAGTGTTGTGTTTACTTCCTGCTGTGGCCTAGTATTGTGTTTATCCTGCTGTGTTTTCACTGTGTTTGCATTTTCCTGTTTCTGTTCTTATGTTTATGTATTGTTTATGATGACCCTGAGTCGGGGAGTATTCTGTGTTAGTGTTTATCTTTATTAAAACTATATCTATAACCATATTGTGGCATCCGCCCCATTCTCTCCCAGAACCACACCGTGACATGAACTACAAAGCACAATAGTTTCCACCTTGACTGACGGTCTATATTACATTATGATGCAAAAAAACATATACAATAGATGGTATAATAAGTGTCCCATTCAGCTGCAACGGCTTGTGTTTGTAAGTGAACATATATTTTTAGGAGGGAGCAAAATAAGTAACTTCTTTAAGCTACTTGTATCTAAATGTTATTTAAAATTACAGTGCACTGTGATAAGAGATTAAAGTTTTTTACCTTGTGCCAAAAACCCACTTGTAGTTGTTGAATCTTCATAAATAATGCGTTTACGGGCTCTGGAGTAGAGTGAGTTGGGCATGAGCAGTAGGTGTCTTGGAAGCTAATGAGAGTCAGCTGACACCTAATGATCACGCTCAGCTGTAACAGAGTTTCAGTTAAGTCAGGTTCACGGGGATTGGTCAGGTCACACTTTAAAGCCTGGCTGTTCCTGAGACTCAGTGCGTGGTCACCAGCTTCAAACTAAACGCTAGAAGCCAACATCTAGCCCAAGTCCCAGATCACCAAGCTTCTGGAGGTACACACCCCAAGGGAGAATGTTCCTAGAGCTGTAAGAGCGAGTGGCATGAGTCCCTATCATGAAGAGGTAACAGAGAAGAGAAGCCTGATGTGGTACAAGGCCGTCGAGAGCCCGTGCTAACCAAAGTGGGGACAGTGGGCTAGGAAGTGCCTGCTCTGAGCGTTCCAGGATTGAGGCTGGCTTCGAGGGGGTCTCACCCCCTGACGTTCTTTCGGCTCCTCTGCGGGACATGAGCTGAGTCTGCGACTCCTCTCTCGCTCTCTCTCACGCTCTCGCTCTCTCGCACTCTCTCTCTTGCTCTCTCGCTATTATGTTCCAAGCAGGAGTGGAGTGTAGCTGGGAGACAGTCCTGTCACACAAGGGAGTACCTGAAGAACACAGTGGACAGAAAGCACCTGCCTTTGAGAGAGACGAGCTGCTGGAATATCCAGGACTATGGATTACCCAGAAGTACGGAGACTCCTCAAAGAACTGGCTCCTCTGAGTGAATGTGTTTCGTGTAGGACATTGAGTTTTGTTTGCACTGTAAATAAACTGTCACAGAAATCCAGTTACATGCTGCTGTGTCTCTCTGCCCTCTGTGACATGACATGCACAAAAAGGCTAAAAGATTTTTGGCTTTTTACTGACTGCAACAACAAACAAAAATCACACAAGTGACTACTTGTGTATGGCAAAATGCTAAATAATTTTTATTTTATTAATATAGATCTTATATTGTCTTATACTGTCTTTTATTAGTGTGTTGTGGCAGTTATCACATAAGCAATTTTCATCCTATGTTTTCTGAATCTGATTCCAATCAATATGTATGGATCATGCTTCCAGAGCCAAATAAATGGGCTGCAAAGAAAAATTAACACAAACACACCATGAGAGACTTTATTTTGGTAAAGTTTCTTTAAAAGTTTATACTGTGACTGAAGGTATGTATATTATACTACAGAGTTAGTTTAACAAATCCTTTTTTATGGATATTGCTCTGTTGACATATACTTTCTGAATGGGACTTACTGCCAGTGATGCTGCTCGTTGATAAATATGATGTACAACAGAACAAGAAAATGTTCCCCTCCACTACAACTGATTATGTTTTTTAGCAGGAAACAAAATTAGTCATTTCTGGAAACTGTGTGTATCTAAATATTATTTAAACAGCAATGTATTGTGCTCAGAGACTTCTCAAAAACTCATTTGCAGTTGAATAGCGTGCTTACATAACAATTCTTCAATCTACATTATTACAGCACTGTGGCAAAACCTTTAGTTGACTCATGGATTTGAGAAAATGTTCTCTTATTTCTTTTGTTCTCACCCCATAAATAATTGGATTGAAACAGCTTGGAAAAAGCACGTACATTGTACTCAGAAAAACACGAACACTGGAGGAGAAATTATTTCTTATTCTGTATGACAAAAAGGCAATCAGAGCAAAAACTAAAGCACTTGCCATGACAATTAAATGAGTGATACAAGTGTTAATAGCTTTTAAGTGAGATTTCCCAGATTTCAGCACAGACGTAAGTATTATTACATAAGACAAAATAAGCAAAGCATCATCAGTAGTTGGAATTAGAAAGACTGCTGTAAGTCCTACAATATTGTTAACAGAAATGTCTCCACATGCGAGTTGAACTAATGACATGTGTTCACAAAAACAGTGATCTATCTCATTTTTCATACAGTATTGTAATCTCCCAGCCAATGAGACAATTACAGTAATTAAGATAATATTTCTCAGAACTGGTACAATAATAAACTTAACAAAACTTTGCATTTGCATATGCTTGTGATAATACAGAGGTCTGCATATAGCAAAGAACCGATCCACAGCCATCCATACCAATAAAGTGGACTGAAATGTATTAACAAAGTGTATAGAAAACATCTGTATCAAACAGCCCACAAGTGAAATGCCATTCCAGTTAAATAAAAAGCTGAGCAGCATATTTGGAACAAAAAATATTGGCAAAAGCAAATCCACAACAGCCATTAGACCAATTAGTACACACATCGGAGTGTGCAGAGCTTTCTGAGATATAATTAAATAAATGAGAAAGGAGTTTGCGGTGGTAGACAATAAAAACATTAGGAAATAAGGAATGAACAGAAATGGCCTCCATTCTCCCAACTCATAGAAGCCATTCAACCTGAAAGTTGTGAATGAAAAATTTAGAGCAGGATTTTGCATGCTGATTAATGCCTTTGTGTATTTAGTACTTTAATAATCTCAAAATGTCAAAAAATATGTGACCTTTACACAAACAATGAAGTAAATATACTACGTTTTGAAATGTCTTGAAACAAATGTTAGAATTTGAAAGATACAATTCATCAGTAACTGTAATACTAAATGAACAGCAAAGTACAACTGTTTACAGGTTAGAGTTCATTATGTTTAAATAAAGCCCAGTCTCTACAAAATGTGAACAAGTAATGATTCTTATGTAGGTGAATATATTTAATGGGTTTTAACTGAATAGCTATTTAGTAGCATTGCAAAAAATGTTTTTTGAGAGTATAACATAATTAGCACTTTTGGTATCACAGTAATTCATTTCACATCAAAACCAATTGCAAAATCGTATGCAATTTGCTTGTTAAGTATCTTTTACATTCCTGTCTCTTGATAATAGCGTGACTTGTAGCCCTGTCTTTATCCGTAACTTCGTGTTCTCATGAGACTATGATGTAATGCTGCAGCACACTGAGATGAGAAAGTCCTGCGTATCTCCTCCCTGTTTCCATCTGTCATCTGTGATTCTTCACCATATCAACTGTGCTCCCCACATAAAGTTTATTTCACATAGAAATTTTCATAATGGCTGCTTTTTTCATGGAAATGGCAAACTGCCAGTCATTATCAAAAATAAAACAAACTTTTTTTGTAGGATCCATAGCACAGCATCCATAGTGTTCTGCCTTCTGAGACAATTATTGCTTGTTTAATTTTTTTTGTGTTTTCACATATTAATTACTTTGAAACGGGACCTTTATTTTGAAAACAAGTATGCTGCTTCCTGTTGCTCACAGAGGAGGCAAAAACTGTTAAGAAATAGAAATTTGTATTTTTATGCAGTCTTTACTTTTTTCTGTTTTTTTTTTTAACAGATTCTCTCCTGTTCAACTCCTGGTTACTTCCCTGTGATTTAAGGAAATTAAAGAAGCAAAAGGATCCTCACATCTTGACTCAAAAACAAAGTTTGAACAGACAATGTTCTATCTGAGGCAGTGGACCTGCTCAAATTGACAAATCAAACCTGAAATTGCATAAGAAATTTCCTCAAACGACATTACTGTGATGCAAACCTTCTAGCCTGTGTCACGTCTCACGGCTTGACCCCATGAAGAGAAGTCACAACAGCGGGATTCCATTCTCCTTGTATTCTTTATTTTGCAAACTCAAAATAAAAAGCAAGGCTCGAGGGCCTACGTTCTTGACTTGTCTTAGGTTTAAACAGAACTGAAACTCACTGCCACGATGCTGGCAACTGTGAGAGTGAACTGACAGTGAGGTCCAACTGAACAGAACTTAAATACAAAACTAAATGACAAGACAACCAATGTGTAGTGTTTCTTCTTGATGGCCGTGTATATCATGAACTACTTACACGGAGAGGTATACTCAGAAACACTTTTATTTTGCTAAACGCCAGCAGCACACAGCTAGCCCACGTTGTGCAGCTTCAACACCCACAGAAGAACACACAGCAGTACAAAACCAGGGCTGCCCTCTAGCGGAGTCATTATGCCATTACATCATAAGTACATTTAAGACTACACCGCATAATGAGCACACAAACACTTTGTCCTGAGTACACCAGTAGCTGGAAAGTATCTCACTTATCATTACCCTGCTGGTGCACTCATGAACCCAACAAAACTAAACCCCAGCGCCCCCCAGTGACCGCTGGCCAGACCTTACAGCCTGAAGACCAGGCCACAGGCCTGAGAGATTTAGGTCATGAAGCTAGAGCCCTGCCCACGCTAAGAAGCATTGGGTTGTGCTGGGATATAGATACTGACACCTTCACCTTTAAAGTCGCAGTAAGTGGGGTGCTCTCCACCGTCAACAACTCTTTGTGTTTGGCAGCGTCAGGCACGTTTAAGCCAAGTTAACCCCGTATTTCTGAGTACCATAATCTGGTATGGAGTTGAGTTATGACTCCAAAACTGTTATATCCTTGTCGTGTTTAGTCTTTCATTGATCCATGATAGGATAATAATTATGATAGCCATGGGATGGGAATAATTATGATAACCATCTCATTAAAAATGCAGCTTTGGAAAGCTGCAAATCTCTTACATCATCACTGGCTCCTTAACAACTGGTCATGTCCCATCGGCTTTCAAGTCTGCAGTGGTCAAACCAATTCTGAAGAAATCCACGTTGGACTCCTCGGATATCAGCAACTACAGATCAGTATCTCTTCTCTCCTTCCTTTCAAAAGTCCTGAAACGAGCTGCTATCAACCAACTTAACCCTCTGAGGTCAGAGGATACAAAAATGTATCCTTTTCAGTTTTCCAAAACAATCATCTAAAGCTCAGAGAGTTTTTGTCCTAGAAACATATAAGTAACACCACTAGAAACCTTGAACCCTCTACTTTTCAAATAGTTATGCTTTAAATATAGATGGTGCTTTGTAAAAAGGATAAAAGGGGAGCATGTGATTTTCTCTCTTGCTGCATGGTGTAGCCACGCCCCTCAGGTATTCAGATGTAAAACAGCAATCAGAACAAATGAATAGCAGTGGCGTGATTGGTTCATTGTGCAGCAGGGTGCAGTAATAACACCCCCCTTTTCGCGCTGTAAACAAACACACACACTCATTCCACACTGAAAACTGGCTTTAGAGAGAGAGAAAGACACGCCAAGTCTGATTTATCTGGCGAGGACCATGAGGATCAGTGTTGGGCACGTACCTTCAAAAAAGTTATTAGTTACAGTTACTAGTTACTTCTCACAAATAGTAACTGAGTTAGCAACGGAGTTACATCATTATAAAAGTAACTAATTACCAGGCAAAGTAACTATTGCGTTACTTAAAAAAAATCTAATTTGATACAACTATAAAATAAATATAAAACATTGTACACTAATCTACACTATTTTAATGTTGTTGTGAGACAACGTGAGAGACAACTATCAAATTCAACATTTTTGCCTTTCACTTCAGCGAGGGAAAAGTAGTGCTTATACTTCCAGTTTGCAAAAGCTACCTGTGACTCCTGGCTGTTGGTGTGTGCAACTGACCATGTGTGTGTGCATGTGTGTGTGTGTGCGCACGCGACTGTCCGTGCATGTGCTTGTGTGTGAGCGCCCACACTACTCTGCCCTTGATTGGCAAACCTAAGCCAATCATTGCGTTCAGTTACACCACGTGTTTACAGACACACCAATCATAATCACTGGTTCTGTGTCCCACCCCGGCCCCGAACACACACACACACACACACACACACACACACACACACACACACCAGAGAAAGATAGAGATGCTGCTCGCATGAAATCGCTTCACTGTTCTCAGTTATAGTAACAGGCATTTTTTTGTCAGTGACGGTTAACGGCGGTGTAACGGGGAAAACAGTAATTCATTAGATTACTCGTTACTAAAAAAAGTATTGCCGTTAGTAACGCCGTTTACTTATAGCACTGTTATTCCCATCACTGGTGAGGATGAACAGAGGCACTTGAGTAAGTAGCCTAATATCTGTTTTATCAGCTGCCGTTGGTGATTTTTCGGTTTGCTTATGATTTAGTTTGCACAAAAGGTTTGGGAACAGGGCCAGGCAGACAATGACAGCCATTACACTTTTTTGTAGCTAAGACATATACAGTGGAGGAAATAAGTATTTGAACCCTCTAACAAAAAAAGTCTTAATACTTAGTGGCAAAACCCTTGTTTGCAAGCACAAAGGTCATACATTTTGCGCACATTTTAGGAGGAATTTTGGTCCACTCCTCTTTGCAGATCATCTCTAAATCACTAAGGTTTCGAGGCTGTCTCTGTGCAACTTTGAGCTTCAGCTTCCTCCATAGGTTTTCTATTGGATTAAGGTCCGGAGACTGACTAGGCCACTCATACATGGCTCGTCCATTTTCCCGTTGATGTGGTGAAGTTGTCCTGTGCCCTTAGCAGAAAAACAACCCCAAAGCAAAATGTTTCCACCTCCATGCTTGACGGTGGAGACAGTGTTTTAGGGGTCATAGGCAGCATTTTTCTTCCTCCAAACACGGCGAGTTGAGTTAAAGGCAATTTTGGTCTCATCTGACCACAGCACCTTCTCCCAGTCACTCTCTGAATCATTCAGCTGTTCATTGGCAAACTTCAGATGGACCTGTACATGTGCCTTCTTGTGCAGGGGGGCCTTGCGAGCACTGCAGAATGATTCAATGAATCAGTTGCGGTGTAATGTGTTTCCAATGGTTTTCTTGGTGACTGTGGTCCCAGCTACTTTGAGGTCATTAACTAACTCCTCCTGTATAGGTCTACGATGATTTTACACCTTTCTCAGAATCATTGACACCCCACAATGTGAGATCTTGCGTGGAGCCCCAGACCGAGGTCAATTGATGGTCATTTTGTGCTATTTCCATTTTCGAACAATTGCAGTTTGCACCTGCTCTCCCAGCTTCTTGCTAATGGTTTTGTAGCCCATTCCAGCCCTGTGCAGGTCTTCAGTTTTGTCTCTGACATCCGTGGACAGCTCTTTGGTCTTTCCCTTGTTGGAGAGTTTGGAGTCTGCTTGATTAATTGATTCTGTGGCCTGGTGTCTTTTATACAGGTGACTAGTTCAGACAGGTGTCTTTAATGAGGGTGACTAATTGAGTAGAAGTGTCTAACCACTCTGTGGGAGCCAGAACTCTTAATGGTTGGTAGAGGTTCAAATACTTATTTCCCTCAATGAAATGCAAATAAATGAAATGCAAATCTATCTTTTATTTAAAGTTATTTTTTAAATTTTCCTTT
Source organism: Brachypetersius gabonensis (assembly GCA_037577145.1). Classification (NCBI taxonomy): domain Eukaryota; kingdom Metazoa; phylum Chordata; class Actinopteri; order Characiformes; family Alestidae; genus Brachypetersius; species Brachypetersius gabonensis. The sequence goes on from JBBJLR010000111.1 coordinate 7,196,524, forward strand.
TGATGGGCTATCTGTCACTGTTAAAATAAATCTACTATTAAAATGATACTGTTCTGAGACCTTTCATTTCTTTGTCATTGGACAAACTTACAAAATCCGTGAGGGGTCAAATAATTATTTCCTCCACTGTATTTACAAGGTTCAAACTTCAAAAGTCTTGCTCAGACATATTTAGGGTGTTTTTTTAATTTGTTTGAAAATAGTTTTTTTGTCATGTCATGTTTACACAATATTTAAAAAAAACTAATTTCATTACATTGTCTTTACTCACATATTATTATAGTGGAGGCTTTCCAGAATATAACAATATTTTTGTCACTTTGGCATAGATATTTTTAGTTAGATGAAATACTTCAAAATGTAAAGATGTAGCAAATTGCCTCAAAGTGCCAGAAAGGCATCGGACCTCAGAGTGAGAGACCACATCTTTATTTCTCTTCTCTTTTCTCTATATTCTGGTTCTCTTGGGGATGTTATAGCCTCACATGGATTTTTCTACCACTTTTATGCAGATAACACTCAACTTATCCTCTCTCTCCCACCAGCGATGATCAGGTCTCGACCCGCATCTCAGACTGCTTGGCTGACATCTCCTCTTGGATGGCCGCCCACCACCTTAAGCTAAATCCCAGCAAGACTGAGCTGCTTTTCATCAAAGGGAGTCCATCATCAAGTCATGACCTCACCGTTTCTTTCGAGAACTCCTGTTATCATCCCCTTAAAGAAGGTAAGAAATCTTGGGGTCATGCTGGACAAAAAACTTTTGTTCCTATCGCACACTGACCACCTCTCCAGGACACACAACATCAGAAGAATCCAACCCTTTCTCACCATGAAAGCCACTCAGTTACTTGTCCAGTCTTTGGTCATCTCTAAGCTGGACTACTGTAACTTTCTTCTGGCTGGACTGCCAATGTAGGTTATGAAACCACTTCAGCTAATTCAGAATGCAGCTGTGAGGTTAGTCTTCAATCTTTCTAAATTCTCACACACCAGACCTCTACTACAAAACCTTCACTGGCTCCCTGTGGCTGCTCCCATTAAATTCAAAACCTTAAAACTTGCCCTCAAGGCAAAAAATGGACTTGCACCTCCTTACTTATCTGCACTGATCAAGCAGCGTGTCACTTCTCGTCTGATCAAGCACCGCTCGTCTTGAACCTCCGTTGCTCAAAAGAAGAGGAAGACATGCATCAGAACCCTTTTTGGTCTTGGCCCCCCAGTGGTGGAATGAACTCCCTCTTGCAGTCAGATCTGCAGAGTCCTTTGCTGTCTTTAAGCGTCGTCTGAAGACCCACCTCTTTAAGGAGCATCTTGGTGACTAACCAGTGCTCCCATGCATCTCTTATACATCTTTTCCTTTATATTTAGCAAATCCCTCTGGAACTACGCCTCCACCACCTCATAAAGTTTAATAAAGTCCGCTGTTCCCGGACTTTCAGTAACTTTCAGTAAGCCTATCAATACCATTATCCAATCCTCTTTTACATTAATTTTGGTGTTTGTGTGTTTTATGTTTTTCTTGTATAAATATATGTTGCCTTAGCATGACAAGTGATTCAGTTTCTTGTCAGTAAAGTGAGGTCCCTTCTTTAGCAGTGGTAACATACCTAGGCTCTTAAAATTAATGATAATAATTAAATTGATCCCTATTCAAGTAAAACTCTAACAGCGCAATTAAGTTTTATAAGGTTAATTATTGTATACCAACTAAACTAGTTTGCTGAATGAAAAGTGCATGATACTTAATAAACCCTGCTTGAGATAAGACCTCTAATTAATAAATAATTCATAAATTAATGATTGATTATTAATCGAATATAACTAAATTCAGGTGTTCCAATCACTTTCATGGCCACAGGTGTATAACTTTAAGCACCTAGGCATGCAGACCGCTTCTACAAACATTTGTGAAAGAATGGGTCGCTCTCGGGAGCTTCTAAATAATCCACAGTCAACTGTCAGTGGTACATAGTGCGCAGAGGTCCCCGACTTTCGCTACAGACCTCCAAACTTCATGTGGCTCTCAGATTAGCTCAAGAACAGCGTAGAGAGCTTCATGAAATGGGTGTCCATGGCCAAGCAGCTGCTTCCAAGCCATACATGACCAAGTTTAATGCAAATCATCAGATGCAGTGGGTGTAAATCATGCCACCACAGGACTATAGAGCAGTGTAGGCGTTCTCTGGAGTGATGAATCACCCATCTGGCAATATGATGGACGAATCTAGGTTTGCCGGTTGCCAGGAGAACGGTACTTGTCAGACTTCATTGTGCCAAGTGTGAAGTTTGGCGGGGGGGTTATGATGTGAGGTTGTTTTTTAGGAGCTAGGCTTAGTTCCAGTGAAAGTAATTCTGAATGCTTCAGCATACCAAGAGATTTTGAACAATTCCATGCTCCAAATTTGTGGAAACAGTTTGGGGACACCCATTCCTGTTCCAACAAGACTGTGCACCAGTGGACAAAGCAAGTCCATAAAGACATGGATGAGCGAGTTTGGTGTGGAGTCCTGACCTCGACCTGATAGAACATCTTCAGGATAAATTGGAGTGGAAACTGTGAGCCAGGCCTTCTCGTCCAACATGTGCTTCTGAAAGAATGGTCAAAAATTCTTACAAACACACTCCTAAACCTTGTGGAGAGCTTGCCCAAAAGAATTGAAGCTGTTATAGCTGCAAAGGGTTGAAAAACATCACAGTAAACCTTATGGATTAAGAATTGGATGTCACTTAAGCTCAAATGCGTGTAAAGGCAGGTGAGCGAATACATTTGACAGTATAGTGCAGTGTTTCCCAACCTGGGGTCCGGGCCCCCTGAGGGGGGCACGAGAGATCACTGGGGGGCGCACAATTTTGTCTGCACTGATGTTACCGAAATTATATTCATAAAAACATTAAATTCATACAATCCCAATGTCTGAGAAACGTAAAAGGGTGTGTGTGTGTATATAAGAGTATAAAAACCTACAACCATTGTTTATTTTTTGCAAATAAAAGTGTGTAATTAATCACTTCACTATTTTTGTGCGTCTATGGGGGTAGGAGTTGGGGTTGGGGGGCTCGCTTTGTCTTGGACACAGGCAAAGGGGGCTTCAAGGAAAAAAGGTTGGGAACCACTGTTATAGTGTACATACCACAGTCACTCTCTCAGCCCAAGTACTTTGACTTGTGCCACTTCTCAGATGCTTCCAACTGGGCAATAGGTGGTGTAGCATACTTACGAGTTGTTAGTAGAGATGACTCATGTGAAGTTGGATATGTGCTGGGAAAATCCAAGCTGGTCCAAACGATTCTATGTGCACAATCAAGTGCATTGGATACATCAATGAACCCAACTGATCTGGCAGCAAGGTCAGTTTCTGCATTACGAATCTGCACCTCCATATGGCATGAGTATTCAGATGTTGAGTTATCTATCTGACCACAGCCGCAGTGAAACAGACTTTAAACCAGGGGTCGGCAACCCGCGGCTCTGAAGTCGTCAGCAGCTCTTTCATCCTTATGTTGTGGCTCCCTGTGGGTTTTGAAAATAAATAATAATTTAACATTTATTAACAGAAACAGAATCAGAATCGCATTTATTGGCCAAGTATGTGAGCGACACATACAAGGAATTTGATTCTGGTTGATGGTGTCTCACGACCACACACATACCCATATGGCTCTTACAGAACATGCTCACTGCTCCAATAGGTCAATAGACGCGATTCTGATTTTGATTCTGAAATTACATTAATTGTCAGCCGTTCTAGGCATTAAGTGTATTTTATTTGTATTCATGTTTTTGTTTGTAGTTTGAAATTTAAGGATTATTGGGATCTCGTAACATTAAAAAACATTAATTTTAGTTGTTCAAAATGTTCAAAATTTTTTCTTTTAATGAATGAAAGTCTAGTACACAGCATAGTAAAAAACAATATATGCAGTATTCTCTTAATTTTAGATGTCAAAAAGGATTTGCGTCTCCCAGTGTTTTCTCTTTTGTGAAAACCGGCTCTTTGACTGTTACAGGTTGCCGACCCGTGCTCTAAACAGAGTAAACCCACACAAAGCTCCTGTGCCTGCAGGCCAGATAGATCTTTTGATTATCTTTTTTTTATTATTATTAATACCCAGCTCCACAATTTCATGCACATTAGTGAAGCTATCAAGTGTATTGTTTCCCATTAGTGTCCTTATAATTGTTGGGATTGTTAAAGCACAGTAAAGTTTTATGAGACAGGCTAAAAGTTATTTGGCCTTTAACTGACAGCAATAAAAATTCACACAAGGGAAACGTTTCTGCTTGTGTATGAGTTATGTTGCACGCAACCAGTGGCAAAATGCAAAGGAACATCTCATCCATATTGTCACGGTTCGGGCAGTCTCCACCAGGTGAAGCTGCGGTTTTGTTTTGTTATGGGTTTGAGGGTCTTTTATTTTGAAATGCCCTGAAGTGGCATCAGCTGACGAGCACTCAGGGAAATCACGTGTTATTGTATGATGTGTTCTTATTGGTTGTCTGGGTTCTGGGGTTTTGTATTTAAGTTCTGTTTTGAACTTTAAAAAAAATCCTTCGCTGTCGGGTCATTTAATGTTAAAGTTTGCTGGTGTATTGTCTAGGTTAGTGTTAACGTTGCTGGAGTTTTCTGCCTGTTTGCCTGTTAGCCTGTGTACCACGTGAGGAGCTTGCCACGTGTGTCTCCTGCCTGTATTCTTTGTATAGGCCGTCAAGCCAGGTTTGTGTTTCTGTTTTGTTTTCTTTTCAATAAACTTCCAAAGACATGGCTGCCCCGAGGCCTTTTATTCCATCATGGGATTTCGGGGCCCCCCGTGACACATATGTATGGTAATCAACAAAAAAACATCATGAAAGACTGATTTTATTTTGAAAACCTTTTTTTAAACGTTTCTACTGTGACTGCTGGTATGCATACTATAGTAGAGAGTTCATTTGATAAGTCATTCTATAACATTTTATTGATATTGCTCTAATGACATATCATTTCTGAATGGGACTTGCTCCCAGGAATGTTGCTCTGTGATTAAAAATAAAGTATGTACAACAGAAAAATAAAATGTTCCGTTCCACTACAATGAACATATATTTCCAGCAGGGAGTAAAACTAGTAGTTTCTGGAAGATGCTTGTATCTAAATAATATTATTAATTAAACAGCAGTGCACCGTGCTCACAGATTAAAAATAGACATTGATCAAAACCCCCCTTGCAGTTGTTTGTGAACAGTGTGCTGACATAACAATCCTTCACTGTGGCAAAACCTTTAGTTGTCTCATGAATTTAAGAAAATGTTCTCTTATTTCTTTTGTTCTCACCCCATAAATAATTGGATTGAAACAGCTTGGAAAAAGCACG
>JBBJLR010000111.1:7252702-7264559 GCA_037577145.1 Brachypetersius gabonensis
TTATATACGGTAATTAAACATTAAAACACCTGCGGCTTATAGTCGGGTGCGGCTTATATATGGAACAATCTGTGTTTTCCCCCAAATGCAGCTGGTGCGGCTTATATTCAGGTGCGCCTTATAGTCCGGAAATTACGGTACCTAACGTGCCACGTCACGTGATTTCAACCGCGATTAAGACGATAGACCAAAATCTCTACCGGTAGACAAATTCCGGTATGTCGTGTCTACCGGTATATCGCTCACCCCTATGTGTATGCATGTATGTTTATTTATTTGTATGCGTGGGCATGATGGAAAAAGAAAGAAATGCAGAGAATTCCAATTATTGTGGTTTTGGTCCATTTTTGGCGGGTCTCCATGTCTCTAGACACATGCTATATTTGTACCACGACACGCCTGTTTGACTCAAACACACAGCTATGAAGGCTATCTAATATAGTCATTAGAACCAGGGCATGAGCCGCTGACATGAGCTCATGAACATTCTTAGCTGTCTGCAGTCCCATCAGCTCCGGGTGGTGTTGAAATATGGTTACTACAAAAACAAAATGAAAGGAAAGGCCTCATAGCCTACATTTATTTAGTTATTCATTGACTTGGGTAAGTTTTTTACTTGAGGTCTGTGTGAGTGTAACATAATCCTACAAATTTAACTGGCTGTTTTTGTTACTGCTTCTTTAATACTGATCTATTTAAATGAGCTCCATAATGCTTGGCTGACCAAGTGTACTGTGGCTCATTGAAAAATTAGTGCAGGGTGAAACACCCTTATAATTCAAGTATATATGACTGTGACTAAATTGCTATACACTGAATTGATAGCTATACTATATGGACAAAAATATTGGGATGCCTGACCATTACACCAACAGGGACTTTAATAACATTGCATTCAAATACTGTACTTTCAAAGACTTTAATATGGAGTTGGTCCGCCCTTGGCAGTTACAGCAGCTTCCACTCTTCTTGAAAGGCTTTCCACGAGATGAGTTTCTGTGGGAATTTGTGTCCATTCATTCTGTAGAGCATTTATGAGGTCAGGCACCGACGTTGGATGAGAAGGCCTGGCTCACAACCTCCTTTCCAGTTCATGCCAAAGGTGTTGAATAGGGTTGAGGTGGGAATTTGTGTGGGTCAGTCAAGTTCTTCCACATTAAACTCATCCAACCATGCCTTTATAGACCTTGCATGACTAGAGCACAGTCATGCTGGAATAGAAAAGGTTCTACCCCAAACTGTGTCAACAAAGCTGTAGGCACAGTGTTGTCCAAAATGTCTTGGTATGCTGAAGCATTAAGATCCCACTAAATGGAAGTTAAGCGCCTAGTACAAACCCTGAAACACATCTGTGACCCAGTACTTTTGTCCAAATAATGTATAAGTAAACGTGTGTGTTTTTGGAACCCGAACAAACGTTTTTGTGTGTATTTGCATGGGTGCATCATTGTTTTCCTCCCACACAATAAGGAAATTAATTAATGTAGTCTTTTATTCATACATATACTTATCTATGTTTACATATATTTTTCGATTTGCATGTCCATGTTTACATTTCTGGATTGTTTGTGTACTGTACTGTTGGTATAGTTTTTTTTATTGTATTATTATTGTTACCTTTTTGTACTGTACACTTTCTACCCTGACAATGCAAATTTCTTACTGGGGCTAATAAAGGTTTATCTTATCTTATGACAGTTAAATATTAGTATGGAAAGGAAAATAATGACTACAGTGTTTGATAGTTTAAGAATTCAACATTAGTGTCATACATGCTTCTTTTGAATTTTGAATTACTTGCTACATCAGTTTGCTTTAGCATTTTACTCTCAGGCAATCTGTCTGTTCCGATTATAGTTCGTGTGTTCAGATTTGAACAAAAGCTGTGTACTGATGTCAGACATATTGTGGTGGCAAAACGTGTGTAAATAGTGCGAGCAGAAAGTATGGTGTTAATTGCCACTCATTTGTGGTATTTCTGAGGGTGCATACTTCATCTGCCTTTTTTTTTGGAAAGATGCCAAAACTAATAAAAGGACACAAGCTCATTACTTGCATTTCTTGCCCCTGCATGTGTTCTGAGTGTGTACGTGAAAGTGCAGCTAAGGCAAGAACTTTACCCTGTGCATTATTTAGAGGTCTGATAGCTCTGAAATGCTCTGCAGTGGACTCCACATAGTGCTGAATGATGCATCGTCTGTACCAGTATGGGTCCCACACTGGATTATGATAAACTGATTTCTAACTGACTACTGATTTCCAGCTGTAGCAGTAAGGATACTGCTATAATAACAAAAGCTGCACTGTGTGACGTTTGCTGGGTGCTTCAGGTAGTTTTTAATAAGGACAAACATACATCTGGCAAGTTTTTGGAATTGTGGTTACTGTCTGGTTAACATTTACAGCACTGTGTTTCCTGTGGTGTTATTTTAAGGTAGAATGGGTTAAATGGGCAAATCAAAACGAGCTGCGTCGGGTTTAAGATTATGATAGCATAGCATACCACAACTAAGGATACATTAGTTGTTTTTTTTTTAAAAAAAACATCATTAATGCAAACTTAAACAGTGATGCCATAATACAGCTGCATACAAAAGTTTGGACCTTCCTGGTTGAACTGTTTTCTGTTGGTCAGTTTTAGCAAATTACAATTAGTTTTTTTTTTTTTTTTTAAAGAAGTAGATATGGAATGAATAAATGATATATATTAAGATCATTTCAGTGCCGTTTCTATTTATTTGCTGTTTAACTTATTTTTTAAGCTAAATCTTCCCATAGATTTTGCAAAAGCCACATAATATATATTTTTCCTCAACATTAAGTTCAGCAAATAAAGAGTAATTGTGGATTAAAATGTACAGAAGTGTGTTCTCTATGTAAGGTGTGTTCTTATATACACTTAGTGAATAGACAAAATATGTAAGTGGACCAGGGCACCCAAACCTTTGCATGTGACTGTAAAATCTATGTACATCATTATGTAAAATCATTTTTAATCGATACCACTCGACACTGGGTCTCGGTAAACATGGCCAGATGGCCTTGAAGGACGGCGTGGTTGAACTTGAGGTTGTTGCTCTCACTTAAACGTGAAAGGTGACCTACCATTTAACCTTCAGACAGGCTGAGAAGTGCTTTAGCGGTGGGCCTTCCCGACATATGGGCCAATGTTAGTCATGCTTCAGTAAATGGGGCTGGAGGGGGAAGGGTTTGTTGTACTCCATGCACAGCTAACATTAAACAGAAGCCTGTGATTTTGTAGATATATCCTTTTTGCCTTTAGTGTTGGCTATTATCTAGGTTTACATACTTTAGTTCAAAGTTTATCATTTGTTAAATGGTTTGGTCAAACATACTTTATCAGCACTTATCACATGTAAATAAACCATTGTTAAGATGTAATAAATGTGACGGCAGTCTTACTTTACAATCCCGACTCTTTTCCACAGTATTGCTAATAGAGATGCTTCATATTTAAGAAGTGTTTTCTGATTCCAGCTGAATTGCAGGGAATTATAGTTCTCTTTAAATTACAGCCACCTTCAGTATTTATACAGGTTACAACCCATACAGCAGCGCTAGGCGTCAGAGTTAAACATTCGCTTCACATAGTGTACCTAAAAGATGTTCCCTACGCTCTTGCCAAGCCTCCTTTGTGTTGCCTTTGAAAACACAGACACCCTCACATCTCATTTCCCTGGGGCCTGACACTACAGCTAGACCACTTTATTTCATCTAGTTCGAACTGGCTCAAACCTGCCCATTCTTACTGAACAGAAGAGGACTCAAATGCCAAGAAGTCTCCCTATGAGCCCGGAGTTTTGCAGGCCATGCAGATTTGGTGCTGGAATGTGAGATTCACCTTGTCAGACTGTATATTGCTCAAACCCCCTCGGAACATAAGCCTGAGGGCTTTGTTTGTCTGCTGTTTTTTGCGTCTCCCCAGTCGCACAAAACCACCTCCGAGCTGACCACCTCTGAAATGCCATGCCTGCTAAATGCTTCATGCTTTTGAAGTAGGATCTTACTGAAGATGTAAGAATTCTTAAGTGTTATATGGGTGATTATTTAAATGGAACAATTACAGTATTACTGTTACAGAATGTTTTTTATTTATTTACAATAACCTTTTAATTATTTTCTTCAATGCATTTGTTACTAATCTCAAATGTGATTTTTTTTTTACCCTGTTTTGATGCATTCTTTTTAAATTAAACTATCAAAACAAATCTACATTGGGAAATTTAGGAAATTGGAAATTGCTTATGTAATGACTGCAGGAATGCACAGAGACAAGAACAATGTAAAAACTAAAGTCTAAATTAAAAAATCTGTAGAAAACCTCAATATGAAAATACACTGTTATTTACAGAAATGCTGGGTGTACTCGCCTGTACAAAAAATTGTATTATTTTCCATGTGAAGTGTGAGAAACCTGCATGTAAACGTGTTCTCACAAAAGGACGTGATCATCTTTCTCACATGTTAACATGTTTTCCACAAATATGTTAAACATTTTTGTAAGTTTAAACACGTTATTTAATGTAAATAGTTATTTAATGATTGTTTTTGTTCTTTTTGTTCTAATTATATGCAAGATTCTGAATTGTATGTACTTTTTCAAACCCTGGTTCTTCCATGAGCCTTATTTTTAGCTTAAGCAACAGGGCAGTTAAACTAAAAAAAAAAGTGTCCTTAATCTTCTTGCAGCCATATGGCTGACCAGCCCAAAGCGGGGATATTTTACACGAACATGGCACGACGATGAAGAGAAGTGAACCTCGTTGGAAACAAGGCAGTCATTAATTTAAACTATCTGTACAAATGTATTGGGACACCTAACCATTACACTACAGGATCATTAATGACATTGAATTCAAATACATAGACTTGGAGAATATGGAGTTGGTTCCCATTTGCAGCTATAACAGCTTCCGCTCTTCTTGAAGGAGTCTTTCTGTGTGCTCATTCATTCTGTAGAGTACAAGGCCTGGCTCACAATCTCCGTTCCAGTTCATCTCAAAGGTGTTGGATGGGGTTGAGGTCAGGGCTCTGTGTGGGCCAGTCATGTTCTTCCACACTAAACTCATCCAACCATGTCTTCATGGAGCTTGCTTTGTGCATTGGGATACAGTCATTATGAAATAGAAAATGGCCTTCTCCAAACACTGTTGAAAGCATGACATTTTCTAGAATGTCTTGGTATGCTGTAACAGACTAAGACTGATCTTCTCTGACACTAAGAAGCCTGTCCCAACCCCTGAAAAACAAGTGTCCCGATACTTTTGTCCACATTTAGGCTACTAATCCCAGTACAGGTAAGTCCTCTGGCTCCCTTTGGGAAGCGATCCCTCTTTGTTGGGTTGCTTCCCTTTCTTCTTACTGTAGACGGATATTTAGGCTCTGCAGAGTTTACAGAATGGCCACAGTGGTGACCGGGTACGTGGTAAAAACGTTATAAAGGCTTTAAAGGCTGTAGGAAGGCTGCTGAGATCAGCCTGCCCCGGTGAGCTCTCTTGTTCCTGGTAGAAACTTAAGCCACGCCCCCTCGCCCTCTTCATGTTTATGAGAATTAAACGGACGTTTTTTTAAAAGATCCGCTCTCCCTCCTGTCGTGTGGAGCTTCTGAATGAATGGCTGGGCGAAAACGACCAGATCGGACGGAGGTGCGTATCTTCTGCTGTGAATGTCACGTTGGGAGAGCTGGGGGCTGTATGAAGGGCTGAGGAGAGAGAACTGGTGCAGACCGGTTGGTGCTGCCGTGCACAGTGCAGTCCCGGACCCGGAGAGATACGAGACAGAGGGGGACTTCACACCACAACACAACAGCTCCCTGTACAATAACCCTGTCTTCATCTTTATTACTCATTTCCGCTCGTTTCCTGAGCCTGTAATGACGAAGACATGATGGAGGGATTGTGTCGTACGTGATCATCGCTCCGAGAACAAATCCTCACTCGTTCCTCGATGGGATGCTGGTGGATCATGTTGATTTTTAGTCATTTACATGTCTCCAGTCTTCAGGTCTCCCTGTCCTTCCAATAGAGAAAGACATGGCGTGTCGATCTCAGCCCACCGCTAACTGAAACGTGGAGTCTGGTGGTCGCGCAGCCAGGTGGTCAGTGGACTGTCCAGAGAAGTCGGATGCATTTCTGTCATCGGGGAGAGCACTGGAGAATGAGATGTGCTGGTAGTGGATGGTAATGTCATGTGATGCAGTAAGTATACAGTTTCTTAACATTCTTAACATGTAACACTCCTCCTCATGCACCACATGTGATTTGCCATGTTTACAGTTTAACATCCTACAGTGCATCATCTGTGGTCGAGAGAGTGGTGCCAAAGCCATGGGGTGGCTGGACCCACCTGGATGCCTCTTATCATGGAAGCATAGGTGGTCAAACACTTGTGTAAATAGTGTTAGCTGGCCTTTGTAGTCAGTGGTAGTCACTATATTCCGAATTGTTCAGTTGTCATCCTAATTAGAAACCAGCTCAGGTTTCTGTCATTTCAGAAAGTTTTTTTTATTGTCCTCCCGGAATGCAGCACCACCTGAAAGTTTCCAGTTCCAGCTTGTTCGCCTCCTGCTCTGAGTTTAGAGTAGTATGAGACTGTAGCATTTAAGGACATGCTGTAGCGGATATTTTCACTTAGGCATACTTTTATTCCTGTTAACTTGACGATTAGATTAGAATATATGTTTGAAAATTTTTCATGTGCTTGTCTACAGATGCTACTACGTAAACGTAAAGATGTAGAAATTGTAAAACTGGATTAAACTTATAGAGAAATGTAGTGCTTGATTCTACAAGGATGCAGAAAAATGAATGAAATACATTTTAGCCCAGAACTGTATAAGCATTCAACTCGTACAGAGTACAGTTAACAATGATTTTATATACGTACATATATCACAAGGTCAGTTTTCAGTGCAGTACAATAATAAAGGACTGTTTATAGAGGACTGTTTATAGAGGAGAGTCTTCAAGAGAGCTTTAAAGGAGATGAGGAGAGTAGTTTAGGGGGACTGTGAGTAGACTGCTGTTAAAGGGATTGGGAGTCTAAGGGGACTGTGGCATGAAGGAACTTCTTTGGAAATGCAAGGTCCAGACCCTGAAGGGATTTGAAAGTATTGAGCAGTATTTAACACAATCAATGTTAATCAAATATTGGATTGAAATATCAGTCAAACCTAATCCAGTGTCGAATGAAAACAAATTGCGATTCAAGTCTGTTCCATTCAGGCTTTTAACTTGCTCAGCAGTCACTGTGGTTATAAATCAATTACTGAATGTATATTTCAGGATTTCTTGGCTTTGGTGTGGACAAATCTGCACTTCATAACTGCCTGTTTAGCATATTTTTCATGTCTTCAAAAGTTATGATCACTTCAGTCAAGAGATTTTCTGCATTTTAGCAGAAACGGCACATTCATCTTATGCCGGGAAGCTTGTGCTCAGGACTACCTTGAGAAATCACCTCAGAGTATCTGCGTTCCCCATTGGGACGTTTGTGGTGGGCAGAATGCTGATTTAATCAGCTTGTGTGTACATGAGGAGCTGTGATTGGTTACCGGACGAGTCAGTTAAAACTGCTGTGTAAGTCCCAGCAAATCAGAAAGCCCTCTACAGCCTGTGACCTAGTTAAGAGAGGTAGAATGAGAAAGGAGGGGAAAAAAAACCAGACTGAGGTTAAGCAAGGCTGACCATGAAAGTAACTACTTCTGTGTGGGTGCTGCATTACTTAAGTATGGGAACAACATCACAGTATTTGACACAATCAACTGGTTAAAGGCATTACACAAGGCCGCCAGAGGTAAAGAGATTTTGTTTGATGTACTTCAGTCCCCACACTCATCCCTGTACTCTTTAACTGGTGGGATTAGGTGAGTTCACCGATTGCAGTTTAGATGACACGTGTATTAATGGCTGACTTCATTTGTTCCAATTTTCAAGGATTCAGTGTCTGCCATCCTCGGTGTAATGAGGTGTTAATGTAACAGAGTGTGAATTGTCAGCTGTGGCGTTATTAACACGCCTCCCCCTTTTTCTGTCCATGTTAGTTGCTTTTGCACCCTTAATGGCTTATTACTTTTGAGCAGCATGGTTGCAGGATCTGCAAGCCTAGTAGCTATGGATACATGATGGGGACAAAATGAGGTGGGGCTGCGAGATACTGACTGAAAGGTGGCGCCCCAATAATCGACTACTTTATTGTTTTGGCATAGCGCTGTGGTACTTTAATAAATAATAAATAATACAAGCCAGATAATTGCACTAGCAGTGTATAAGCATAACAATAGATGAATCATGATAAATAGCCAGTTGCTTCCAAATGTTGATGCGGCACTTTATTTGATTCATGTTATTTAAATAGGCACATGATTCTATGAATTTAAAGTTCAGCCTCTTGTAGAGCAGATCATGTTATTTTTGTTTATCACATGGGGATGAAAAAAGTTCCCGTGTTGTGTGTTTACTTAGACCGCACAGTGTAAGCTTTGGTATTAGAAATAATATATAAAAAAATAATAAAATAAATAAACATCAGCCTATGGACCATAAAGTCACAAAGAAACCAGAACTGGAATTGGCCATAATAATACATGATCAATTCTAATTGTAATAATGATAATAAACTAGTATTTATTGATGATTATTTTAAAAAGGCCCATCCATCCTCAAGGTTAAGTATACAAACGATTATTTGAATATGTATTATTTGCATAAACAGTCATTTTAGGCAGACTAATGTGAAAGTGAACACAGTGCTTCAGGAACTTTTGTACCAAGAGCTCAGAAAACACTTTGAATATGGATCAATCAGGGAAAAAACAGCTTCTGTTGTTTGTTTATGACAGTGTGGATGAGGTCATTTAGAGCATCTTTTGAGTAGAAGTCGTGTTCATCTGTAAGCAAGAATCGGCACTTTATAAAGTCTTGAGGCTTCATTTTAGATGTTTAGTGGCATGCTTTCTAAACCTAATATGAGGACACTTAATGGTAAGGAGCTGTTCTGTAACTTCACTTCCTCTTAAATGAAAGCAGATGCTGGTAGCGTCTCGCTCTTTGTGTTCTGCCTTTATTTCTGAAACTGCCAGAGTTGAAAAGAGTGACGTCACATCTCACATGACTGAGCTGAACACGTTAACCGCAGTCACGTTAGGGCCTTCTGTGTGTGCCTGTGAGTGCATTAAGTCTGGGATCCAGTAAGTACTGAACTGTGGTGACGTTTTGGGCAGTGGGAAGAGCCATTTGAATGTTCTCTTTCAGCTGAAAATGTGTGTGTGGACGTCTTCGACTCATTGTGGGACGTGAAGTGGTCAGTAAATGGCTGTTTTGTGAATAGAGTAAGCATTAATGAACATTATTTCGCAGTAGGACTTCGAGGGTAAATGAGTACTTAGCAGCCCAGGAAAGATAGATATCGCATTGATGCAAACAAATCACCATTTCCTTATTAGCAAATTTTAATTTGCTATTCCTCTCCCTTTTTATTTTTTTATGTGTATAGATGTATATATGAATGGCATCTTATGTATTTTTTGAGAAGTTTTAAGACAATTGCAGTAAGTAGGGCAACATGAAAAATATCCTGCTAGAAAACCTCCTAGAGAATCTTCTGTAAATCTAGATTTGTTTTTAAAGGGAGCACAAATATTTAAAGAGACAAGGACAAATATAATCATTGTGACTCATGCTTGCTTGCATCATAGTCTCTGGTCTTTCCTCTTTAAAATCCCCCTTCTGATGATGTATCACGAAGGTAGGAGGGACATTTGATTAAACTACAATTGTTACAATTGATTATTATCGATTATTTAGCAAAGATTGCATGCTGGTTATTGTAGTTAGAGAACAATGACGAACAAAAACAAGAAAACGATATAAAAATCATGATTTCTGTCAAACTCGGGAATGGATAAGGGATATAAGTAAAGTGCATAACGTGGGAAACAACAATAGTCTCAGATAAAACATTTTGCTACTGGTGCAAATAATCACATTTCAGATTTGATACTCTTACAGAATAAAGGGGCTTTGGAAGCAGTAGTCGAGAAGAAAAAAATCATGTCATCTAGTCTTGACCATAAATGATTAATCATTCATTGTTCTTCACTAAATTTGACCCTAACAGCATAAAAGCAGCACAGTGATGTTAAGTTGGTATTTGTGTCATTGGTATTTCTCTGCATCCATAATGTATTTTTATTAGGGCACTTTTTTCAGTTCAGTGGTGTATGGCATAGCTTTAAAGCCATTTTAGAATATTCGGTCCAGTTTTTAACTAGCTTTGTTGACCTTTCTGCTCAGACGGTTTGTGCCCACTCCTTGTGTCCCACAGTAGATGGGAACGATAGTGAGCCAGCACTGTTGTGTAAACAGTGGGAAAACTTTCAGACAGGCCTCTAAAGTCACATTCCCAAGTCTGACTTAATTTTACGTAAAGTCTGGCTAGTTGTGGTGTACATTTCTATCAAGATTTTTATGAAGGCCTTTGATTGCATGAGCTTTAAAGGCATTTGGTTTTTATTAGTAGTTTAGTTTGTAAGAGAGAGGTGATGAGTTCTACAGAGGTTTATGACACACACTCATGTTTGTTTCCACACTGAGACATTTTCGTTTTCAATTCAGCACATTTTGTTCAAGCACGAATGTCCTTTGGACTGTCCTTCAGCACGTCCTTGAGAGAGTTCCTCTCTCATCATTCAGTCACAGTAATGAATAAAATAGTGTGGAATTCACAAACAGGACAGCAATACATAGATGCTGGTCCTGTTAGTTATTATTTATATTGTTTTGATTGGGTCTTTTAGCACGCATGGGACATTTTGGTTTAAACTCAACAAATTGTCCACGTTTGACCATCTCAGAATTGAATCATTCTGTAGCGTTTCGTTTGCCCCTGGGCCAGTTTAAAAAATTCTTAATTTCTTTGACCTAGCTCATATAGTTTAGTATAGGCTTATAGTCATATAGGCTTGAAATTTAATGAGATTTTTCCTCAAACCTGTAACTTTGCAGCAGTAACAGCTAGGCACCTGACAAAATTATGGAGCTGGACGTATTTGGCTAAAAGATTCTAAATATTGTTTATTTAGCTAATAGCATGTATCCAACTTAAGATTTAAAAAAAATCTTAGCAAGTATCTCTGTCAGGATTGTAAATACGCTCACCAAACTTTTTTTTATTTTTGCATGTATTCATTACTCCATACCCTACAACTGCGCTTGGTATGAAAAATATTGTCACATTCATTACATAATTGGGAAGTTCTGGGTTCCCTTTATGGTATATAAAAATCAGTTATTTTGCCTCCAAATTCTGACTCTAAAGATATAGAAGCTTAGCTCAAATTACAAACAGTAAAAATATTGGTATAGCTGTAATAGTAACATGTTTCAGATATTGTACTTATTTGTGATTTAGCAAGTTTTTACTCAGTTATTAATATTCATTCATAAAATGGTCATAGGCAGTAGAAAAAAACAGGAAGCTGAATCACATTTAAATAAGTAAGATATCCGAGTTATGTTACAGCTTTGCTAACGTTTATATACAAAAAGCCACAAAATGGTTCAATTCTGAGATGGTTGAGCATGAACAAAAAATGTTGAGTTGAACCAGAATGACCCACCTTCATATATGTGACCTGATTTGGCAAAATGAGTCACAGTGACCCAAAATTCAAAACTGAGGTTTTGGGGATCATTAAAAAGACGATAAAATAAGCTTTAAAATGATATCTTGGTCGTCAACTTAAACGGTTGTCAACTGAGAACCGAGAAAATCGCATTTAAAGTTTTTGTCAGTTTTTTGTTGATATCTTTAACAATCCATAGCATTCAAAGAGATG
>JBBJLR010000111.1:7278328-7291420 GCA_037577145.1 Brachypetersius gabonensis
TACTGAGTGTGTACATGCTCATACTTTTCATGTTCATACCTTTCAGTTGGCCAACATTTCTAAAAATCCTTTTTTTGAATCGGTCTTAACTGATATTCTAATTTTCAGAGATACTGAATTTGGGACTTTCATTAGTCGTCAGTTATAATCATCAAAATTCTCTGAGTGGAAAATGTAGGTATGTCTCAGAAACTGGCAGTAGGGCTTGTTTAAACCATACAAAAATCAAAGTTCATGACCTACAAGACTATTGAAAAAGACATGATTTTGGAAATGTGGGCAGACTGAGCAGTTGATAGTATTGACTCTATTAGAGGAACACATTGAGTGTGATCGCAGCACAGGACAGCTGCTGCCATAGCAACACTGAAACCATGGAAGACCCAACGCTTTCCATCTTCCAAAATGAGCTGCTTATCACAGGGTTTAATATTTTTTATTTTATTTTTTTATCCCCTGCTCCTTCCAGCATTCTGAACTGACCCTCAAGGCCACTCTGTAAGTGATACCCAGTCCAGTGATAGTGATAAACAGGTCCAGTCCACAACCAAATTCTAAATACTAAGAACAACCAGAAATATGACATTTTCAGAATCTTTGGCTCTTGTAATAGCCTGACATTGTCTGAACAAAACCGTGTATCTCCATTATTTAGTTTTTTCTTTATTCACTGATTGATTTTTCACCATTTAAAAACACAAGCTGAAATCAACATTGCATGATGAATGGACCAATGGATATGGTCCAAAAGTAGAAGGAATAAAAGGATGTAACTCAAGAGAAGTTAAGGGCAGATTTTTCTTTCTCCTTTAAATGATCTATTTTAGAGATGTGATGAAATGTGTGTTCCGCTTCACTTTTGGCTCACTGTTTCTATTTTAAGCTATTTGGTTTTGTTTCCACAAATAATTACAACAATCATTGCAAGCCTGGAGGGAATGACCTGCTACATTTATACCTTTCTGACAACAGTCCTTGAAGAAAGAGTTTCACAAATATTTAATGCATGGGTGTGTGTTTACAGTGAACTATAAAAAAATTCTACAAGTATATCAAAAATCCTTGGAAGCATTCCATCATATCGAGAGCAAATATCTGACACACAGCACATTATAAAGTAAATGCCTAATATCTGTCCCAGAATGTACCACTTTTATATGAATAGACTGACATGATCACAAATCAATTGACCACTTCTATTATTAGCTCGAGAAATTCCATTCAGAAAACACTACAGCAATTTACTGATCAAAGAGCATGTACACTATTTCGACAAAAGTCTTGGGACGCCTAACCATTACACCAACAGGTACTTCGACAATGCAGTCAAATACTTTAATATGGTGAAGGTATAACTCTTCTTTAAGGGCTTTCCGCCTGATTCTGTGTTTCTATAGGAATTTGTGTCTATTCATTCTATAGAGCATTTCTTAGGTCAGACACTGATGTTGGATGGGGTGGTGATGGCCTAGTGGTAGGATAATTGCCTCTGGACCAAGAGGTCACAGGTTCAAATTCATCCTTCAGCACACCACCACTGGGTCCCTGAGCATGGCCCTTAACCCCAAGTTTCTCCAGGGAGACTGCCCCCTGTAGAAAAGAAATGGAAGTCGCTTTGGATAAAAGCGTCTGATAAATGCCATAAATGGATGAGAAGGCATGGCTCGCAATCTGTGTTTCAGTTCATTTAACGGTGTTGGATGGGGTTGAGGTCAGGGCTCTTTGCGGGCCAGTCAAATTCTTCTACACCAAACTCATTCAACCAAGTCTTTATGGACCTTGCTTTGTACACTGGGGTACAGTCATGCAGGAATAGAAGAGGGTCTTCCTCAAACTGTGTCAACGAAGTTAGAGGCATGGTGTTGTCCAAAATGTCTTAGTATACTGAAGCATTAAGATTACCCTTTATTGGAAGTAAAGAGACTAGCACAAACCCTGAAAAACAGGTGTGTCCCAATACTTTTATCCGCATAGTGTAGTCAGTCATTCAGGATACTGGCTGTGCTCCTCTTTTCTCTGGCTTGGTTGCTGCAGGGCAGACTCAATCCACTGGCTTCATTGTATCACAGCCATTGGTATTATAATGTAATGCCCCCTTGTGGTGGAATATTGTCATTACGTGACCAGGTAGGCCTGGAATTTTTTCACACAGAGTAAACAGCAGGTAATTTGTGGACGACGCTTTGGAAACTAATACAAGGGATTTTTCAAACTTTTCTTGATATGTGATACCAGGTAAGGCTAATCTAAAAATATTCTACCATTGCCTACCATTTTAGTGTAGTCTTTTTTTTCTTGTTGGCCTGTTTGCTTGTTTACTGGTCCAGATTTTCTTTCTAGAATTTTCTTTCCGGTGTGTTTACGTTCAGTCAAAACAGTGGCCTGAAAAACGTTATTTTATCATTTTTATAACAGAACTAACTCAAATGGAACGTATATTTGTTATTTGTGCAGAACATCCTTTAATTACAGTGAAGTGAGTTTTGTGTACACTTATATAAAATCTATGTTGCAAAATGACCTTAAATGTTTTGTTGCTGGTGACACTAGAAGGTCTGCTGCGGTCCTGTGAGGTCTCACACCTGATCCAAGTCAATTAATGAAAACGTCTTTGGAGATTAGAGTCAGGTGTGTTCCTTCAGGAGCGAATTGACTGAAATCATTACGTAAAATTCTATCTCTTTCCTGAATAGGGCGTTTAGTTTAGTCGTGGTGTGGCCTCCATCTATTGCAACTCGTGTTTGGCTGAGTTCATTTTGTTGTTTGCTTGTATTTGTTAACATTGTTAACCGTGGTTATACACTCTTAAACTGGGTCATACACTTTTTAAAGTCCAAGGGTTTTCAGGACCATGTCTTTTGGAGATTCAAGAGGAAGGTTCTCTGAATATGCTCCGAGACCATTTGAAGAGTCCTATGGTCTTTGTGAAAAGTAGGTTCATGTTTTCCTCTCATGTTCTAAGAAGGGTTAGGCCCATGCTGTACTGTATGGACAAAAGTATTGGGATTCCTGGTTTTCAGGGTTTGGGCTAGACCCCTTACTTGTAATCTTAATGCTTCAGCATACCAGTGCATTTTGGACAACAGTTTGGGGAAGAGCTTTTTCTATTCCAGCATAACTGTGCCCCAGTGCACAAAGCAAACTCCATAAAGACATGGTTGGATGAGTTCGGTGTGGAAGACCTTAACTGGCCCGCACAGAGCCCTCACCTCAATCCCATGCAACATCTTTGTGATGAACTATAACAGATTCAGGCCTTCTCTTCCAACATCGGTGTTTGACCTCAGATATGCTCTACAGAATGAATGGACAGACATTCCCACAGAACCAAGTCAATCTTGTGGAAAATAGAGTGGATGCTGTAATAGCTGGGACCAAACTATATTAAAGTGCATGTATTTGAATGCAGTGTCAAAGTCCCTGTTGGTGTAATGGTCAGTCATCCCAATACTTTTGTCCATATAGTGCAGTTGGCTCAAGGCCTTTTCAGGTTGGTTTGACTGTTCATTAACCTGCTTTAGACCTTTTAAGATTTGCAGATGGAGATCAGTCATTGTCAGCATCCGGGCATGAAGGTAATGCCCCACCCCCGTTGGCAAATAACTAACCTTTTAAACCTGAGTTGAGGGTCATCTTGTCACATCTCTCAACCTTTTTCTCCAGAGAGATCGTGCAGTTGGCAAGAGTTTAGATTGTTCCCATCTACGTCTTCAGACTCCTTTGAAACTTTTGATTCTGATAGCTTAAACAGGTGAGGTGGACTTGTTCTACATTTCTGAATTACTTTTCTAGAATGCAATTTAATTGTCGCCTAAACTCTATCCACAGTTATGGTGCTTATGAATCTTTTGATCTGGCAACCCAGAATAATGAACACGAAAATGGAGGATATGATGACTCTCACCCTGCTGCCTGGACAGATGACTTGGGTTGGCCCATGCCTTACCGCGAGTCGTCTGGAAGGCCCAGGTCACCACTGTCAGATGGCAGCAGAAAGAATTTGTACTCGTCTTCCTTAAATGATCTCTCGGCCCCTTTCCTGTCCTTTACCACCGCATGCACAAAGCCTTCACCCATTGGCTCCCGTGGCAGAGCAATGTCTGTGTATACAGAGCACCTGTATGGAGCACGGGGTGGAGACACTGCAGTAGAATGCCGTGCAAAAAGCAGAGCTGTAAGTACAGAACTATGTCTATTGTGACACTTCAGCTACAGTGAAGGTGCAGAATGCAAGATCTTTTTGGTATAAGCAGACACCAGACAGGTAAAATGTCTTCTGTCTATCAGTTTTGTGGGCTGAGAGGTGGTGTTGGCATACAGAACGTCCGTTCCTCTGTGGGTGTGCCAGTGTTCAGTGGGACCAAGCGGAAGATGATGGCTCCAATGTCTCCGAACAAGTTTGTGAAGAAGCACAAGAAGTTTGTCAGAACAGCTCCCAGAATGGGAACTAGTGCAAGTGTGTTGGCGACGAACAAATGCCCTGTATTTTGTAAAGTAATATTCAACAGTATATCTTCCTGGACTAGTATTTCAGTGTTTTACTTTGTTCTATTCTCTTTACCATCCTAGCACTGAATTTCATGCAGGTGAGACCATAGTTTTAGTATTTATATGCTCCTAGAGTTTAAAGTTACTTTAAAATTCTAGGGCTGCATCCTAAATATGCTTTCATGCTTTACAATGCTACTAAACGCAATTCTTACTGTGTACTTTTCCCCCTCACATACTGCTTGGTGTGGTAGTATGCAGCTTGGTGTATGGCCTAGATATACTTTGACCTTATTTAATCATAATGCCAAACAATATCTTTAATTTTTCCTGTTTTATTAAAAGCACCACTG
The DNA here is from genome assembly GCA_037577145.1 of Brachypetersius gabonensis. Taxonomy (NCBI): domain Eukaryota; kingdom Metazoa; phylum Chordata; class Actinopteri; order Characiformes; family Alestidae; genus Brachypetersius; species Brachypetersius gabonensis. The sequence continues at coordinate 7,283,170 of JBBJLR010000111.1, forward strand.
TGTTTCATCTGATGGGAGGAATTTGAGCACAGAAGATGGTATGTACTTACTGATGGTTCCTTTATTGTGTATTGGATAGAGCTTAGATGTGTAACAGTTGCATGCGGAAGAAGGGATTTTTTTCAGTAGTTCTCACATGTAGTTATCCTATGAATAACTTGCTAAAGCAGTAAATAATAAAATGGAGGGCATGCTAAAAAAATAGGAATCTGAATGCATGAATAATGCAATCAATGGTTAAAATTGTAGTTCTATGCCAAAATGTAGAGTTTTGTCTGTCAATTTGTAACTGATTCCTGGAAGAAATTCAGAATTTCATGGACCGTGTGTCTTAAGAAAACTGAAATTCATATGATGCATATTTGTTGTCCTCAGAGTGTGATAAGAATGTTCGAGTCAGAGAAAAGCGAAGACGCAGACGCGAGAAGAACCGTGAGAAATATGGAGACAAGTACCGGTAATGCTGGCTGGATCTCAACAGGACCTTTTCAGATGTGGAATGACTTGGCTACATATTTTCAATAGACCAAATCATGTTTTAAACAAACAGCATTACTGACCCTTAGAGAACACCATAAAAACCTGGCCCTAATGATGGAATTATAAGTATAGTCTTTAGGATGGAAAGGGATGCCATATGAACCAGATTGCCATGATATTGTCAGTGTGTTTGGTAATTTAAAGAGGGGGTTGGGTTGGAATCTCTCATTACGAGCTTGTGGAATTGACAGTGTGGTCTTGCAGATTGGTTTAACAAGGATAAAGCCATACATGTGCTGTACAAAGTAAAATGTATTTGGACTCACTCTCTCGTATTTACAAAGGCCAGTTTCTGTCTTTCTCTTCAGACTGGCTTTCACATGTGCGTTTTGTAAGTTTCGCACATTTGAAGACAAAGACATTGAAAAGCACTTTGGAAGCACATATCACCGAGAAACTCTGGACTACATTCGACGGCAAGCTAAGTTTGATGACCGGGTCATTAGCTTCCTTCATGTAAGTCTCCTTTTGTGGCTTCTTTTATTGCATTACCATGTATGTGCTGATAATTTCTCCCTTCTCTCTTGAAGGACTGTATGGTGCACAAATTCCGTAAAACAATGTCTGATTTGAATAAGTTATGCTCCTTCTCGGACCAGAAAGTAATGGAAGGTAATTTATTTATAGATTTTTAAAATGTATTTATTTTTTTGAAACATGACTGAGACCCCTGGTACCTAAGTACTAAATGGTTTAACACCATGTGTAGCTTCTTTAATTGATTTTAACTTCATGGTGCCCGGTGAGGTTTTTTTCAAAAAATGATAACTTTACAGGTGATCAGAAACGGTTTTAACTAAAAATGGAAGTTAATGTAAAAATTGTAAGTGTTGCGATTGGCTCAATTGTGCCTTTTTATATTTTTGTAAAAGGAAGCTGAAGTTTTCAGATGGTGCAAAAAAGAATAGAAATAGAGATGCAAAGTTTGTTCCAACAATAATATGCAGCTGCTGTCTTGTGCCCTTTCCAAGGTTTAAAATGACCCCCTCTCCCTTCTCAATGTAACAGGAGTGACTGAGGATGACTACATGAGAAAGGTGGAGGTGGTGCACTGTATGGCCTGCAATATGAACATTCCTGCATCCTTTGCTTCAGTACAGCAGCATCTCAGTTCTCCCACACACTTAAAAAGCAAAGTGGTACAGACCCTCTTTATTACTGTATGAAAACTTAACCATAGTAGCTGTATTTCCATGTAAAGGGTGTGTTCCGAAAGCAACAAAGCATTTTGGGTTTAACTCTTATACTTTAGCGGAAGGTTATGTTATTTGGAAGCACAATTATGCATAAAATTTCTTCATGCACTTCAAATACAGCCATGATCTCAGCATAACATCACAGAGCATAACTTGACTTTGCATGATTTGCTTAAGCAATTGTGTTTTTTGTAGGAAGTGATATCAAGCATTTATTGATTAGGGAAAGAAGTTACTAGAGAGCTAATGTTGTGCATTTTCTGTGTCACAATGCCTATTGTGAGTTTAAAGCTTAATTGAACGTATGGGTTTGTGTGCATCTCCTCCAAAGGTGTACAAAGAGCAGCTGAAAAGAGAGAGCGTGCTTACAGCCAAGGCTATAATAAATAACGACAGTGTTAAGGTTCGCTATGAGAAATACATAAAGGTAAACGTGGATAATGCATTTGTGCTCACGTTTTTGGGACGGTATATGAACACTCTGAAGGCATTGATTCTAACCATTCTAACCTCCTCATTTTCAGGGAGAAGACCCATTTGTAAACGATGCCAAAGAGGAGACAAGTTTTGATTCCTCTGAACCAGAGAGGCCTGATGAACCGGAGGATGACAAGGTGGAACATAGTGATTGAAAGTGAGCCCTGCAGCTCTATCCACGTGCTCAGATGTAAAGAGTGATCCTCGGTGAAGGTCAAGCTGTGTTCATGGAACTCCTAAGAGAAGAACATGTTTTCTGATTCTGTTTGGTTTAAAGCTTTTGTTTGTGGCTGGAGATGATGGTGCTTTTCCCTAAAAAAAAAAAAGTTTTTGTTAATGGTGCGTTGACAGGTCTCTTATTAATATTGTTAAAACATGGGATACAGGTGGCCTGTTGACAGATTGTGCATGTTTGCAATTAAATTATGTACAGAAATCATGTCATACTTGCAGTTTTTTTAAAAACATTTAAATAGTCTTGGCTTTGCCCACTCATTATGGTTGTGTGTGGGGGTGGGTTGTGTGTGTGGGGGGGTCCCGGTCCCTCCTTTGTACAAATTGCATTTTGGTTCTTGGACTAAACCTGGAAAAAGTACATTTCTCTTTACTTTTGAATTGTTTAAATCAGCCATCTGTTTGGTAAAACTCCTCTCATATCCACTCGGTCTTTCAAAAAAGCCTTACTTATTTCGGCAAGTGAATCCCAAACTGCTTTCTGCACGGGTTACGAAAGCATGACTCCTTAGAAGATGATTTTGAGTGCTAAACTGCACCGGCCTGCAGTCCAGACCGGTCACCCATGAAAAACATTTGGTGCATCATTACACTGTGTTTAAAAGGTGATGCAATGCAGTTGTAAACCTGCACCTGTCCAACATTTTAGTACTGTGTTAATGGCATCAGAGTACATTTTTGTGAAACAATTTCAGCATTTTGGTATGTTGTCTGAGCTCTTTTCAGTGAACTATGGATTTACATCATTTAGAGATTGATCAAGTTCAAAAAGTTTGAGCTTCTTTTTTTAAAAACTTAAGACTTTCAAAAAGGGTGACCACTCCTATACTAAAATGAAAGGGCAGCCAGCTTGCCAGACAGGCCTAGTCACATGGCACTCAGACATGCATTTTCTACTCTTCCGGCCTTGACTGTTTTTAACAAAAATATAAAACTGCAGAAACTATGAGCGTCCCTCGTAGGATAATAAAAAATATGCGTAATTTTTTTATACAACTGAACGTTTTAATGCACAAGTTTTTTAAATAGTTGCTCCCTTCGGACTTCCTGTCTGATATTTACTATTGGAAATGAGTGTAACATGAATACAGTGTAGTACTGCTATTGTACAGACATCATTTTGTTGTCTCAGGCTTATCTTGGATTCACCAGATAGTGCCTGGACTTGTTTCAGTCTGATTTTTTAGAAGTTTACTGGAAAGAATCATTTTCTTTGGTGACAGCTCTGAAGGGAAAAGAGAACATGTTCTTCCTCATCATCTACAAGACTGCTTTTGGAGACACATTTTTATACTGTTTTTTTTTTTTTAGACTAATCTTGCCTTGTGACCACATTTCTGATGTAAAGAGCTGATCAACGCAAAATGCTGATGTAAGAGAAGGAAGGCCTTGTGCAGAAGACCTTGACATGGGTGTCTTCAGTGGAACGTGTCTGTGCAGTTTTGACAGAGACAGTATAGACTGATTAAATCAGAAATAGAATAGTGTTGATCAATAATCCCTCAGGGGAAACTATGGTAATCAATAGACCCTGAGGGGTAGCCAGGAGTGAGCTGGGAACATAATTATAGGACTTTCAGACTTCAAAACACTCACATATGCCATACATTATTAACTTTCAGGAGTCCCTGCGTCATTCGGACATATCATTGGTGTAAATGCTAACAAATGTAATATTTTAATTTGGCCAAATTTGATGAATACTTATTCTCCTTGTTTCATTTGTTGATTGCTTGTACAAAAGATTAAAAAGTGTCAGGTCTGATGTGTTTACAGAAAGACTAGAGTGTCTGTGGGTTACCAGTCTTTTGTTTGTAATTCATGCTGACTTATGATTAGCTTAAGGTCATAATTTCTTTAAAGATTTTCGTTCCTTTTGAATTTAGACTGAATGCCAAAAATCTGCAAGACTGGCCCTGGAAATGTTATCTTGAAGCAAAGATAGATACTTTTAAAGTCATTTATATTTAGTGATGGTTATTTATTATACCTAAAATCAATGGAAACTGATGTTATCTGGAATTATTCTGATACTGTTGTCGTACTCTGTTTGCAAAAATGTTTAAGTAGTTGGTAAATGTCACTGTAACAGCCACATGAATGTCAGAACTCAAGATTTCCCAGCAGAACATTGCATAGAGCATCTCGCTGCTTCCACCGACTAGCGTGGGTCCCTTAGGTAAGCAATGCACCTGACATTCGCAAAAAGAAAATATCAGACCAAGCCTCCCTCCATTGCTCCATACTTCAGTTCTGATGCAGATTTTGTCCTTAGTATGGATTTTTGCAGTGGACAGGGATCAGCACAGGCACTCTGACTTCAGCCTTACAGTTCCATTCTGCGAAACACTGTGTTCTGACACCTTTCTATCATAACCAACATGAACATAACAGCAATTTGTGCTACAGTTGCTCTTCTGTAAGATCGAGGTATCCTTCAATCCCCACAAACAGCAGTAAGCCTTGGGCACTGATGACCTGGTTTCCAGTTCAAAAGTTGTCCTTGTTCGGACCATTTTTAGGTAAACAACCCACAAGACCTGACATTTTGGAGAAGCTCTGACCCATCACAGTTTGGCTCTCGTCAAAGTCACTCCAATCTTTACACTTGCCTCTTTTTCCTGCTTGAAGCACAACACAACTTCAAGAACTGACTGTTCACTTGCTGTCCACAGTCTGTGATTGTAAACCACAAAAGTGCACCTATATCTTTAGTGGAGCTGATAAAATGAGCAATGAGAGAAGATGCAAGGTAGATTTCCCCGCTGAAGTAGCTTCTCTGTGTTTGTAGCTTCTCTGATAAACTTGTCAAGACTGAGCTAAATCAATGTTCCTATGTTATGTAGAAAGCCTGGGGTTTTCCCTAGTTTGAGAAGTAGAGTTTCAGACCTGCCTGAACAGCATTGAGCACTTGCCAATAATGCAATGCCCAGTTGTGTTGATGAGCTGGAGAGTCTTTAAACAGAAGAAGCTGCTCCAAGCATACAGCTAAAATGAGCTGATGTCAAATTGGTGCTGTCGTGGTTTGGAACACTTTATATGGTTTAGCTGGATTTAGTTTGACTGTTTCCTCTAGAAAAAAAAGACGCTAGAAAGAAAATAGCCTTCGACTCGACAAAAGTGGTCATGACTGCAGCCCTACAGTGCAGTAAATAATTGGACAGTGGGGCAGTTGGGATGTGATAGTGTTGTTCTCCACTAATTGAATGTGAAATGAAGATTGGCTAAAAGAACGGTTCACTGAAAATTGCAATTCACACAATTGTTAGCTTTAACCCCCCCAACTTGCCTGTTTGTGATGCTACCAGGCTAGTCGAAGGTCTTTGGTGGCACAGACATGCTTTAGTAGTATCTACTTAAAGCGACTGTAGAGCTGAAAAATGATGTATGACTTCTCATCAAAGTTAAAAAGACAAATAAAAACAATGCTTACTTGAACGTTTTAATTTGCAGTTGTATGAAAACATTTCAGTTGATCTGGGCAAGAGCAATAGCAAGAGGTTCTATGTGAAAAGAAGTAAATATGTCTGCATGAAACAAATCGTTTTAATACATGGTTAACAATTATTTCCTTAACTGTTTGACAGAAATTTGTTTTTGGTAAGGTCACAAATGTATTAGCTGTATTGGGTCTCATGTCAGGTGCAGACCATTCCAGAGAGTAATAAATTATGTGACTGAAAACCCTAAGGTTCATTTAAGCAAGTGACTGGTGATCTGAGAACTAAAGATCACTGACTTTTACAAAGCAAGAGAAGAAGAAAAAAACTATAAACACACTCATACTGACTGTCTGCCAAGCGATTAAGAAAGGAGAGACTGCTGAAGTCAAGACAGGGTCTGGATGACTGCTTGTACTGCAGTCAGGAATACAAAGTGACACTGCCAAGCACCTTCGGAAAAATGTAACTGACACTGTAATGGTTTGGCCCAGTTGTGTTGCACAAACACCATCTACATGGAAGGGTCATCAGAAGGTAACATTAACTGTGATCTCTTCACAAAAGATATATTTGAGGCATTTTTGGAATCAAGTACATTTCAATAACTAAAGTCTTGTTAACAGTCACTTAAGGTACAGTTGTATCCAAAGGTTCCTCAACAAAGAACATACTTCTTCACATTTTAATTGGCAATCATGATTTATTTGCTTAATTTAACATCATATAAAAATGGCACTATTTATTGATATTTTCCAGTCATAGAAATAGAAAGCATGCACTAGGATTTGCAGAAAATATTTGCCATATTTAAATCTGTTCCTTGTCATGGATGATATAAATCATTGGATTGTGGGTCAAAAATGGAGAAGCAACTGTTAAGCATCTTTTATACTTTGGGTCTGTGTGACATCCAGTGGCCCCGGGAGTGTTGTGGAGATAAGAGGAAGAAAGGATTCAAAATCAACAAATCCTTGAAGCTAATGTTGCACAGTTAGTAAACAAACTTAAGAAGAAAAGAAGGTGGACATTACAGCAACACAATAATCCACAACATAAATAAAGATCAACTTCAAGAAATAACCATTAAATATTCTTCACCATTAAATATTCTTTGAAATCTATGACTAGATCTTAAACATGCCGTGAAGTAAACTGTGAATGTATCTGAAAAGGAAGCATTTCAACTTAAAAATTAAAGTAAAAATATAAGTACTGACTGGAACCCATGCCATATTTTATGTTTCATTATTGTTTCAGCATTGAATTTAGTATTTCAGATTTAGCAAGTACATAAGAATTGTACATAAGAATTGTCTCATTTAAGTAGTTCTATGCAATGGTGGTGTTATTTTCTTCTCAAATTTGGGGTGTCTAGATCAATGTTTGAAAACTGTACACTGTATGGATTCTCATGTCTAGACCGACCTCTCAAAAATGTAATGCTATGTCGTAAATGTTTTGCCCTCTGTCCCATTTTGCTCTTTTTCTCTCTACTTCCCTCTTACACTGTTGCTGCTAAGGACACGCCTACATGGTACCAGTCTTGAATGAGACACACCTAGCATGTCAGGCTCAGAGATGTCTCATTGTCTAAAGGGCTTCTAGGTGACGCCTATCATGCCTTGTAGAGGCCCGTTATGGCAATCCCATCACACAGAGGAGTCAAGTTGCCTCCATCGTAGAGAACACATCATTATTTCCTTTGCATCAAGATGCCCCCTTACCCAGTGTCTGCCCACTGATATCCAGTGTCCTGTTTGAGATAGCTGCCATCTCTGTGGTTCTTGCAGCTTTCTCTAATGAGACAGGAGCTCCATGTCAAGTGCACATGCTTGTCAGAAGGCTTACAATGACAGTGCACCTGTGTTCCAGGACAAGATCGTGCCTCATGAATTCATTGGAACAATAATCAAAGTTCCCAGCAGTCAACAGGCCTTACAATGCAAATCCCAAGGTGATGAAATCATGCTGACTTCAGCCTCTGGCATTCGATAGATTAAAGACAGACATGATAGGCCTTGTTTAAGAAACTCACTACCATGCACAAATTTTGTCATGACTGCAGGAAACCAGATGCTAATTTGGCAGGATATAGAACCCCCCCCCCCACCCCATAAATAGAGAAAACCTCTTACATAGTGTATGATCTTGTACAAGTATAACATGTTGTAAGGGTGAAATGTCCTAAAAAAAGAGAGAAAATTGCCCGTTTTAGAGTCATGGTTTTATCAGGGCATTAAATGGAATATGGGATGGCCTGCATTTTCATGAGATCTGCTAACTGGTGTGTGTGTGTGTGTGTGTGTGTGTGTGTGTGTGTGTGTGTGTGTGTGTGTGTGTGTGTGTGTGTGTGTTTGTGTG
>JBBJLR010000111.1:7294626-7362997 GCA_037577145.1 Brachypetersius gabonensis
AGAGAGGGAGAGAGAGAGAGAGAGAGAGAGAGAGAGAAAGAGAGAGGAATGAGCTGAGAGGAAAAACAGATGAGTGCATGCAGTGAGAAGAGATAAGAGAAAGAACGAAAGAGAGAGAGAGAGAGAGAGAGAGAGAGAGGAATGGGTTGAGTAAGAAGAGATAAGAGAAAGAAGCAATAGAGAGAGAGTGAGGGAAGGTGGAGTGATGGAGCGAAAAGAGAGAGAGAGAGAGAGAGAGAGAGAGAGAGAGAGAGAGAGAGAGAGATGGAACGTACTTTAAGAGAGAGAGAGAGACTCTTTAGCTGGGCTTAATTTCTCATGCTTGAGCAGAGTGGAGGATTTTTTTTCCTCCTTACAGATCTTTGTCAGATCCTACCTACCCAAGATAGACCCAGGGGCACTATAAGAACATACACATCACCTAGATTTGCCTTCCAGCCCACTTCCCTCTCTCTCTCTCTCTCTCTCTCTCTCTCTCTCTCTCCCCCGGCGGCTTCTTTGTTTGGTGAAAGACGAGAGAGCGTTTTAGAAATCAAATCTCTCACTTTTTGTCAGAGGGAAATGTGTGCCGCAGTGCTTCAGTGTGTGAACACACTCGGCTCCAAACAGGGCCGCGGTCACACGACATTGCAGCCTGAGATACAGCAGCATTAACACAGCTAAATAGAACAGAATAGAATATAGGACAGAATACCTTTAGTGTCATTGCAATACACAGGAATGTACAGTGCAACAAGATAAGATGCTTTCCTTTTAAACACACAGACAGAATAGAAAAAACAAATAACAAATCAAGCGGGGAATCTACCAGCTGTACCAGTATTTAAGGAGATAAATGAGTGACTAAGAACTAGCAGCATGGGTGTGATAATAAATAGATAAATGACTACAGTACAGGTATCAAAAGCTAATCAGTATCAAGAAACAGTAATTAATACCCTGTTGACACTACTGAACAGTATTGCACTGGAGCTCCCTCCACTAACAGCTTCCCACTGACACATCATTTTACAACCTGCACACAGTTCGGTTTGTACAGATTTTCTTCTTTCCTTTGTTTTTTAAACCTCAGCCCCAGCTGAACAAAACGCAGCACAATAACCTTCAAATAATCTTTTAACCCTCCTTCTAATTGCAGAACCTACTTGCTCATTTGGCCTGGGAGGCGCAGCAATTGCATTTGCTTGAATCAAATGTTTGCATCTTTTCCACACAAATAATATTACATCAATACAGTACAGTCTTTTAGTTTAGTCACTTTTAGGTGTAATATATTTTTATATGTATATATTTAATGTGTCCATAATGTCGAATGATTTCATCTTAAGCCTCAACTGAACAAAATGGAGCTTATAACCTTTTAAATAATCTCTTAACTCCCTCGTAATTAGGTCTGGAAGTAGAGCATTGCATTTGCTTGATTCAAACTGGTGCATCTTTTCCACACAGATAATATTAGATCAATACAGTTTTGTCTGTTAGTTAATTTCATGTAATATTTTTTTATATGTATGTATTTAACATGCCCCTTTGTGCCCTTTAGTGTTAAAGATTGCTTCTCTGGAAATGGCCCAAGATGTCAGTCCTCCAATCTCAGAACTGAACATCACAGTTGAATGACCTGTCTGGGTGTTCGAGGAAAATAAGGGGGTGTACAGGTTATCATAAGGAGCTGCTCTCTCCTCTGAGACACCAGGGGGATGGAACGGGGGTCCTCTGAGGAAGTTGGCTGAGACTGAGTGCAGAAGTGGATTTGTTGAAGGGGGGTTGGGGTGGGAAGTGAGGTTGGACATTGCCCCTCTGCTCCTCTCCTGTGCTGACCAAAGTGTCCATCAGCCCGGTCTCTCGAGTGCTGTAGGAAGAGCCGCGGCCGGCTGAAATAACACACACACTCTAGGAAAGTGCTTTTTTTTTTTAAAGCCGGACAAAGAATGATGGACTGAGCCAGCCTGAGCGCACCATGCATTTGTTTCGGGACGAGAAGACAAATAAATAAATAAACGAATGAAGGCCTGGCGGAAAAACACTTCCATTTTACACTTGAAAATGCAGCTCCTGAAATATTTAGCAGTGTCTATCAGCGCTTTAATAGTCGCTCATAGAAAAGAGCAGATGCAAGATGAAGGGAAAAAGAGGATCAGAGGCTGTGTCATCTTGGTTGTGTAATTAGGCGGTGTGCTCTGTTTATAATAGTTTGCAATATTTCATTTTGATGTGATTGTAATATAAGGGGCAAAAAGTTGGCCTTGTTTTAGTAGCTCAGCGAATCCATGGGCGCTTCAAGTGTATTACCTGACCTTGCTTTCGCACCGCAGCCTAATCCTCTGTAGTTTCTGATTAGCGGGAGGCGTATTCTCCTGAGGAAAGTGGAAGAGCGGGCTACCTGCCAGTCTGTGGAGAGTCAGGCTCTGAAAGTATGAAATAATAACCACCTTTTCCTCCAATAATTGTCCCAATTTCCTTTGAAGGAGGCGATGATCCTTGATGTTCGGCAGCGGCGTATTTAGGGATTTCTTCTTTTTACATCTAGGTTATTTTAATTAATGCATGTTTTTCTTAAATTAGCCCTCTGAGGAGCAATAACTCAAATTCTTGTATTTATGTAAGTAATAGGTTGGAAGAAAATGCTAAACTGAAATAATTATGCAGTCCAACACTTTGCTTTGAGAATAAACTGCATGAAAAACGCGATGAAATATGAATGTGTTTAGGGTGCAAAGTTAGTTAAATATTTACAGCTGAGTGTTAGTTTACAACCCCAGTTAAGATGCTAGTCAGCTACAATAATTACTTGGTTTTTACATTTTCTACTTAATTTGTTGGTACTAGCATAAAGTAACGCCAACTCTGTTTGGTGTCCACCCTGTTATTGCCCATTAGTAAAGTGATGCAGAGGAAAGGGGAGAGAGTTGGGGGTGATCAGTATTTTAAGTAATCCAGCTCTGCTACTGATTGAGGCTTTATCAGGTGCTATTGTAGCCGGTTGTGAGAGAACACAGCTCATGGTTGTGAAGTTCAAGCTCAGGGAGAGTGCTAGAGAGAAGCCCCATGGGGACTGATCTTATGTCAGGAGATTGCAGATTTTTACGCTAAAGAAGCTACTCAATCCCACCAAAGACTGAATTATTAAAGGCCCTGTATGTTTTTCAAAGGCTTGATTTAGCTTTTAGGTTTGAGGGGAATGTTTCTTACTCTCTAACTGGATCATTTCTGTTCCACCCCCACCTCTACAATTCTCTGCACGCCCGCTCAAATGGCCCTTTACTTTCTAAGCATGCTTTTACTGCCTTTGAAGAGTTATTTTTGTTGATGAAAAGGATACGCCGGCTTGGTAAAGTGAACTGCGGCTATTCGTTGGCTTGTTTAATACTCCTCCCTCCCAGGTTTGGTTTATAAATTTATTATCAGTAAAGCAGGCGAGCGCTCTCATGCCTTGCCGAGGCCTAGAAGCTAAGCGATGGTGCTTCGCGGAGATAGCGGGCCAGACAAAACGTGAAAAAGAGCAAGGAGGCGAGAAGGAGAGCACAGATCATTCTGCCTCTTCTAGTGCCTTAACTCGCAGCGGTGCAGGGAAGTCGCTACGAAGATGAGGTCTTAAAGCACTGCCTTTATCGATGGCTCACTTGGTTCTGAGTACAGAGGACTGATTTGTTAACAGCGTGTATGTTAATTGCGTAGAATTAGAACTGATCAATCCACATTGGATTCAAGCATTTACCCATCACTTTGAAGTAAACCCATCGATTGGCCCAAATATAAAGGAATTCAACTGTATGTTGAGGGTTAGGAATGCACACAAAATCAACAACTAGAAAAAAAAACCACTCCGTTTGCAACATAGTGTGAGGAAAATCACAAAAACACCCTTGAACGCTTGGTACATTCATCACACATTGATTTTTTTGAAACCACTTGCAGGATTCGGGCAGGATTTTGATCATTTGTGAAGTTGTAGCATGCAACATTACGACATTTCTTATTACATGTACTGTTGTTTTTGCTCAGTGTTTTTTAAAAATCAAATAATAATTCAGACTTCAGGCAATACAAATACAATGCAACCCTACATCTGTTATTTGGAATCCTTTTGGCCTTGCAGGACACCTGGGTTGTCAGTCATGGAATTTATTAGTATGCATGTTAAGAATTGTGGAAAATCATAAACATCAGGACATACTCAGTTTCTTGTGCTTAACTTTTCCTCAGGATATGTATGGTAATTTAGGAATGAATCCAGAGGTTTCCAGTCAGTCATGTATTGTGTTGTTAATGTAACAAACTTCCCAGCAGCCTCAGTAGTCCAGCGATCCATCGCAATTCCAGTGAATTGTGCTTTACCCCTCTCGTCTCATTATTTTTTATTTATTACAGTGTTTTCCTGACTACTGAATTGTGCAGCAAGTGTGGGGGATCAGTTGGGCTTTTAGTTTTCAGTCTTTTGAAATGCTGTCCATGTGAAATTTCATGTCATGATTTTAGCACCTTTAACAGCAATTAGAGTAAAGTGGCTCGAGCACATTTAGCAGGAATTGAAATACCACATCATAAGCACGTTTAATGGCATTTAGAAAAGTATGGCATGTTTAATCCCAATTGGAATCTGCAGTTTGAAACATGTGCATCACGTACCCTGCACTCTCTGGTATTGAACAGAGAGACAGTGGTATATTCTCTGGTATTCTCACTGAGACAAAAAACCATCTGTGGTTCACATATGCACCATGACCTGAATTATAGACTGTCGAACTAGAGATTTTGGGAAAAGGAAAAAGATTTTAAGACCAGCCCTAAATTTACATACACACATGAGGCACATGTACACTAGAGGCTGCCATTTTTTCGGGAATCCAGCGGGATGGGAAACAAAATCACTATTAATAACATGATCGGGACGGGACTGGAAAAAATGTAAGCGGGAGTGGGCGGGACCGGGAATCGTAATAACACTATGACAACTTTACACAGAAATATACCTTTTAAATAAATAAACTAATTTTGAACTCAGTACTAGTTGTCCTGTCTGTTTATGCTCTCCTTCTGTTTGTTGTGTGTAGGCGGTGAAGTGAATGGCGTGCTCCACACACCTGTAACAGTTGGTGGTGACAGTCCCAACCACCAATAATGTAAGAGAAGAAGCGACTTCTTAATGCACTTTTTAGCCACGAAAATCATAATCAAAATGGGGGCAGACGTGAAAACAATGCTGCAATGACAACTGTCTGAAAATAATACGTCAGTTGTGCTCACAGATATTTCTGGCAGGTCTCAAATAACAAAATTTTTACGTGTTGAGAATGATGGCGTGAAAACGCAATACGCTGAAAGACTTGTAGACAACCGATTAAGTACTACTCAGACTATGTGTGTGTGTGTGTGTGTGTGTGTGTTTATGGAGGGATGGATGATTTGCATAAAATTCTACTTAAAACACATTGTGCATTATTAAGATGCCTTTCAGTTCAATAAAATTAAGCTAAATAAGCCCAACTAAGCTGGGCTTGCTGGGATCTGTACTCTATTTTTTTTACTGTAACTGACCAATTCCAGCCAATAAAACAACAACACAGGACTGGGGGGGAATGGGAGTCATTCTTCTGGGATTGGGACAGGACGGGATTTTCCCCCAGTTTTTTTACGGGATTGGGATGAGGTGGGATTTTTTTGGGGGGGAGTGCGACGGGAGAGGTTTAAAAATTCACTCCCGTGTTGCCCTGTAATGTACACACAATTTAATCCAGTTTTTTTTGTCTTTCCTTTATGTCTATTAACTAAAACCCTATTTACTGCATTTGAAAAATCAAATCTACACAGTTTTTACTTATAATAGAGGTAATCATTCTACCCAACAATTTTGTTTCTTTAGGCTGGAGCTATGAATCTAATATAGCTAACAGACACTAGAAGTCGACACTCACCTACATAGCTCAGTTCTGTAAATGATTCTGTTGATGAGGTTAAGGACTCTAATTTACAACTGCATTGTAAGTACAAACCTCGGCGTGGACTGAAATGACTGCCAGAATATTGAATTTTGATCATTATACAGTTCACTGTGTTCTTTAAATAGACACGCTTGTGCCAAATAATGGCAAATATTCTCCAGATTCATTTTTTAATGTAGTAATTTGGCTGCATTTAATATATTGAGTATGTTCTTTCTCCACTGATCTTTTCTTAGTCTTTGCTCCCCGACTTACTTGATTAATGTACATACCTTTTCCAGTCAGAGTGCTAGTTAACCCTGTTACAGGCTTTAGACTACGCTTCATCTGGACACTGGATTCAGTTTCGGTGCTATCTGAACTTCTATATATAGAGGTTTGTTTCTACTATAATATGAACAATTTGTACGTGGAATAAAATCTGTCCCAGAAGCATGGGCACTAGTAACCATATTTAGTTCACATTCTTTAAATGCAACCAACCAGTCACCTGATTTATCAACAAATAACAGTGACAATGACTTTTTTCCTGATTCTGCTGCACTTAATCCAGCGTGGGTAGGGTGGTATTAGCCTTTTGTTAAAATAATCCAGAGCTAAGGCTATGCCTGTGGCACTGGAGCCAATAAAATATAAATATATATAAACTGTGGCATCCTCAGCACCTACCGTCCAGGCCGGCCGACTCCCCTTCCTGCTCCCTGCCCCGTGTAATGAGCTGCCAGGCTGGGACAAAGCGCGGGGTAATTACAGCAATAAGACACGGAGGGCGTCATTGATAAAGATTGGAGGCGAGGCAGCTTTCTGCTTTGTGTCAGCAGCCTGGCGCTCTCGTCCCCCTGATCCCACCATCCTCTCTTTCATCTCCTCTGCTCGACCATGAAAAATTCATCCAAGACCTCCAGAAATATTTATAGGCAAAAACTTAGGAAGAAGTGTTCGTGCTGAAAAATTCATGGACACATTGGCTTCTAACAGTTGTATACTGCTGTAATGAACTTGATTGCTCGCATTATACAATAAATTCATTTATCTAATATTTATTCATTTTTTTCTCCCCTCCCTTTCCCTCTCCCTTGACCAGAACTGATCAAATAGACATGCGCAAGCATCCAGAAACTGAGGGCAGCCTACACCGGTGTATTACTCTTCCCCTGCCATGTTTCTGCTGGAGCCTCCTCAGACTGGAATAAGTAGCCATCTCTTGAGATACAGCTCCTTGGAGTCTGTGAGCATCTTTTATACAGTAGTGCATTTTCCATGCAGAAAGCTGGCTGCTATATATACGTTTTTCTGCTGTGTTTAGTGATCCTATTCATACTTTATATGTAATACAGTTCAGGGCATTGCCCACAGGTCCTGATTTTACAGTGCATGACATATAAAGGCTTAAAGGTCCCCAAAGCCTGTGCAGAGGGAGGATCTAACAAGACCTTGCCACAAGGCCTTGTTACAGCCAGCTCAATCATCTCACTGCATATGCTCTCTCTGCCTGTGAGGACCTCATTTAATGTTATCACTGCTATGGCTCTTCAATGTCAAAGGAAGTCGACCTGAAGGATTACTGTGGAGAGTGTGTGCATGCACTTTCGGCTCATGACGGACGCAGATGGAAAACATAAAAAAAGGCTACAAACAAAACAAGCCATTGTACAGCAATTTATTCACATGTGTAGGTAGTGCAAAAGTTCTATAAAAGATGATCATCATCTAAAAATACTAGGTAAGAGTTAATCATATGAAGTTATAGGGCATTACAACAATAAATAATAAAGGATTTTCAAACTCTTCAGAGTGGTTTACAGTAAAATGTGAAATGTCTTTCTAATGTTTTTTACAGGAATCAGGGGATGTTTACAATGCACTCGTTTCATTAACCATCCAAAACCACCCATGCACATCTACATTAACATTTTTGGCAACTTCTTCAAAATTACTAAACACTTCAGACTGATTCCAACGATCATCGCAGTTTTGAAAAATTCTGAATCGGGATGTTCTCCCAGAATGCATTTTAGTGATGCACAATCAGAATCAGAAATTGCCCAAACTATTTTGATTTTGGTATTAAAAAGTGAGGCAGTTAGAAACACTCACTCATTTTTTTCATATACTGCTGCTACACCTGTACTACAGTGCTATAGCACTGTATATCATGCTTGTGCCTGATAGCCTTTAGTTTTTGATGATTCATTAATAATAAGCTTCATTAATATTATATAATATGCCAAACTTTTGTTTAAAATGCAAATATGACCCATTGGGGAGCAAATAACGCGATTCATAATGGAACATCTGGTAACAGGGAGCAAAGGAAGTGTGCTTGTATGTTTTATGAGGTGATTAGCCCAAAACGTGTAAGCTTCATTTTTAAAAAAAATCAGTCATTAGCTAATTTGGCAACAAATAGGCCAAAAAATTTCACAAGTGGTGCATTCCTAGTCAAATCATTCCCAGAAAACAGACACCTTCTACCCTCTACAGATTAAATGTGAGTTATGCCATTTGCCTGAAAAAAATTAACGAGTTTGCAAGTCACCATAAATTCTAAATATGGTTTAAAACACCCCTGTTTTAAAAAAAAACTTAGCTTTAATTTGAAATAAAAATATTATCCATAATAGTTTTTATGTGGTAATTTGGCTTCATTTAATATATTCAGTATGTTCCCTCCCCACAGACCTTTTCTTAGACCTTGCTCCCTGACTGTCTTGATTAATGTACATTATGTCTTCCAGTGGGTGTGCTAGTTAACCCTGTTACAGGCCTTAGAATATGGTCTATGGACACTGGATTCAGTCTCAGTACTGAATTTAAACTGCTTATTCAAAATTCCATTTATTATTGGATGTTGTCACTGTTGTACATGTATATTTCTTATCATTATTAGTGCTAAACTGACTGTATAAACTGTATGAGCTTTAAGATAACATTTTTTGACAGTGAAGCATAAATTGATAGACTGCTTATAAATTGTATTTTTAATATAAAATATAAATTTTTTCTCCTATTATGCATATTATTTGCCTATTTCTCATCAGTTTACAAACTGACTATAAAACTTAAAGGTAGCATTTTTTGATAAGGCAGCATTAATTGATAGACACTGGCTGTCGATTTGCACTAAAGTAGCATTTTTTGATAAGGCAACACAATTTGCCAGAACACCTGCGCTTGTATGTATATTTTCTTAAACTACACCTTATAGATGGACTCGTTCTATGATTGTTCTTCCTAAAATATTTTTCCCACAGCATATTAGGCCATATTTTTGATGGCTGTGACCTTTACTGCACATGAACAGTGCAGAAACGGTTAATTAAATAAAAGTGACACTGGAGGTCTGTAAACCTGATTATTCATTCACTCATATGTCAAAATTCACTTAGATTTGTAAACAATTTTACAGCAAAAATGTGTGCAATTAATATTGATTTCTTAATCAGAATCAGCTTATAATTCTTTTTTTTATATCACACGACTGCCCAAATATATTTATATATATACATGCTCAATGCCCCATGTAATGAGCTTCTATGACAAAACAAAGGGTAGCATCAAGTCACATCAAACAACAATGACGTTCATTACATTTAAAAAATGTTATAAAATTACTCATTAATAAATTATTTCAAAATATGTTCTTCTTTACCTAAAAAGCAGACATTGCCATTTGCCCTCTATAGATGACGTTTTGCAGAGGCATTGGAATTTAGATGGTCACATTTGCTCTCTCAGACATATTCAGTTGGTTGTTGATTGTATCAAGCTGTATGTTTAGAGCTTGAAACCAAATATACTTAAAGATGCAGTCATAAGCACACTCTTGGAAATCTCATACGAAATGTATGTTGTTAAATGACAAGGAGAAAAGAAACGGAACGAAGACACTGAAATGTTCATTGAAGACATGCTCAGTGAAAAGAAAATGCATACAAACTACTATAGCATACCAAATAAGATTTTCCTGTTCAAAAAATCTTTCATTTTTCCTATTTCCTTTCATTTTTCCTATTTCCAGTCGTGGCTCAAACCTGTCCCAACATGTCGTCAGCACTGCACACAGAGATTTGGTGCTAGTCCAGCTCCACAGCAGATGTGTGGTAAAGCAGGACAAGGCAGGGCAGGGCAGGGTCAGTGCTCATGCAGTGGAGACATGTTCTGCACTGTTGAGGTCCATCCGCTCTCCTGTGCTGCCAAACGCTCCACAGTGGCTTAGGTAGAGGCAGCAAGACCATCAATCATACTGCTGCTCTTCATTAGCCCAGTTAAATGCAGGCAGTGTCTGCAGGACCCAACCGATAATGTGTCCTTCTCTGTCCCTCTAGCTACCTGAGCCAAAAATATGTTGGTTTAAATTTAATAAAGCCTTATTATGAAGGATTTTAGCAGTCTATAATTCAGTGCTACTGCTTCTCCAGGTATTCTGGCCCTCTGGCTCTGAAAGGCTCTTCTTTTCTAACCTTTATGTTCTATTTGAATGGAGTCAGAGCGTGTATACAGTCACAAAACAAAAACGTTATTTCAGGTCACAACACACTGGTGAAATGTGTTTTAAGTGAAACGTAAGGATTAAATGTACTATTAAGCATAGTATGAAATGTAAACATTCCTTGGTGTTAACTTAGTGCTAATATAACAGAAAGCTTCAGAAAGCTTTTTGAACTTACTAGAATGTTCTATACTTTATTTTATCTTGGTCCCATTTGTACAGGTAGAGGAGTCCACAGGCCGAAAATAAAACGTGAGGTGAAATGATCTGAGGCAATTAATGTTCAATATTTATTTCGTTTTATCACTTTGCTAGCAAGGTTATTTACCAGCAACTGGCTTGTGAAGGGAATATTAGTCATTGACCGGTTACTCAATGTTTTAATATTGATTCTATGCTCGCATTGTTCTACCAAACCTAACTTTCAAAATGAATAAATGCTAGAAATGTTGCTCAAAAGACTGCAAGTTTATATACTGAATGTATTATTTCTGTGGGAAAACAGCAGGCATAAAGTCAGAAAAGATGGTGAAACAATTTCTTTTCTGAGGGTTGCAGAGCATGGACTTTGTTTACATTACATTCATTTGGCAGATGCTTTATGCACATTGACTAACAATATGAGGAAACTTTCAGGTTTCAGGACAGTGAGAGAACCAGAGGAGAGTATTAAGTGCCAAAATATTTGTGTAAGAGTAATGCAAGAAGATAGTAGAGGAGATGCTCTCTGAACAGATGAGTCTTCTGGAGGTTTTTGAAGCTAGAGAGGTTTCACAAAGCTGCTAATGTTCAAAACAGACTGTTTTAAGCAGATTTGGAGTTGTGGTATTTGGAATTGTGTACTTAAAAGTGAGTTATATTTCACGGCCTACATTATAATGGGTCTGGGAAGAGAAAACCAGCAGTGGGTGTCATGGACGAATTCTAAAAATGGTTTTTGAGCTTTTTGTTTCGCTAGAGGTGGTCACTTTGGCCTCCAAGACACCAGGGGGGCTTATAAACAGGTAGGAACAGACAAAGACAAAGACTCCAGACAGACAAAGACTCCATGTTTGGTAGAACAGTAAAATGTTTTTGCTGCTTTGTGAAAAGTTAATCATTATCTGTTTGCCAGAGTGCTACTCAGATGCAAATAAAGTTTACAGGTAAACAGCTAACTTAATGATATATCGTTATTCAGTGCTGGCGACAATTTTATTCTTTAAACCAAATCATAGTACAAAACATGTTCGGTAAAGAGGAGGTTCTACAGCATTGATTTACAGACCCTGTACTGAAGAGTTTAATTAGTGCAAATTCAAATGACCCCAGACTAAGCAACACTCTTTCTTCCATTGTCTTAATCATTGTGAGCCCATTGCTCTTGTTTTACAGACCTGACACACTTTCGAAGCCTCTTTTTGTTTTGTTTGTTTTTTTTGTTTACCGCCGTGTCTTCAACCCTAGCCCGAGTTTTGCGACCAGCACTAACGTGTTGATGGGCTGCATGTGTGTTTTTGGGAAAACACTTTTCTTGCGTCTTTTCATATTGTCAGTGGTGGTAGTGGGGTCGTGACTTACCTTTCTGTCTGTACACATTATCGGGACAGTTCGCTGAGCTCCTGTCTAGCCTCTGTGGAGAAGCACCTCATGCTGAGAGAGAAGGTGTTGAGGTGATGATTGCTTCCTGACCTTGGCGGTCCCTCCATTACATTCACTGTAAAAGCCTCCGTTTCCTCCTCACCTGTCTCTAAATGGGTAAAGGTACCTAACCACACCATGTTCCCTTTGATTTCACATCTGCGCCGTCATTTGATCCTTAACTCACCTCAATGCAGCACCCTTCCACTCTTCCGGCTCAGAGGACTTGTCATAGCTCAGCGGCCAAACAGCCTATTCTGGTGCTGCTGTCACCATCGTCTCTGGCCTTTTCCATGTCTTTTTTGATCGAGACCTTTGACCACGCAAGAGAGTCACATTTTATGGACCCCTCTGAAGATGCTTTTTTTTTTCTAAGTATGGCAAATGACCTCAATGCAAATGAAGTGACCTATCCACCCAGCTTCCAGCTTTCCGTTACACTGCACCAGGATGATCCCTGTATAGGCAATGAAGGCAAGCAATTACCAGAGGATGTTTTTATACAACTGAAGGTCAAAGCGAGGTGAGAGGTTGCAGATTAAAGAGCTGTCCGATGTTCTACTAGGGCTGTCAATGAATTAACACAACTGTCATACTATCAAAATAGGTCACAAAGAGGTAAATGCATACAGTTTCATCACCCTGGGCAAATTAAACGTTTTGTTGATTTTCCAACTGAAAAATAAGTATGTTAAACATACATTTTATGGTGCATTAATTGAAGGAATTTGTACAAAGTGTGAGTGTTTCTTTGAATAATTACATGGAATCAAGCATGACGAAAGATATTTAGATGAATATCAGTAAAGATTTTAATGTCACTTTGCACAGTTATGAACAAACCTTCTTTTCTAATTCAGGGATTACTGTTTTCATGTGGAGAGATTACACTGATTCACGTGTCTGATAACAATAGACGTGTAGGAGTAAAGGCAAAATGAGCTTTTCATTTTGGCTTCTGTGACCTTATTTCACAACTGTGCTCATTTGTCCTTGTCATTTACTGGGTTATACTGGCTGAAGGTCCAGGAAGAAACTGCGAGCAGTATTACAAGCTTGGGGTTTTCTTCTTCTTGTACCTCTGCTTGCTCTCACCTGAAAAGAATTTAACAGTGTTTCCATGGCTACCAGGGTTTGTGTGACTTATTGATTACTATTCGTTCCCCTGGAGAGCCTCACATTATCTAGAGCTTAAAAGAGCAAGTGTGGAGAGCTGGAGTCCATAGGGGCCCGAACGCATGCCTCTGTACACACCACTTTACACTTGTAGCTACTGACGGGAACAGACACGCGAATTCAATTTACACCAGTTTAAGACAGTGTAAACAATCTACACACTGACAAGGGAGAGAAAAACAAAAAAAAAAAAAGAAAACAAGTGTCAAGCCTCGGGAGTGCATGTGGTCCCCCACGCGGTTTCTCAATTAGTTTAGTTTCTGAAGAAAAGGAGACTGTCTTCTCAAGGATTCGTCTTGTTTTACTGATTGGAAGAAGTTTAAAATACAAAAATGGACTAATCACCCAGCTGCATATTAAGAGATAGGGTGACATAGAGGCAGCATTCCTATTGAAGATCTACAACTACATTTTTCTGAGGCGATGCTGCTTTTTTGTTCTTCTGTGGACTGGGCCTTCTAATTAAAGGGCCAGACAGCAAATTAAAAGTCTCCCCGTGGAAAAGCAAAGCAGTGAAGGCAGTTTGGGAGAGAAGCAGGGTTTCACTTGAAGGGGATCGATCCCCATGGAGCACTGTCAGAATGTCAAAAACCCTGACTCCACTAATCCCAAAGACAGAGCAGGAATCCCTCTTGCGATTATCTTCCTGATGAACATGCACAAAGGCGTGCTGGAAAATGGGTCAGAAAAATGCTCGTTAGGCAGTTTGATACACTTTTGTCCTTTGTAATGTTGAGAAGATTAAATATTCTTTGTCAACTCCCATAAGACAAACATTTGACTAAAAGACTTGTTAGAAAAACAAGCTGTCCACTCCCAGCTTGTGCAATTACTCAAATGAGTGTCTTTGCTATGGTCTCATGAGCTTCTGAGCACTCAGAGGCCTTTTAAAATGCTTAATGTTGAGATTATCAAACCACAATGTCAGACATCACAGCACTTATAGAACCTGTAGAATGCTGCGGATTACAAGCGGCACGTCCACTGCACTGAAATGTTTATGCAGTTAACATGAAAAACAGTGCAGAAAACTTGTGCACTTGGTCAAATTAGCACTCTTGTTTGTGTTCCCTCACATTTACCAGTGGCGAGCCCTGGCTGCTGACGGTGGATCGTTTCTTTTATGCTGTGTGTGCCATCAAAAGAGAACAGTGGGATTTTGTGTTTGATGTGATTAAACCATCAAAGAATTTAATTTGTACTAAAACGTTTTTAGATCCTTTGTGTTTCCCCTCACTTGAGCTAGTTCCCATCAGCCTTGCCCGCAGAAAGCAGGGCACAGAATTCTAAAAAGATGCTTGGTCAGATGGCTGGACTTTCACGTGGGATGAAAATGTACTTTTAACAGTAAACACGCACCGGCCACTTTATTACTTTATTACAAACCTCTATCTTAAAGACCTTTCATTAGATAGAAAGGTCTTTAAGACCTTGCTGTTTTTCACCTTGCTGTTTTTCAGTCAGAAACAGTGGCCCTGTTGAAACATACTCTTCAACAGGGATCAATATCTGAAGCTTCTGGTTGCATATAGTTAGGGGAGGGAGGTGTGTGGACCACTCTCAACTTCTCAACCCTGTCAACCTGTGAGATATGGGAAAAACTCAAGCTACATCATTGAGGTTTATACACTTATACCACACACACTACTGTCTTAGTGCCACTGCCTCCATCTGTAGATGGAGACAGATCAGTGATGAATGTGGGAGAGTTTAATTTTGCATAAAGGGCTACGGTTGAAACTGTACTCATGTATTGTGGACCTCATGTATCCAAAGCCCTTTTTGGTGCTATATGGAATGACTTTAAAAAAACTTGTTAAATAGTCATTTACAATAGTTTAATAGAGAAGAACCATTTACCCACGTAGTGTCATCTCTGCATCCAAACCATTGCCTTTACTAAAAACCCTTCAAGAGCAATAGAATGTAGGAGTTACTCATGGAATGAATGGCGATTGTACAGCAATGCATTGTACTACATACTCCAAGAATGTAACCTTCAACCAATTGCCTACATTGCAAACATTTCTGAGGAAGCGAGGCTGATTTACAATTAGAGTCCTGACAATGAACAGAATGGTCTCAGTGTGTTTTGTCCTGATCAGCAAAGCAAGTCAGGTACTCCTTGTTATCAGAGGCTCTCCGAAAATGACTTTTTGTACCCTGCGACCTCGGACACTAGTCTGTTGTTCTTCTAGGAGTATCCAAGTCAAAGAGGGATTTAAAAAGAGAGAGAGAGTGAGGGATTGAAATAAAAAAAACGAGTTTTTCTCCCCTTTGCTGAGGTGTGGTGGGAGAAGCAGTAGAAGTTGTGGTCTCAGAGAGAGTAATCTGTGGCTCACAGTCAGCCGTGGCCCCTTCCTCAACCTCTCCGCTTTTATCTTCCCTTTGTTGGGGTGGCTGCACTGATATGGAGCTTCTCTCACATGCCCACCCCCCACTCCTCCTTTTTCTTTCTCCCTTCTCTCCTTCACTGTGACTCCAAGCAAGATGATTACTTTCTCGTAAAGTCACTTCTTAGTTCACGCTATCCACCCTTCATCTTTCTCTCTCTCTCTTTCTCTTTCTCTTTCATTCATCCATCTCTCCTAGATTTCTCTCTATCTCTCAATCACTCGCTCTCTTGCCCATATCCCCCTTCTCCCTCTCTCTCTCTCTCTCTCTCTCTCTCTCTCTCTCTCTCTCCCTCTCTCTCTCTCTCTCTCCTGTACCCAAGCTCTGTGCTTAGAAAACATCAAAGGGACCTATCATACCCTGATGGTTTAAATCTTTAAACAGTGAATAACAGACGGAGAACATCCAGACCCCTCTCGTCCCTCGCTTGTGTCACCGTGTGTTGGTGCAACGGTGGCCATGGGAGCAGGATGAGGGGTGTTCTTTCGTATTCGGAGGCACTGCAGCCTGGCCCAGCGAGGGGTGGGCTGGTGGTTTTGGTGGGAGACTTCAGTGCTCTCTGTGGGCCCTGCAAAAATAGGGCCCCGGTGCTGTGATCACGGCTGGGCTGATATTCTGTTTGAAATGAGAATGGGCTAATTTTCATCAGCCTCCCTCTCACTAGGGGTAGTCCCAGGTGCCACAGCATGCCAAGGGTCATCATTAGAAAATGGCTGCCTTCAAAAAAAAAACAAAAAAAGAGAGAGAGAGAGAGAGAGAGAGAGAAAGAAGAAACCCTGCTGCTGCAACTACAACGTCTTGTGGCAATGTTCCACTTTTATTTTTTTCTTCTTCCAGCTGTCTCTTTTTCTTTGTTAAATTCATAAGCATTAATGAAGAAAATTTACACAACCCACGCAGCCGCTTCTGCAAGGCTCCTGAGCCTTCTTTCTTCCTTTATTTCCCTTTTTATCTTACTTTCTTTATTTAATCCCCCCCTCCCTTTCTCTCTTTTCCAGCAAATTCTGGCAGTGGGCCTTGTGTGGTAAACAAACAAACAAAGTATTCAGAGAAATGAAGGAGACTGCTAAGCGAGGGAGAGAGAGAGAGAGAGAGAGAAAGAGAGAGGGGGAGGGAGATGCTCATTTCTTATTTTTGAATTCAGAAAGATTCCATGATCAAAGAGGGCTCAATATCTCCCAGCTGTTCAAAGGGACTTGTATAAAACAAATGTGATGTGACCGGGAATAGAGGCGCGCTCATTAGGAGCTGAAGCGAATAACGACAGGTGAGTATAGGAGCCACATAGCGCACTAATTCTCTCCCCCCACAGAACACACATTTGTTTGCTTCCTGCACCCCACCTCAACCCTTGCCTTTGCCTTTTTGTTGTTGCTCTTGATATTGATTAGGGAGGGAAGTGCGGAGACGTTGAGGGGGGATTTTACGAGCCGCATTCTTTAGCTGTTTTGTTAGAGACACCCTCTAACACCCCCACCCTCCAGCCCCCACCCCGGCCCGTCTCATTGCCGACTCTGCCCCTGAACGGAGGGGAACCTTATTACTGTTTGTAAATAAAAGTTGTAGTGAACTAAACAGCTTGCTTTGGATTCACTTTGGGGATTTTTAGATCTCTTTACCTGCTTCTGTCTCGATAAGAACAGCAATTACTGGCACGTCCTGGCTGTTCTGGAAGCTTTCTGCACACTGTGCCCCGCGCCAACAGATAATAGAGCTGGGCAATGAATGGCACAGACCTGAGGAGACTTTCTCCTCCTTTACTGCGAGCTCTGCTCTCAGGCCTGGCAAAACATGGCTGTATAGTAAGTACTGCCTTCAAATTGCAGCTCCAATGATATAAGCAGTACTTGAGTTCAGGGAGGATAAGGAGGGATGGCATCCCCCATTAAATAAAAACAGTCAAAATCATCCCCCTTCTAAAATGAACATCCTCCGTTCCATCCCTTGTGCTATTTTAAATAGTACTACTATTTCAACATTTTGGGGGCTTTGCGCATAGGCCTATTGAGAAAAATACTAAGAGCACGAGGGCATACACGAATAATAACTTTTTTTTAAAACTGTCGTCAGTTAACGGCATAGCAGGTGACGGTGTTGTGATTTTAACATCATGGCCAAGCGGCATGGACAGCTCAGTCTGAGGGACTTCGGATTTAAAAGGGCAAAAAGTATCATTTCAGGTAAGTCAAGAGTCAGAAATATCAGTCATTGGGTTTTTGCTTAAACAACAATCAAAAGGGTACACAGTTGGTCTCCCACTGTGTGCACTGTCAGAAGCTCAAAATATGTCAGATAAACGATAAAATCCACCATCCCCCCTAATTTGTTTTTGCAGCTTGTCTACTGGATATAAGATACTGAGGACTGATTCCTTTTTCATATTAATTCAGCTGGCATCTGGGAACAAGGAACTTTTCCAGTGCTTTGCTGTGTATATTTATATAATTCATTTTTTGCACTTAGCATAGATGTTAAGGGATGTCACCAATGACATGAACTCTCATAGCAGAATAAGTAGCATCAGATGAAATTATTTAAACTAAGCGCAACAAGTGCCTTATTTTGCCAGCCACCCAACCATCCATCCAAGTTAATGCTAGTTGGAACCCAGTTCCAACACAGTTCCAACACAGTTATCTGTACCATTCCTCTTCTCTTCCATTTTTTTTAGAAACAGCTGTGGGAATGATGGGACAGTGATGAAAAGTAACAGAGCATCTCTTTTCTTAGTGATCCAGGATAGATTGCTGAGGACTTGGATAAATGTAAGGACTTCTTTTATTTAAAATGTTGTTTTTTTGGCCTATACCTTTAGGTATTTGACTAAAAATGAACTAAGAGAAATTTCTTAAACCACATGGAAAATTCAGTGCAACAATCCCAATTTGAAAATGCTGCAATTTGCAGTCAAATGTTTAGTTCAGTAACACCAAGGGCTTTAAAATAACAGCTAAAACTCTGTTATAATGTATACTATGTGTCAGCTGTGCTCTGGATTGTACTGATTTTGGTTCTGTGTGCACTTTTGCTGATACCAGCTCGCTCAGATTTGTATTTGACACAGTCTTGGGCCTTTAGTAAAACGGTGTTCAGGTCTTGCAGTTGTCTAAAAGGCTTGGCGAAAACTGTTATAACAGGAAAAACAAGTATCTGAATCACAAACACTTTTGGGAATATGCAGTGACATGGATAAATCCACGGTGTGATTTGTCCATGTATGATTACTAAATGTACATAATTTGACATTAAAATAATAAGTATAATATAATATTACCAATAATAATATAATATAACCACCATTCATATATGAATATATATTTCCCCCCTCTCTCTGACTTGCTGACATGGGTTCCTAGACTTAACTAATTATTATATTCACTTCGTAAAACGGGCGATAACGTTGGCAAGAAGGGAAACTAAACACAAGACCACAACAAGACGAGATCCTTAGCAGCAAAGGTGACCCACACACATCACCTATGTGGAGATACTTCACTCTAGACCACAAAAACACAATCTGCAAGTCAGTGTTAAAGTACAGTAACAGTACCAGCGTTCTGCACGGCACCTGAAACGGCATCCGCCAGCTAACATGGCTAACGCTGGCACAACAGGGAGTCGTCTAGTCCAGAGTGGCTGCCGCGGCTTAAACTGTTCCCACTTTCAAAAATGTACCAGAAAATTCAAGGTATTGGGCTATGTTTAGTTTAGTTTAATTGTCATGTTGACTGTTAATGGGACAGAAGCATCTGTGTGATGACGTAATCAAACAACTAGTTGACTTCAAACCTAGAGAGAGAGAGAAAAAGAGAGAGAGAGTTATTTCCTTCTCCATTCTTCCTGACAAAATAAAATATTAAACTGCTTGAACCCCAGTTTTGTTTCTTGTCGCAAAAGTTCCAGTGTGCTTTCCTTTGCTGGCAGCAATAATTCATTTTTCAAACTTTTCTTTCTGTCCAGTTTGGTGGTGTAAGCTTTGTTAGCCTGTCGCTTTGCTCTGACATCGTCACGGCAGGTCGGTTCACCTGTGCGATCAAAACAATCTCGTGACAAACCACAGGTAAGTGATGAGGAAGCCAGTGCTTCCACAGAGGCCACACACACACAGAATCCTGACACACTAATCCTGTGGCTTGAGAAAGTTAACTTTTTGGTTATCACATTGAGATTGCATTGTGTCTGTCGGATCATTCCTGTGCGCAGCCCAGACAATTCGGGTTTTTTGTATTCCGCCGCCTTTTTATTGCTAGCATCCCTTGTATCCGCACAGGCCAACAGACAAAGTATGTGTGATATTGTGATATTTGTGATAGTGCGCTCACACAATACATAAGCAATGGAGAGGCTTTTGAATAATAGACTGAACCAGGCTGGAGAAACAGGCCTGTTTTATTTACAAGCCAGTGTGTTTGGGAAAAATTGCTTTAGCAGGAGAATAGAAGCACCAGTTACATGGCATGTTGGTACAAAACATGAGCAAAATCAAGTAAATATCAACATAGATATTGTGCGCACAACAGAATAGATGCAATGTAATGCATTAGACATTACTAGCTGCACTTTCTTTGAATCTGGCTTTTGATGCATCAAAGCCGCCTTCCAGCATTTCATATTTCTTTTTATTGTCTGATAATGACAGGGATCAACTGACATTTTGATTGTTGGCAGAAAATGTGTGTGGAGAAGATAATAAGTTCATCCAATGTGTTTTTATATGAGCAGGGGTGTCTGTTTGATTTTTCTTTCCCTCTCTGCCTAAGACTCCACCGCGAGTCAGTCTAATTCCCATCAAAAGTGAGACATTGATTTTAGTTTTAACAATGTATGATCGGAAAATGCATGCAATCGTGCAGCAACAAGACGGTTCAAATGTTGTGCTTTGACCCGTTATTCTCTGAGAATTTGTAATTACTCTCTTCTTTGGTTGCCCATGGAAGAATTAGTTTTTATACCTGATGCAATACAGTATGTTTGATAGAAACTGGTGGCTGGAGGATTGTGAGCGTTTTCTTGCCTAATGCGAAAGACAGAATACTACTCAGTTGTCTGCTCATAGTCCAAATGATTCTCCAAACCTGGGATTTGGCTGATTTGCATGCTTACTTGGTCCACTTGCTGCATAATTTGGTGAAGAGTACAGCAGGCTATAACATGTGTCACTTAAATGTTTGCCTGGTTCATCTTTTTTGTTCCCCATAATGTAACTAAAGATCTCACGTGTACCACAATCCAAAAGGACGGGCCTAAGCGGCCTAAAAGTAAGAGTGGGATGGTATTGCTCTATAAAAGTGTAGGAGCAGCAGCACCTCTTCCAGCTTTACACAGCTTTAATCTATGCTGATGTAGTTCTCTGAGGTCGAGGCTGGGTCACTTCCTTTACTTTGCCATGGCTTCACATCTGCCTTTCCAAATTCACCTATTGCTGTGAGGATTAGATTAACCCCAGTCAAACCTGCCTGAGAAAATCAACATGAGTGGGAGTGTATATGTGTTTGACAGTGTGGAGGAAAAGATTTCTCTCTCTCTCTCTCTCTCTCTCTCTCTCTTCTCTTTATACATTATGTCCAGTGACTCCTTCCACATCGGCATGGAGATGTTGCAGGTAAACATGGCCTGAGCTGCCTGTTAAACTAGCAACCTATTCGCCTCTTCACCTCCGCATGTCAGTAACCTAAAACACAGGCTAATGAATGCCACTTCTGCCTGAAAACTGAGGAGAAAGAGAGAAAGTATGTGAGAGAGGTTCTGGTCAAACGCACCTTCTTGTGCACTCTTCATGGTGGGGTTTCACTAAAATTATGAATGAAAAAAATGATTTCAAAGACACACATTACTCTGTAGTCTGATGAAAGCTTTTTTTTTTTTTCTTTTTTCATTGAGCTCTGTTGAGGAGTGTTTTATTTCTTTAATGTGTCAAGCTGTGTTTGATTATCTTACTGCGGTGGAATGTTAATAACTTAAGTGAAGCAATTAAGACCCAGAGTACTGACAAGTTATCTGATGAATAGTAATGAATACTTTATTTTATCTGTGGGTACGCATAATAGGACAATCACATAGACACACATGCACTAACATACTGGGGCTTAGAAAATAGGGCCTGCTCCTCTCATCCGGGCCAACGGTGGCTCTGTAGCTTTGGCAGGATTGTCCAGACCATTCTTGGCCCATTTTTAATTGAGTTTGGACTACAGGACACAGTATTTCTTATTTTTCCTTGTTTTCTTTGAACACTGATAGCTCTCCATATCAGCCTTTATTTCCCTCAGGGTAGCCTGGACATACAGCCTAGTGAGAAGCACAGATTTGGTCAAGTAATTACCTCCCTGTGCACTAGGGGGCAGTATGTGACCTGAAAACATACCTTCTGGACCTTTGGCAGCTACATAGAGACAGACAGACAAGGCCCAGCTCAGCCAGAGCAACTCAGTTTCAAGTGTTCATAGCCATTATTAGGCTAAATGTAGTCTAGATGGAAGTGTGCTGGACACACACTCCTTTCCTTTCACTTTTGGCTTTGTGTTCATGTGAATGTGTGTGTGTGCACTTACAAGAATGTGTGTGTGTGTTTCTATCCCAACCAAAACAATGATGTAAGCTGCTGTAAGTTGCTGCAGGTAGTGTGAGGAGGCTCATATTAAACATTTGTGCATGGCCTTGACAAAGGATGCTGCGCTGCACTTTTTCACAGATACCTTTTACGCTTTATAAATAGTGCACAGCCCACGCATCAATTATTGAGCAGGCCAAAGTTCTTGCGTCTTCAGCTCCTTAGCAGGACGGAGTAAACTTCGGGGCCCCTGTTTATCGCTGCTGCCCAGTGAGAGGTCCAGCCTTTTAGTGATGGCATCATCTAAAATGCACAATGCCATAGTTCCTGAGGAGGCCTCTAGTTGAAGAAAAACCTTTGTCTTTGACACTATTTGACTACATCTTGTACTTTTATACAGAAGCAAGCACTTTATACGCTCACTGGTGCACAATCTACTTGACAAATAAATGCTTGCTACAGAAAGCCAGCCTGCTCTGGAATGGAATGCAATGCTGTTTATGGCCAATTACATTTTGCAACCATCAGATAAATGGAATGTAGATCAGTCTGCTGTTCATGACAATAGGACTCAGTGACACTGCACCTCTCTAGTCAAGGCAAACAGTTCATTAGATGGATGGATGGATAGATATTTATCAATTGATTGATTAATAAACAGATCGATAGATATGTGATATTGTGTTGAAATTTTACATCCCCAGTACAAAGGTTGTGGCACATTTGAGTTATTTTTCAGAATATTTCAAACAGAAATATTAAATATAAATTGTTCCCCGTAGAGTTAACTGAATTTGTTATTATTATTTTCGGTATTGCCTTCACTCACTTAGCAAATCAACAAAATGTGTCGTTTGACAGGGGGTGTTCAAAGTTTTGCACGCTATTACAGATTGACAGGTAAGTCTAAAGAGAAAAACCTCCTTAATCTCAGAGGAAATTACACCTAGGAGACTATATGTCCTTTCCCTGATATACGGGGAAACTGCAAACATTTAAATGTGCTATTTTTGGGCAAAAGGCAGCCTGATTTTCTGTTAAAATAAACAATAACTCTGTATCAAAATATTAGGCCATGTTGTTTATTATAGAGGAGAGTCTCGTGGGTATTTTGAAACATGCCAATTATCTTGGGGCCACCAGACACCTTTACCTCTTAATTTAAAATGCAGGCAAGCATGACCACTGCGCTGACACTGGCCCTGCTGGAAGAACAGTGTCAATTATGAGCGGCTGTAGATTATTTGTAAATTAAATAGGGGGGTAGTGGGGCGCAGCGGCTAACACCTCGCGCTGAAACAGTAACAGCTGCCAAGGCCTCGTCCGTTGAGGAAGAGCGCGCCGTGTTCATTAGGCAGCAATATCTCTCCTGGGCTCGTCCACCTGCCTTGATCACGTTAACATTAATAATACATGGCCGAACGCAGTAATACAACCATTACATTCGCTCCATCTCGCACACCGCTCCGGCCTCGACACGGGGGGAAAAAAAATATATAATCTGTCCTCTTTATCCAAGGCTTCCTCTACTGTTATTGCTACCAAAAGGTACCATGTCTCGAGCTTGCTCGCACACAGAGGCACAACAAAATGGGTTTACCCTTTCCTTTTTGGGTTCACTTCTCCCTCAGAACAATACACCGGCCCGAGGTGTCTGGGAGATGAAAGTTGTCAATTTGGAGTCAGTGAAACCAAAGAATGTTCATTTCTGTGCAATTTCCTATGAGCCACAGCCGAGGCGGCCTCCTGAAGAACTAGATGTTTTATTCCTGGGTAGGAATTACAAAGAACAAGAGGGGAGAAGGGGAAAGAAAGAGAGTGGGAAAGCAAATGGCTAAGGATGATGGGATTTTATCAGACACAGATATGCCTTTTCAATACGGTTGAAAAAAAAAAAGTGACCATAAATTTTAATGTTGGCTGAAATGGCTTTGGGAGATTGCTATAAATGATTGGATTCGCCTGTTAAGACTGGAATGGGAGGATTTGCATAGATTTAAAGCACCTGTAATAAAATCTAAATGTGCCATGGCCTCTCTCAAACAGTGGGTTTTTGGATAGGTAGGCTGGAAGGAAAGAGTGAGCGGAGGAGAAAGAGAAACAATCCGGGGATCATGTCCTTGTTAAAATTCACACAATCATTTTCTTTTATGGCGCCAGATCCTAACAGTCAATAAGGAGAGTGAATTGGTTGAATCATAAGCACGACTATTGGCCAGTTCAGTAAATATGACTTATTATGTTTTTAATGTAACTCTCCTAAGCCTGAGATCAGATTTCCATTTGGAGGATTCAGGAGTCAGCCAAATGCCCAAGTAATTAGTGTTCCCATGCACGCCCAGGACATTAAAATGTTAACAGTGTTGGAGCCGTGTGTTGGCGAATACGGAGCAAGGGTTTTTCGTTCTGCACGGTAGACAGGGGGTGACATCCCTTCTAATTGGGGACATCAGGGCTCCTGCTGCCGTTTCTTATCTACAGTTCAGATCTCTTCTTTTTTATTTATTCATCTCTCTCTCTCTCTCTCTCTCTCTCTCTCTCTCTCTCTGTCTCCCTCTCCCCCCTCCTGCCTTCTCACCCTCTTTCTCACTCCCTCTCATGTGATTCTCATTAGTAGTCTGCTGTGATTGCGTCCCCTCGTTTGCATTTGAAGTGGCTGCTCCGTGCAGGAGAATCCCCGCTGCATGGGAGAGGAATGGAGAGAGAAGGGGGAAAGAGTGGAGGAGAGGAGGGAGGAAGAGAGGAAAAGAGTGCCGAGCCACAGCCTGACATCTGGAGCTGCCTCTCTTATTCCCAGCGGCGCCAGCGTGTCATTACCGGGATTAGCCTGAGCCCAAATGCTCTAATGATTGCTGTTTTAATATATGTGAACCAGCACTGTCTCTTGACTCATTACCACCAATTTGCCTGCAACGTACCTATCTAGCCTTTCTTAGCGCTGACATTTCTTTTTTTTTTCCCCAAATGTTTTTCTTTTTTGGATTTCCAAACATGGATTGTGCAAACAGTCTGTAGACTGCAGATTTAGTCCTTTATTCATGGTAGGCCTGGTCAACCTGCTCACTGACTGTAAGCGCTGCCGAACACATGGATCGGACTCTCCGCAGTGGGACAGCAGCAGAGACCTCATCATAGGGCCTTAAGCCTCTTTTCGGATGAGTGGACATTGCAGCCTCTTGTGGAACTGCTGGTTAACGGCGGTGGAAAGCTGCTTGTGTTGTTTTTGTGAGACCTCACTCACTCACCAACCAACCCTAAAAGAATCCTGGAGCAGCAGCTACTCGTCCTATAGCTTCACACATTACTAAATAATGAAGCGTAGAAGGAGATTGACTCACAGAAGGTATATTTTCTACTCACCTATCAATATTTAGGATGGGTTTATCATGGATGGTCAGGATGTTGATAAAGCGCTGGCTTGTGAGGGCACACCACAGTGGTTTCCTTTCTAAAAGAAGTGGTAAGGCTTGCTGAGGTGGGGATTGTGGCTTGTGTGTCCAGTGCAGCAACAGCAGCCCCATAAATACAGAAATGCATTCATGCCCCGGGGCAGTTTGGGGCTGTGCTGTGAAACCGGGCAGAGGCGTCTCAGCTTCAAGAGAAGTTCTCCAGGCAGCATGGCCCTGAGGGACCCTGCCTGGACCCTGTGACAGTTGACCTTTGACTCAAGAGAGATGCAGCAGGTGAAGAAGGCCTGGTGCAGGCCCGACTCCTTGCAGGTCATGCACTTGTGTATGATTTCTCTTTGGCTGTTGAAGGCCTGAATGACTAAAGAGGCCTACAAAATCATTTGACCAGCATAAGCATCGAGTGTACTGCAGTTCAGCGAAGCAACACTAGTATGAGAAGTTTAATGTATATTTTTAAGTGAACCAAATAAACTTTTTGTTTACAAGACTATATTCTGCAGTTTTTGTGCAGTTCATTTTCCAGCCTATATGCAGTATATGTGTGTGTTAGTGTATGTTTGTGTGTGTTATTATGTATTATTATGTATTATGTCTTATTCAACATGAAGGCTATAGATTAAAATTTGCCCTGGAATCACTGGGAAGGTAACTTTGACCGGCTGCACAATCCATTTGCTTCTTTAAATCCAGGAACAACTCACTGTTAAATGGTTCTCCCCACAGTTTTCACCCAGCAACTCATATGCACAACATTCTTACACACAGGAACAATATTCTTATCACTGATCACTGAATGGGTTTGGCAAAACCTCTGTAAACTGAATGGGCAGCCATAGGTAATCATTTTCATGGTTGTGACATAACAAAACACTATGAAACAAGTATTGCTTACTTTTCACATATGGGTTGCATCCTATATCAAACTGAAACTATTTAAAAAAACATGCAAAATATACATTTCCATGATTCTGCCCCTTTAAATGTTTTACCTGAGGAACAGGAAAGGAGGCCTTGTGTGATCTCCCTCAGCCGCAGGAACAAAATTCAGTGTTTGACTATACCTCAGGAAGGCGTTTAAACACGTCAGACATCTGATTTCATCTGTGACAAAATATTAATTAAAGCAGCTCTAAATGCCAGCTTGTTAATTGGTTTGCACCTGCATTCGAAGACCGAGTTTTATGATTAATTTTATTTTTCCACCTTCCTCCTCCAGCCGTCCCCCCCACCCTCCCTTGCCCTGACTCGTACAAGCACAGGAGTGCAGGGTAAATATTGAATCAGCGACTAAACTCCCAGCTCTGTGAGAGTGAGAGCGCGGGTGAGAGATCCAGAGGTAGAACAAGCCAGTGACGGGTGAGAGAGTTGGGAATCCTTCCTAATTAAGGCTCTCTAATCAAGCTCCAAGTGAAGGGGTCACTCCCTGGGAGTAATTTGTGATATTAAACCATGCTGCTCCGTTCGCTCCGTTTGTTGTGTCTTGCTGGCTAAAGCTGATCCCTCTTAATATCACTGCACATATGCAAATGAGCATTTCAATATTGCGCCTTGTCGCTGGCGATCCTCTCTTAATTCAGCAAAAGGCTGGGTGCGCGACCCTGTCATTCACCAGAGCCTGACGATTCTCCTCACTAAGATGAAGGCTGCCAACAGAATCTCATGCTGCCTTCTGCTTACTGATATTATCCTAACCACACTAAGCAACCTGCCTGCTGCTTATGCAAGACTTGATATGTTTTGTAATGTCTGAATGCAGGGACATTGCTTAATAGCCTATGGCAGTATGGCATTTTAAATGATAAGATTGTGCTAAAAGACCAAAAAAGCTATATATTTCACACCGGTTTCATTCATGGTGCAGGCACTGCAGGCATTTAAAAGGACCCAGATTTACTTTTTTAACTCATTTTGCCATTTGAGACATTTCAAACAGGGGGACAAGGTCTGGCATTTCAAAGAGTTAGTTGAAATTGTTCTGACAAAAAAAAAAAACAGAACCATGCAACTGGTCCTTCCTCCCCGCTGTACTTGTCCCATGATGATGATGGCTGGTCTAAAAGTCCAATATCCTAAGTTTGTCAATTCTTACTGCTGCTATTTCTTTTAGAATTTATATTTGGAGTTATCCTTATGCTAGTAAAGGTGGGTTCATGTAATCCAGTGCATTAGTAGTGTATCAGGTGTGCTGCTGCAGGCCACACTTTAAGTCTCTTTTTAAATTTAAAATCCAATGGAACAATTCCAATTGGATAGTCAATGAAACAGCACAAGCCTGGAACTGCAACAGTGGTTGTTTTATTTATTTTTACATGTTCCTATTCAGATTTTTTAGTTGATGCCTTATAGTTAAGCATGAACATACATTTAAGGCATTTATCAGACGCTTTTATCCAAAGCGACTTCCATTCTCTATCTACAGGGGACAGCTTCCCTGGAGCAACTTTGGGGTTAAGGGTCTTGCCCTAAGGTAGGATTCGAACCCATGACCTCTTGGTCTAGAGGCAAGTATCCTACCCTCTACGCCGCCACCACCAGCTGCACATTGATTGTATATGCACTGTTTTGATTATTAACTGAGTAAGTAAGCAGTTGTAGTAACTACAGCCCACATCAGTTCTTCGTGGCCTAACAATAACAGTAGTCAGTAAAACTCAGTTAGAGTAGTTCAGCTACTCTATACAACTAACTAGCATTATTTCATAGTGAGCCAAAGAAACATAGAGGACATTTTGTCTTTTAAGATTTGAGGCACGGTGATGTGGTCCTGATCTCCACTTATCTGTTCTAACATCTTTTCTAACAACTTGCTTAAGTTAACAACAGTTTAAGTTTAACAGTTAGCTAGCCCTAACTTGTTGTGATAGTCAGTAAACAAGCATTAAGCATTTAACTTAACTTGCTTGTCTGCTGGATTACTTGTGACCTGTTAATTTTTTTTTTAAAGATAGGTCATCATTGCCGTTGCTAGATTTATGAACCAGTGTTATAAACATTGTATAATTTTAGAGGATAAAGCTCATGCTGACACTACATGATATCAGAATAATTAATCCTTGTTTTATCTCCTGGTGTCTCTTATATTGCGTATTTCTTTGCCACTGTCTTCTCGTTTGAATTTTTCTCTTGTTTCTTTTCTGTCAGGAGCAAAATTGTTGAGAGCCACTAAAAAATGACCTCAGAATGCTTTTTTCCTGATTCTTTAAACTACAATTAATATAGAACCCAGACTCTGTTTGAGAAAAACTGAGCGACCGATATTGTTCAGGTTTATCATATAACAGATGATGTGATTATACTGTTCACTGGCATTCATATAAACAAGCTATTAAAAACCCAAAAGACTGAAAAACAAAAACAAAAATATTAAATTGCCAGCTTGGTTCATGGAAACGTCTTTGATCCCAATTATTTTTTTATTGAAAGTCATATTTTATTAGAAGGGCAGCTATTTTCCTTTTTTTAGGGTTTGTCCACTAAGTACTGGAAGATTATGACTGTTTATGTATGGTAAGCTTCATGATTCTATTGTTGTAATTTACGTGAGCTTTAAAAGTGCAAAGCAGACTGGACCGATTTTGCTTTCACAGTGTATGAATTGATCTGATAGCAAACTAACTACACTTAAACTATTATTGGGGTCGGTCTGAGATCGGTTAGAGTGTGGCTCCTTTATTGCCTCATACTAGCAACAGTTCAGCAGAAAAGGTAACAAACTCTGGAGGTTAAAGTTGTTTAAATTCTTTCCAGATTGAACCATGGTACAAACCATACAATGATTCTGAAACTGAGGACTGAAATGAATCATGAAAATGGTTCCATCCCTTTGTAATACACAGCATGAGAGCATTTGTATTTAAAATTAGTTTAGCACAAATGTTGCAGGATTCTAAAGGTTACAAGAGAAAAAGGGCTCGATTTCTACCCATATGACGTGCAGAAAGTTTGAGGCGTCCCTGTAAGTTGTAATGAGCCTGTGAATGTGTGTTAACCTTTGATAATTAACATCACCAGCAGTCATACTCTAAAGGTAATTGAGCTGTCATTGATCTCACATAGACAAAGCCGCATCTACATGAAAAACCTTTGATAGTGACTTCGTGATGACAGCCGTGCTTTTGTCCCTGGCTGTTAGAACATCAAATACCAGCGTCTCTATTATTCCCGGCTACTGTAAGATTTCTCTATAAGCTACATCCTACTTACTATAATGAAGGTATAAAAAATTTTTCAGCTGTTGATATTCAATGAATGAGCCGATTAGATTTGAGTCCTTTATCCTTTTTCACAAAGTGACCGAAACTCTGAAAGTTTTTAAAGGGCCTCCTATTTGGTTGATTGTAATTGCATTTTTCTAACTTAATAGACAAATGAGCACTGAGGCATGCATAAACTTGCTGTTTTTGCTCTCACAAGGCTTCTGGTGTAAAAGAAGCTTGTGTTAGCCTGATTTTGGCTGTTGATAAACTCAGTCTATATTGACAGTACTAGTAATTGAGGAATCTTGGAATCCTCACAGTTTATTAAGTAATCATTTCTGAGTGACTTATAACGGAAAATATTTCATCTTACCTCACGTATAAATTTGTAACTGCAAAATAGCATGCAGTTACTTTCATTTTTTCAGGGATGCTCACAAAAAAGAGCTCCCCTTGTGGAGTTCTGCAAATTCCCTGTTTCATTCAAAATGCAAAGCAAGCACTAAGCTGATTCATTGAGAACATGTATAGAATGTGCAATTTAATTCATTGACGCA
This sequence comes from Brachypetersius gabonensis, assembly GCA_037577145.1. NCBI lineage: Eukaryota > Metazoa > Chordata > Actinopteri > Characiformes > Alestidae > Brachypetersius > Brachypetersius gabonensis. Next base: position 7,324,964 of record JBBJLR010000111.1, read on the forward strand.
ATGAATTTTAATTGCGTGATTGTTACAGCCTTGTGTCAATGAATAGGAGTTAAATTATAAAGCACTAAATAACTAGAAGTACTAAAAATATCCACCAGCACTCCCACCCTCCACTCCCATATAATGACAACTCTATTTATAACTGAGAACTGTGACCTCAAAGCATTTTACATGTGGGTGTTGGTGGGTAGGATAGGATACTCACCTCTGGACCAAGAGGTCATGGGTTCAAATCCTACCTTCAGCAAAACCACCACTAAATTTTAAATCAGCAAATTGTGTGTGTAGCCCTAGCTGTGTGTGCACAGTTGAGCACCTGTATTAGTAACGGAGCACAACGTTGAATAGGAGTCTGGACACAGTCAGTCATATCATGCAGCAACTTAAGCACAATTATTTCTATTATCATTTGAAATAATTATGCAGTAAATTATGGCTGTTTCACTGGTTGTCCTATTCACATCTGCTGCAGAAAAATTACCAACTGGTACGAATAACCCATCACTCAGTTGCTGTAAGGGGCAGGATAGAATCTGAAGTCACAGGCACAAAGACCCTAGCACTGATAGTTAAAGGGAGCCATTTCCAGGCTCTTTTCTTTCTTCGTGTATAATAGATGAAGGCGCAGATCTTGGCTTTTGTATATATACAGTATTTACATATTGTGAGGAGTTGCACTGGTGATGCCACAAAGATGTGCAGCGTTCTGATGTCTCTTGTTGAAGTCTGCAGATGGAGGGAGGCAAAGGGAAGCCTGGGACGCAGCATTGCCTTTGGGGATATCTTTGGGAAGAGAGGGACTGCTCTTGTCTGCTTAACCTCTCAACTAATGCCGCTTAGCGATTATCACTCTCTGCCACACTGTTATGATGGGTTTCTGTACGAACACAAGCTGAATGGCTGTTAAATTCGTGGTGCACTTGTTCGCCGCAAAATTGTGTTCTCTTAAACCCATGGGGCGCCCCACAGACTCTCACAGGCATTTTAGGAACTGGCAAAATATTGATTGACGTTTATTACTGTGAATTGTTTTACATCATTGTTGCAGTTTAGAGAGGAGATCGTTGCAATGCACAATTACTTTAAAAAAAAGCCCAGTCAAAGAGAGCTAAGCATTTTTACATTTAATGCTAAACTGAAAATGCACACATATTGTTCAGTATTTTGCTTTTTTTATTGTTAGGTGAGTAAATAGCATTTATACTTACTCAGGCATCTTAAATTAAATCTTTTAACCTAACAGAACTTAACATTTCTCCATTTCTGTTGGTCTTTTTGTCATGAAATGAAATACCCAACATAAAGGACAGCTGGTACCGCCCTTTACAGAGGATGGTTTATGGTTAGTATAAAAATACCATACTGTGGTTAATACGACATGAATGATGTGTCGTCTTCAAGGTTCAGTGTTAAATTTTGTTTGTGCAGTTGTATTTAAATGTATCCGCATTGAGCATATTGAATCGTGCAAGAAAAAAAGTCTATTCTGTCATAAACACATAGTAAACTATTATAGCTGTTAATAAATCTATTTCAAACTATGCTTTATGTCACAAATGATTTCTAGCAAACTATATGATAGATTTTTCTCATCTCACAACTGCATTAAACCGTTTTTTTTTCCAGCTGTAAGTGAGAGTTGTTGCCCCAGTGTAGCAATGCACTTGCCCTGGGCAGTCTGGCAATCTTTAAGAAGGAACCCTATATTTTAAAGGAAAACATAAAAAAAGAAAACACATTTACAACAAATGTTATTGATATCAGCTGAATTAAATCAATTATATAAATGCGTATAATTCAGATACATTTTACAGTTTGTTGAAGCCTTTGACTGCAGTAATGCTGTGGTTTGTGTGGCTCTAAGGACGGTGAGTGGACTGTTGTTGAGTGTGCTGGCTGGTGGTAGGGTGCCAGTGATGCTGTCCTGCATGCAGATTGAGGGCATCGGTGTGATGCGGCTCGCTCTGAGGGAAACCATGACCCAGTGTTAATGGGAATCAGACGCTTCAGCAGGTGTGAATGAGCTGTGAATGAGGTGAGAATGAACAGGCCCAGAGACCTGCTGAGGCCCTGGAACCACAGCACCCGCCAGCCAACACCCACTCCACCCCACCTCACCCTGTGTAGAGCTCGTCTCTGAAGCCTGTGATAGTGTACACAGGCCAAGATTCAAATAACCTGCTTTAGTGCTTTACTTAATGAAGAGCATCTGCTAATTAACTAGCTGAGGGAGCCACAGTACGCATGGCTGCTTACAAAGATCAGGATTCAATTAAATATGCATATATTCTACTGAGTGGCTTCTTTAAATCCATTTTTGCTCTCTTTCTGTCATGAAAGCAAGGCTTGTTTGTACTTTTAGATGTGAATATTATTGCACAGAACTTGGACATTTTGAGCCCTATAGGAATAATATGTTACATAAGCTAGATCTGCAGACATGGCTGTCAGTGTAACACTGAATGTGGCACTGGTGCATCATTACAGTGAGCTGAGTGCTGCGGTAGAGGATCTATATATCTGCTTCAGGGGAGCCCACAGCAAGAGCCAGAGACAAGATCAGCTTGGATGGCAGATGAATGAGCCGTTTCAGGGTGGATGATGGAACTGAGCGAGCTTAAAAGACACACCGCAAACACACTGCCAGGTAGCACCATCGTGCATCAGAAATGTCTTCAAAATTGGCGGCGGATTTAGTTTTAAACCCACAGTTGGACCTGCAGTTTTATACTTGTTGTAGTGCTCAGCGTGAGTGAAGAACATTTTAATTACAGTGCTATAGGAAATGATTTTATATGTCGAGTATATACTAGGAATGTGCAGTCTAAATCATTTTAATGTTTGAGAGATAATAGATGGATATCTAGTTAACCAAAGTAAACTGGCTTTTTAGTTGACATTAATGTATCATAATGCAGAAACATTTTTCATAAGTGGTGCACACATGTTCACAGTTCACAGAGGTGTGCATTTCAATGGCCAATGTTTGGTTCACTGGACTTCAGGAACTGAAGCTCCACCTTCATACACTTACATTAAACCTAACTGTCCCAGGGATAGTCTCAGGGATTGAAAACAACTATTTGAATAGCTTTAGGTTCTTGCTAACACCAGCGTGAACAGTTAACCAAGTTGCAACCACATCTTTGACTTCTCATTCCTGTCCTTGGCAGCATGAACTTTGCAGTGTGTTAAAATATTTGTGTTTCGTTGTAGCAAAGTCAAATATACTTATTTAGTTGCAAATGCAAGCCAAGTAATATATGTCTACTTAATTGTAAAGGCTTACATTTACAGCCCCATTAAAACTAAACAACATTTATCCGAGTTGCTTGTCTGCATATTTTCTCCCGGACTTTCCAGGCTGCTATGGAACGAATACCCAAATAGTGATATCAGCATTCTGGCATCTGGATAACCGAGTGCTCAAGTATCGGTAATACTGCACATCCCGGTAATTACTCATTTATTTGCTCATGATTAAATATGGCCATTTACGAACCTAAATGAAAGGACATTTACGAACGCTGACATATAAGCTGGAGTGTGAATGAGAGAGCATAGAAATGGGCTTGGCGTGCTGATGGAAGATATTTTTAATTTCCTGAAGTGGAGCACAGAAGAGGAAAAGAAACCAATTCATTATAAAAAACTGAATTGCAGCCTCAGTTATCTAGGTCACTCAAACTAATTGCATAAAGGTTACTGAATTATTAAACGTAAATGGGATACCTACTTGAGAAGCCTGTATTAAAGCCCCCATTAATAAGTAAAAAATCAAAATCCTGAATCCACACACCTTTTGGAGGATTTGTAATAAGTGGGACATAGAGGAGTTGCTGGCAGTGGGAATCAGATCTATGCTTTAAACTCCAGAGACTAATCAGGAGTTAGTTTCTCAAAGGCGCTATAGTACCAGGGTTGTCATTAGATGGTAGACTGTTGGCAGTGTCAAGCTGTAGTCTGTTTCTAATAGTTATATTATACAGGGACAGCTGAGGACTTCCTTTACACTATCCATCAAATTGTTCACTGTCCAGTAATTAAAGCAGTTTTGATGCAGCTTCATACGGCTGTAAAGCTATGATGCTTTGGGGAAAATGTCCCAGACAGTCACTAATGTCAAATGACAAAATTTGAGTTTTCCTTTTAGCTGCACTGATTCTCAGACAGTGCTTTTACAGGCATAAAACTATTGATATTGCATTGGCTTGCACTATATTTGGCACATCTCTGGGACAAAATCTTAATATATTGCTAAAATTATCTTAATTTGTGTTTTAGAGGAGATTTTAGCTATAATCACACAACCCTTGAGGGGTAGCAGGTTAAATTGAGTTGAAAATGAGATTTTAGCAGTCCTTGGTATAATAGCAGGGAGCAGAACTTCAGTGCTGTTCTTTGTTAATGGAGTGAGAGCACTAGAGGATTCAGTGTTAGAGCGTGGAGCAGGTGGAGAACGGCATCTTTTACATGATCAGACATGAAGTCAATTAGACGTGTGAGGAGAAAAGAAAAGCATATACGTACGTAAAGGGGACAGAGCAGGGGCAGGCCTGCAGGTCCATGCTAAAATGGAGGTCATAGGAGAAAATCAAAACAAGACAGAATGAAAATGCTGTCACAAGTTTAGGGCAGAGATGGGCGAGGAAGTGTGAAGCGATTCAGAGGTGGATGATATGTGTACGAGATGCAGCTTATTAAAGTGAAATTGCCAGTTTGCCCTAAATAGGTAGCTTCTTAACTGGTTGTTAGTTTTGTTCATTTTATTAGCCTTTTTTCTATTTTCCTATTCAGTCTGTCTTTCGGACATCAGGGTCCGACATATAGCCAGGGGGCATAACTAATAGCCAATAGACATAAAGCTAGTTTAGTTCATGGATTATTTTTAAAATGAAGTGGCATAGTTAGGGTTTTTGATCACATTACATCCAAACCATCACTCCCACCTGAGTTCACTACCAACTAATAGTTTAACCACTTTGACATAAGCCAACATCCTTCATTCATCCTAAGCAGACACATGACTTAGGTTTGGACAAATATATAGGGGCCTCAGCAGTGCCATTATAATAATATTCTATTCATTGTGACAAGTTTATTTTGATAGATAAGGATAGATGCCGAATCTACATATTCTGCATATTCCAACTAGATAATCACAACAGGCAATTATTTAAACTACACGTTTGCCGGATGCGTCTACCCTTTTAAGAGCTGGAGTATATAGGGGTCCATGGAATTTTTTAAACACCAGAAGGGATCTTACTAAGTTTTATATGACGTTTATTTTACCAAGTCATCTAAGCATAGACATCCCATCTAGGTATTTATTTGAAGGACCATTGCTAATCATTTTTAACTACTGAACTAAGGAACATCATCCATCCCCCTCATTCTGGCTACTGGACTAACAAACATTTAGATCTGTGTGCTTTCTCTACACTGGCCTGCTCTTTCAGGCTCCTCCCCAGAGGAAGGCCATTTGCCTGCATTACGTTGTGTGTGCTTGTTAATAATACATTGATGAAGAGGCACTCTTATATATTAGGCAGCAGCTCCTCTGATAATAGGGTCTTGGAAGTGGGCCAGAGATCTAGCAATTCACTGAAATCTAACCTCGGGTTAAATAAGCTTTTGTTGCAGAGGGAGAATTAGAGTTGTGGTGGAGAGTAGGAGCCTCCGTGACTTGCCCTGGGAGATGTAAATGACTTTTGTTGCAGACACAAGTGAAAATATGATGGGTGGGGGGTCAAGAGAAAGGCAGAAGCAGAGTTTCATTTCACGCCTTGCTCCTGGATGCCTGTATAGAGGAGACTACATTAGCAGATGTTAAAGAAATCAAACGGTATTGGCCAGCTATTGTTGAAGCATCAGAAATGCAGCAAGTGTGTTGTAGAAGTGCTGGGTCTAACCTACATTTTTCTCTCCCTCACCTAGAGCAACAGCAGATATTTTTATAGAAATCCTGCAGTAAAAATTGTGGGGTCATCAGCTCAAGAATGCAAAGTAAGACACAATGTGCTGCCTATATAACGTAATAACCAGACAAATCTCATAAGGCATTACCAGTAGTGCAGCCGGAACAGCTTGGTGTAAATATTTTAAGCATCCTCCATTATTTTGGACAGGACTGCACATGTAAGGGGTTTGCTCGACTCATGCTGTTACGGCAGCCTCCTCTTGCTCGTCTGTCGCTTAATACCACTTTTGTTAGAAATACCAGTAGTAGGTATCAAACACGGGGGTGTTTTTACTCACGCCCTAAGTTATCTGAGTCACGGAGCCAGAAGATATGTATATTTCAATATTGTCACCTTGGCATTCCAGGCCCTATCTAACAGAAAGGTGGCCAAAGACATTTTGCACCCAGGCAAGATGTTACACAACGTATAGCAGAACAGGTGCAAACAGAATGAGTAAGTATCATGAAAGGCATATTGCAGGGAGTCATTCAATTGATTCAAATTTACTTGATGCAAATGGGTACATCATTTTCATATTAATAAAATATGGTGAACAGTTAACGCACACATAAATATATTTTATTTAAATTCATGTGTGCGTTAATAAAACAAGCAAATTCAGTGCATCGTCTTTACAACTCTGCAGTTAATAGTAAAGTAGGATTAAAATGATCTTTGCATCAATTTTGTAACCTTCTTGATGTTTGGTGCTTGTTTTGTTCTTGGCTTGGTGTTTGATCACGGCAAATTTTTTAACCTGCCATTGAAGTGTTTGGCGTTTTTAGGATTAAACCTGATCAAATGAAGATAAACAAGTACACCAAGTCAACACACTATTGCGTCACCCTGGCTTTCCAGTCCAAGCACAGTGAATGCAATGTTGCGATTGTCTGCAACTCTTGTAATCAAAACATTTCTTTTTATTATGTCCTATCTGTATTGATTAACTATCAGCAGGAGAACAAATTTTCAGACTGCATTAGATGGAAAAGGGACCTTTTGGCACGAAGTCAGTCTCATTCAATTAAGCTGAAGTAACTACTGCTGCCTCTAAAGTCAGGGATAATTGAAAGCGCCCTGATGTTTTCAGATATCCCCTTTCTACTCATCTCCACATGAATAAAAGGGCAGTTCAGAATGCGTTGTCTCAAAGTAAGTTCTAAAAGACCCTCAAATCATTAAGTATGAGTTTTCAAAGAGCCGTTGATTGAAAGCCAATGGGAGAGTCCTCAGACTTTTATCTCGAATGTTAAAGAAAATGATGAGGATCTTGAGCCAAGGCCTTTTGGATAAGTGAATAAATTTAATTTTTTGAAAGAATCACAGACTTGGTGTCTTTGGTCCTTGATGCCTACTGGGACTGAAGCCGTGAAGGAGTCTCTGAGTCTCTGAGTTTTTTCTCTGAGATCCACTCCACCCTCGGCTCCCTTAGCACCCCCTGGTCCATCTCAAAACTGGAGTTCATGAAGAGAAATAGGCCTCAAACCCTCAGCAGGCCTTTAAGTTGATTTATTTATCAAGTCTCTCTCCCTTGACTCCTGTGTGAATGATGCCCAGGGGTGGATCAGCATTGCTTGGTGCCCACCCCCCCTCAACACACACAGACATTCACTCACACTTTCACCCACAGTGCCGTAGCATCAGAGCTGGCACCCAGTGTTGGCTTTCATCAGTTCGGCTCTTAAAAATTCTCAGTCATAAAATGTTGAACTCTCCGGCTAGGCTCGTAAAAGCCATCCGGGCCATCACTGATACAGCCGCAGCCTGCTTTTCCTCACTCTGGCTCTTTTTTTCCCAACGCAATCTGCAGCAGGAGCGTCCTGCACCTCCTATCCATATGCCCACAGCTGTTTCTTTTTGCCTGGGGAGAGCGCACTGTCAACTAGCCAATACTGTGTTCAAACACACCTCCGAAATGGCACTTTTGTGCGTACAGCCAGGGTGGATTCCCCTGTTGACCCACTGTTTGCAGGGGTGTATTATGGGGGAGATGGATGAAATCTGCAGGGCTGTGCCTTGGAAAGAACCAGCCCACTGTGGATTAGCCAAGTGATAGATCCACCCTCACGGAAGCTCCATTTTCTCAGCTCAAGTGGTTCGAAAACTCAATAAGCCCTTTTGTTGTTGGTTCCAAAATCGTGTTGATAACAGAAAATGATTTTTTTGAGTTTTTTTTGTTGTTTTTTTTTGTTTTACCCCATCTTCTTCTCCCTCTTTCTCTGCCACATGTTTACAACGCTGAGCCTGGCTGATAAAAGAACAGCTGGCTTTTGTGCATAGTTGAAAAACTGGCAATGTATTATAGATGATGATCTGTAAATCTGCCAAAACGCCCTCTTGTTGTGCCATAGCCCTCCGCTGATTGTGCCATACAACGTATATTATTACCGTGCTCTATTGCCAGAGCATAGAGAAAGTCCTCCATGTTTTATTCATGCCATATCACTGCTACAAGCATATGTATTGGCGTAATTTAAACTAGAGAACAGCCAGGTCTCCCTTTGCTTGCACAATGCATGCATAATCATTTTTTACGAGATAGTAAAGCTCCCAAAACAGAATGTACAAGATGTAAAAATAACACTTAAGAACATTTCTGAGAATGACACACGGCACTTTAAAAAGACAGCATGATGACTCATTTATGTTGGGCACATTGTTTCTGAATATTAATTGACTTTTTATCATCTATGATAATGACTGTTTGACACGGCACATCTGGTCTCAATGTCTTGACTTCAGGAGAGGATTGTTCTGCAGCTGTTCATTAAATGTAAATGAAGGTGCTTGCTTATTTACTGACAATTATCTGCATTTAACATTATAGTTCTTTGATGATGCATATGGAAATATGATAATATTGTTTATACCATCCATACAAACAGATATCAAGCTAATATCACATCTGCTCATTTACATTCATATAGTGGCTAGTAGTTTTGGTGATCTGAGCAACTTGGACAAGGGCTAAATTGCGATGGCTAGATGACTGGCTTAGGGCTTCTTCAGAACAGCAGTTGGTGGGGTGTTCCTGGTATGCAGTAGTCAGTACCAAACAAAAGTGGTCCAAGAAAGGACAACTGGCAACAGGGTCATGAGCGCTCAGGGCTCATCGATGCACGTGGAGAGTGAAGGCTAGCCCATTTTGTCTGGTACCACAGAAGAGCTCATGTAGTGCAAACTAGTGTTAAAAATTAACACGGGCAATTACAGTAATCGTTCCATGAGCACCTTGCGTATAATGAAAAAAATGCCTAAAATGCCTATTTTTATAGTGTAAACCCTAAATATGCCCCAAATATGCTCCCTAAACATTTGAATTTCATTTTAAACTCAGTTTAATACATTACCCTTAAAGAATTAATGTAAGCCCATACAAACTGTACTGTAATTCATGCACAGGCATTTTCTTTGGTATAAACAGGTAAATACAGTAATAAATTAGTGTAATTTTTCGTAACAGAAATACAGTAAAATATAGGGGTAATCACCAATAATTTTTACAGTTCAATAATTAATTGTTCATCAGCTGCATGTCTTATAGTAGAGAGCGGGTTAAAGGAGACATTTTAATTTAATTTACAGTACAGTAATAAAACTACTGGGGTTTAAAAAAACGAAAATCAAGAGAAACACTCAAGTTGTGGTTCTGGAAAAGAACAGCTGTTCGATGCATGGCGGCCGATGGCCTGTCTTTCTTGGATGAGACACAAACATTATAAACAATAAGTAGCTTTAAATAAAAAATATGGAATTCTCTGAAACACATGTAGAAATGTAGAAATGCAACTAAAAAGAGCACCATCTGAACGGAGTGGTCCGGATGTGGGCTTGCCCCTACAATGACTTATATTTAGCTGCATTTATATTTGGAATACTATTTACTAGGGATGCACCGAATATTCGACCACTGAAAATTTTGAAAATGGCAAATTTATGTGACCGAAACAGTGATGATGCAATCAACAACCGCACGCTGCACGCACCAGACTCGATTAGAGTCAACATGTCTGCCACGTGGGCGCATTTCGATATATCTAAGAAAGACGTGTGGAAAGCGGTTTGTAAAGTGTGCAATGCCTACATTTCTAGTGGGGGTGCATCCACGAACACTTTCTCAATGTCAGGATTAATTTATCATATAAAATCAAAACATCCTGATCGCCATACAGAGTATGAAGCAGAGAAGAGGCAAGACCCTTTGAGCACGCCTACACTGTGATTTTGGCAAGAAAGTTTTCCAGTGATTACAGTTAATATATGGTCTGTGCCAGTCTTACATTATTTTGTTATAAGCCTACAGAGAATGCTGTTATATCTTTTGACAGTTTTTAAAGCACTTGTTCTGAATGCACTTCGTTTGGAATATTAAAATGCACTTGAATTTACTTCTTTTATGAGAGAAGATAATTAATTATATAATATTTCAGCGATATTGTATTCATGAGTTGGGTCAAGTGAAACATTTTATTTCAATTTTTAATTTATATTGTGCATTATTTGAACTATTTTCATAGTTTTGTAACAGATTCTTTAATAATCTAATGATAATAATTTCTTTCTGTGTTTTGGTTTCAGTTTTCTGCCAAGTGTTTCCTCATATTCGGTTTCGGCCAAAATAATAATAATAATAATTTTGGTGCATCCCTACTATTTATGTGACAAAATGTATATATTTTTCTTAATAATTTTAAAGTAAAATGTGTAAAAAATGCGTCGAAAAAAAAAAGTGGAACGTATTTGCAGGTTCCGCGTTGTTGTGGAGATTTCTGCATAAAACAAGTTTGGTTCTCATAAAAAATCCGTGTGTGACTGGATCCGCGAGTCCTGATCAGCTTAAAACTGGGGGATTACTCTATAGAAAGGTGTCAGAATACATAATGCATCACAGCTGGCTATGTGTGGGGTAGAGGCTGACATTTTTTCGGGAATCCCGCGGGACGGGAAACAAAATTACTTTTAAAAATGTGATTGGGACGGGACTGGAAAAAATGTAAGCGGGAGTGGGCGGGACCGGGAAATTTAAAAAACCAGGAATTTTTTTTAACGTAATTTTAGCCCAAAAAAACAACAACAACACGGGAGTGGGAGGGAATGGGAGTCATTCTTCTGGTATTGGGACGGGATTTTCCCCCAGTTTTTAATGGGATTGGGACGGGACGGGATTTTTTTTGTGGGAGTGGGACGGGAGAGGTTTGAAAATTCACCCCGTGTCACCCTCTAGTGTGGGGCTGTAGACCAGCCAGACTGCCCATGGTGACCCCTCTCCAGCGCCTAAAGTGGACACACGAGCATCAGAAGTGAACCATGGACGATGGAAGAAGTAGGCTTGGTCTAATTAATCACTTTCTCTTCAAGAGATCACCAAAAGTGTGGATTACCAAGTGTGTGTGTGCAATGCTTACCTTCCAAGAACACTAGTATGCCCTATAGAAAGAAAGCAAATCAGAATCACATATCTTTATTGTCGTTGTAACAGGTACAACGAAATTGGGTGCAGTCCTTGCGTTGTCAAATAATTATAAAAGAAATATTGAATAAAATAAAGTAAGAAAATAGGAAATATGTTCTTTATGTCTTTACTTTATCTTGAATATTTACTAACCATAAAATCTCTTAGCTGGGGACCCTCATGTTTAGAGTTTAATATCCCTGAAGTCACAATGGAAAACTAATTTTGTTCTTACTGTGGAAAAAAAAATGCAAACTGTTAAAAGTGATATTAGGTGCTAATAAACAATACTCTATTAGACACACATGCTAGAATGCTGATTCATGTCCAAATATTTGTCATTTGTCCATGTGTCCCACACACTTCCTTACATCTACTATCAGACATTGCAGCACTTGGTCACCAGTCAACACTAACAGCTGAGAAGCTGGAAAAACTAATTGGTTGGATCAAGCCATGTGGCAACATTCCCATTGTTTTATAGATGTCTCTCTAATGTCAGATAACAACAAACTGTAGCCGGATGTATATATGTTTTACTGTATAGAAGCACTGAAGATTTCAGTTAATCGATGGCTCTCCACTAATCGATTCATAGATTATTGTGGGTAAAAGTCAAAGAAGCACTACACTGACGCATTTGCCACTATAATACAGGTTTCGTTTATTGCAAGTGATTGTTATTCATCTGGGCCTATGTATACTATGTCACGCACACCAGGGCACGTGCAGTCAATAGGCACCGGAAATGACTGCACGCCAGGTATAAAAGTAGGAAGCAGGTGTGTGTTCCTCGCACAGACATTGAAGTGACATGCTTCAGTCATTACGTGTCCCTCTCAATCCCTTCTCCTGGTTTGTGAGTACTCACTGCTCTACAGAGTCACCTCTATCTATCCCTGTGTGTGCGAGTGAGAACGAGGACCTGTTTGGTGCGGGTCCTTACTCTTTACCGAGCATTCTCAGAATAAACACCGTGGTTCACCTGCTTCCTCATGCCTTCTGCGTTGGGGCACTTCCACCACGCAACAAGGTTGTGTTTTGGTCAGTTTTGATCCTGCATTCTCGTTCCAGTGTGACATACTATGTATACTAATAATGTTGTAATTATTAGTAGTGGTGGTGGAAAATAGTAATGTTCAGACAGTGTGCTCTTATGATGTCTTGTTTAGTTCCTGCAGTAAAAAATGAGTCTGCATTGTTTTACTCTTTACCAATTTTCTATATTAAAATTGTATATATTTAATAAATGAAGGTGACATCTTTATGTAATTCAGTATCAAATTCAGGCCAATATGCTATTTACTGTTGCATAAGGAATAAAGTAGGAATCTGACAGAAAACAACAACCAAATTTAAATCAGTTTTTCAGTATCGAGTGTGTCCACCTATTACCTTTACCTTTACATCGTCCATTTATTTTTGAAAACAAGCTCTCAAGAAGACCTGTTGGGATATTTTCCATATTTTTATGAGTCATATTTTTTTCTTATTCCTTTTAAATAACTGTTACAATGGAAATTTGCTTGTTATTATCTTACATCTAACCTCTGTTAGAAATGTCTTCTTTAGCCATTTTAAGAACACATGAGAAAGAGAAGCTAAGGTGTATGAGTTGCTGCTTGTGTGTCTTTCTGAAGGAAAGCATAATGTCAGTGGGAGCTCTAGGAACAGTTATTGCCATGATGACACAGCTGGAACTGGTTATTTTTAATATTAGAAAGATGGAAGGGTCAGTATGTCACAAATGTAACAAATGGAGAAACATTTATTATACTTGGAGTAGGGTGGCATAGTCTAGTCATAAGAATTTACTTTACTTAAAAAAATGCAAGTTTGTGAGGTTAAATTAGCTGATGTCAGCTGGGGTGGTAGTAGCCTAGTGGGTAAAACACATGCCTGTGAACCCGATGACAACAAAGTTGCAGGTTCAAACCCTAGCTTTCTACTACTGTATTCTTGAAGAAGACACTTAACCCATAAGTCCTATCATTATGGAGTTGCTCCAGGGGGACTGTCCCTGTAACTAATGATTGTAAATCTCTCTGGATAAGGGCCACTGCCAAACGCCGTAAAGTATCCTGCCCACTAGGGTGGTGCTGGCGTAGTGGGTAGGACACTTGCCTCTGGACCTAGAGGTCATGGGTTTGAATTCTACCTTCAGCATACCATTACTGGGTTCCTGAGCAAGACCCTTAACCTCAAGTTGCTCTGTACCCTGTAGTTGGGAAATGAAAGGCTCTTTAGATAAAGGCTGCTGTGAATGGGAATGCCAATTATAATAGTTAGTCTTCATTAAACTGTGTCAAAACTATTTGATTAAATACAAGGTAGAGTATAGAAACTCTGGACCTGGAGGAAAATACCAAGGTTGGTCTCTTCTCCTAACACTCCTGATCTAACTATTTAAAAAATTATCAACCTTTTAGTGAGTTGAAGTGGTAGTGTTGTAGCAGAGGAAGCTTTAAAATGTGCAGGACATTGGGCTTCCAGGAACAGGGTTGGGAAAGTTTTTTTTTTCCTACACTTTAGCATTTCCTTGCTGTGATACTAGTGCTGCAACAGGATGGATATGCTTATGGTGTTCTGGTTATTCTCTGTTCTTTTTCTTCATTATGACTGAAAATTGGTGACAGAAAGAAAATGAGGGCTCGTGAGTTAGCTGGACGGAGAGCTAGATGTACAGGCGAGATTGCAAAGAGTGGTCCTGCGCCTAATTATCCCTTTGTGGCAGGCAGCTTGAGTGGCTGGTGGTGTTTCCATTCCCAGGGCAAGTGTGATCGGGCCTGGCCAAGGGAGCTGATGATGGCGTAATGTCTGAATGCTCGCTCCTGTCATGGCTGGCTGATCTTCCGTCTGGTGCTTCCTCTTGCTTACCTGGCATGTCTGTTCTCTGGTGTCACAGGCCTATTTGAACCGCTGGTCCAGCAGGTAGAGTGCAGCTTAATTGCCCTCTCTGAGTCCTGTTCTGCCTTTGCCCCCTTACAGGAGACGAGCTTCAAGTGGAGAAGGTAAACAAATCTATTTACTTCACTTAGCTGTTTGTCAGAAAACCTTTTTTATCTTGGTGTCCTGGAATATAGATCAATCACGCACACTATTAGAAGCGTGTTTTATGTTGTTGGTGTTAACTTGTGCTGCTTTATTAATAGTTAATAGAAGGGATAGATTTATCGTCCTTCATACATTGTTTGCCACCCATTGCAGACAAAGGGCCTGCTTCTCAGTGTGAGGTTGTCACAGCCTGATGTTTCCTCACACATGCACCGGAGATGTGCTGCAACACCCACACACTGACAGCGGCTTCTGTCCCTGCAAAGCCACAGACGCGTTGCTACAAGACTAGGAAGGCGGCCAAAGCCCAATGTAAATAAGACTGAGAAAAGATGAAATGCATGTGACAAACAGGCAGACAGCTGAGCAAACATGACAGCATGGAAATATGTGCCTAAGAGCTCGCTTTTACTCCGTTCTTTAAACAATCTATCGTGTGAATTATTGTAATGCCATCAAAAATTATTGTTTGATAAATAAATGCTTTGCCAAGCTCCAATTAAGCATCGTAATTGTATATCTTTGGTGCATTTATTCTGTGCCTCGGGAGAAGGGAGAATGTTTTTTTTTTTGCTGGAGAAAGGAGAAAATAAGGATGAATGAGTGTGCCGGAATGCCTCAGAAAGCAATTACTGCATGTGAATCCTTGATAATCCAATCTGCAGTGTGCGTGGTCCTCATTAAACAGAAGCATGTTAATCTCTTGTTAGCCATTAAATGAGGGCATCACAGTTATCAAACCAGATGAACCTAGATTTTTAGCTCCAGGATCAGATTCAGTCAATGACAGATTCAGTTTTTGTTAGCACTGTTGCATGGACATGACTGTTCCAATAACTTATGTTGCCAGGAATATAACAGTAGAACCCAAATGATCATTATAATACTGAGTTTTTGGTTTAAATCAGGAGCTCGTGCATTGTGTAGGAACATGACAATGTTAATCTCTTCTCATTTTGGCTCATCTAAAGATGTTCAACCATGTTCTCCAGCAAAGGCTCAAAGAAGTGTCCCCCTTCAACCTCTTTGGCTTTGAGTGAGGGAATGGACCTCTTCCTCTGGTCTTTACATGAAATCTGCTTGATTTTAATGAGACTGCCAAGACCCCCTGTGATGTGACTGGGAGCCGTTGTAGGGGGTGAGTGTCTTGGGGCCAGAGAGAGAGAGAGAGAGAGAGAGAGAGAGAGAGAGAGAGAGAGAGAGAGAGAGAGAGAGAGAGAGAGAGAGAGAGAGCGGTGTGATAATGTTTTGGCATCGGCGCTCACCCCACCCCCTACTCAGATTCTTCTTTAAGGCCCTGCTAATGTTTTATTGAGAAGGCTCATGGGTTCAGCCTCTTCAGTGGTCCAGCTAGGGTCATGCCAATCATGTAAGAAATGTTTGACATTAAAGTCAGGGTTTGCAGGAGTCTGGGTGTAAGGTATCTGGAGCAAAATTTCGCAGGATTTCCTAAATGATTATAAGAAACAGAAAAGGAACAAATTGCTTATGTTATGACAGCAGCGACACACAGAGACAAGAACAATATAAAATATAAAATCTACATAAATTCAACAAAAATCTGCAGACAAACTATGCAATACACAAAGCTATATACACAAATGCTGTATATGAATACTGTATATATATACACTGTACACACACGTGTGCAATAAAATGTGAGTGAGATTGTTGTTTCATATGCATCATTTATAATGATAAACAGTCAATTTTTTGTTCATAATCCTGGATTGTAATTTCTAATATCCTGAAGCACACAGATTTACAGGGCAGGTCAAAACGATTTTAGCATCACCTGCTGCTATTGATGGAAATCTTTTCTCTAGAAGATGTGAGTTCATGAGATTCTCCAGTTGTGTGATGAGATCCAGTTTGCATTGGCCTCTACACCCTAATTAGTTCATTACAACAGTGATTTCAAAGCGTGTAATTACTGTATTGAGGGCTCATTTAGCATAACACTGCTGTAGAGTGCCTTTCCTGTGCTGCTCCTAGTGTGTGTCTTAGGGCGTGAGGGGGCTTTTCGTATCTTTACACCTTGCTGCTTAAATAGTGCCTTATTTATTTAGAGTTCCTGTCATTGCCACACACTTGCACGCACAGTCGCTCACACAGAGGTGCTTTGGAACCCCAGAGACAGGAAGAGTGGGGTGGAGTGTCAGAGACAAAGCTTCCTATCCCTGATCTTAACATTACTGAATATTACCAGATTATAGTCATTATTTCTCACCGTATATAGTAATGATGTATATATTAAAGCTGTAAGTATTTTTACATATTATTATAACAATTACATGTGTAAAATCAAATTATAATGCAATGCCCATATAAAAGTATGAATTTTACTGAACAAACTATGCAGAGGACACTGAAGAAAGATTACTTAGCTTAAAAAAAAACAATAAACAAAACAAACAAAATGTGGTAAAAATGAATACCAATGAATGTGCCAATGCTCTGTTTCCATCTATTATAATCTACATTATAATAAGAGCAACTGTCTTATTATAATGGCCCGATGTTATCTTGAATATTAATTTATTCTAGAATAAGAGAAGCTCAAAGGACATTCACTTTAATACCTAACAATATGATCATGATGATGATGATGACGATGACAACGACGACGACGACGATGACAACAACAGCAAGAGCAACAACAACAACAACAACAACAACAACAATAATTGTTGTTGCTGTTGTTGTTGCTGTTGTTGTTGTTGTTATTATTATTATTATTATTATTATTATTATTATTATTATTATTATTATTATTATTATTATTATTATTATTATTATTATGCTATTATTGTTTCCCCTCGGGATGTGGGGGGACTCGTACTATTGGTAAACATGTCAGTTATTCATTATGGTTTTCTTGTTCTTGAATCAAACTTGTTGAATATTTGTTGCTACCTTAATTATCATCATGCTAATTTTTGACTGACTGTGATTTTATTTCTGGGTAACCTAGCTAGTAGGCTGTGACTATTGTCACAATTTTCTTCAAAGCTGAAGATCAACACTTTTTTTATTTGTAGTTCAATTTTAGGAAAGGTTTACCGTTGCTTTGGTCTGTAGGTCATCACCTTGTACCCGGCTTTTTGGACCAGAAAGGAATGTGACTTCCATGTTGATCTAATTTAGATATCTCGGAAAGTTTAATTCTGCGTAGTATGGTACACTTAAGGCCTCGTCTGTATGGGTCTTTATTCTTTACAACCCTGTTGAGTGTGTTTTGGTCTGTGTATGAGTTTGTTTTTCCAGTGCAGCTGAGCAGTCATTTCATTCCATACACATATCCCATCAAATTGGATTCACCAACTGTAAAAGATGTGGCATCTGAGGTGTAATTTCCAAACATGCTTTGTGCTGCATACATAAGCCGTACCACGCTCGCCGCTTCATTCCACTTAAAAAGTCAAAGAAGGGGATAAGCTCTTTGATGGCTTCGGAATTGTCTCGGCAGGTCGATGGCTCCTCAGGACCCCCCATGGAATATATAATTAGACTTCATCCCATGTTGAAGGCAAGAATCATACACAGTGTCTTTCTGGGGGGCAGGAGGTGATAAAATTATAATACATCTCTTTAAATTCTACCCCATGCAAGGGAAATATGAGATTTATTCTGCAAGGCCGAACAAGGAGTTTGCATCTGTGTGAGTGTGTGTGTGTGTGTGTGTGTGTGTGTGTGTGTGTGTGTGTGTGTGTGTGTGTGTGTGTCCGGACTGCAGGCCCTCCATAGCAATTAGGCTGAAAATGCGGGAGAGAGAAGGAGAAGAGAAGAGACAGGTGCCAGGAAAAGGCAAGCGTTATGCTCCTCAATCACCCTCTGCAGTTCTATTTCACTCTCTAATGTGGTCCATCATCATTCCTGGGCATGTATATCTAGAAGTGCCTCAAGTCACTCTAATGCTGCCTTTTAATGCTCTGCTCAGGCCAAGTTAACATCCTCTTATATATTCAGGGACAGATCAGAGTGGTCTGATTATACACACACACACACACATTAACATGTAGCAGTCTTTACGCAGCATCTGCTGTAGTCACGCTACCTCAGTGTGAATTAAAGAGTTATATTTTTTGCAAGTTAAGAAAAGATGCAGCAAATTGAATTTCCTCGAAATGGATTAAGCCTGGATTTGGACTGAACCACATAGCCAATGGTGAGTCACCTCTTAAAATGTGTTGTGGTCTAGACTTAGACTGTTGCATAACAAAGTTGCAAAATTCCGACAACCCTGACCTCCAACTCAAGCCAAAGTAGTAAACGTAGCACGTTTGCTAACAGAATATAGAGTTCAGGACCACAAAGAAAATATTAGAAGCACCTTTTTTTTTTACAAAATAAACTGGTTTTAAAAGTTCAGTGCAGATTTTACAAAAGCAAAAAATGATTATGGATGTAATGTTATATAAAAAGTCAAAATAGGAAACTCTTTATCCACTGAGCATTAAATCGGTAAGTTTTTATAATGAATATGTTTGACAAGTTTCATTCATGATCCTTGTCTCAGACATCCAAGCCTTTAACTGGAACAAACCCTTTACAAGATGGAAGTTCTTTCACTGGTAATCAGGTTGTTTAAAGTTGCACATCCTTAACAAAAATGTTTCGGTATCCATTCATGGAAAAGTTCTTTAAAGAATAAAAAGTAGTTCTTGCTCCAAAAAAACTGCAGGGAAAGACACACACTGCTGTTAATTGACTGGTGCAATACCTTCTTTCGGTTACACTCTACCTGCCATCACTGATTTCCAGAATGTACACTATGAGTGCTTTGTGAGCATCCTCAGACTTTTATTTAAAAGAAAAATGTTCAAATTCACTTCGCATTCCTGACAAAATCAATCATACAAAATCTATATATCTGCTGAAACACAGAGACGGGTATTGCAAGGCTGCAGAGGTTCACATGGGGGTTCAGGCCTCCCCAGTGAAGAGAGAAAGAAATGGATTGAATCACTGCCTTCCTAAACTGTGCACTCAATCCATCCAACCTCTACTCTCACCCGCTGTCTTGATCTATCCCTCGCTCTGTCTCTCAGCCCTGGTTAGAGTGCACATGACAGCCAGACCAGCAGCTCCGTTTGTGCAACGCCCCTCTACCCCCACGTTCCAGGTTGAGGTAAGGAAGGCAGGACTGGTGAAAAAAAATAACAACAACAACAACAACAATAGCTACTTTTCTGTGTGACGCATCTTCCTGCGTATGCTGTATCGGGCTGACGTGGGTTGAGGAGACTCAGGAGAGGAGGATGACATTTAACAGTGGCTAAAAACAATGGCAGAGCAGCACTTTAATGTCCAAGCCACGTCCTCCAAACACTCCTTTTCCATCCTAGAGTGTCTCCACGTTGAGTCAAGTGCAGTAAATGTGCATGAAAGAGCCCGGGCCCCTAAGGAACTCACTGTCTGATACCCACAAGAATCAGCTGGCCTTTAAGTCAGGCGTTCTACAGAGCCGGAGAAAGCACAGGCCTTTAGGCTTTTTGTGCCAGCTTTTTAACACTACGAAGGCTCTGACAAGCAAACTGTGCCACAGCTACATCTAAATAATGAAAAACGCTCTCTGGCGTTCTGCTGAGTGGTGCTTTTGTTTTTTCCTTTAATTACTTTGTCAACAATCACTCCCCATCCCATCTGTTTCCAGAATTGCATTAAAATTCTCTGATACAGTAATGGTTTGGTTTATGCCGTGCTATCCAGCAATGGGTAACTATCAGTATACCAGCACAGTGGACCAACTGAACTGATATAGTAGATGCAGCTATAAAAATACAGCAAAATGTTCTTTATAAGATACAGTTATGATTTGACCAGGGTCGATATTTAAAGGAATACTATGACTATGACTTCCATAATGTTTGCAGTTTTGTGAAAATAGGTGAACAACAGCCTACAGTGCCTGATAAGATAAGACAAGAAGAACATGCTCACTGCAAAAATAGGAATAAAGATAAGATAATAGAGAGTTATAATAAAGACAATAAGAGTAGTAATAGTGCAAATGGAATAACAAGTGTCAGAATAACTATCAAAATAACTTTAACAGATGTAAAAACAGATTAGTAGTGCAAGTGGTTATGAGTTTGTCTTTACAAATACGATGAATGCAATAAAATGAGGTAGCAGTAGGTGATGAGGTGAATGATAATGTGCTGGTATTTAGCTGGTTTAATGTGGAATGCTATGTTTTGTAGTCAAGAATTGTACATATATTGTAGAACTTTGCAAATACGTACCTCTTAGGGGCACGGTTATGTCTGAACTTGTAGCTTTTAAGGCAAAACATTAAAAAAAGTACTACTTCTTTGGAATCATCTTGTGTAAGAGATATTTCCAGTAGATGCAGTGGAGAGTTTTATATGGCTGTTTTGTGAAGATCTGTTAGATAAGGGTACTTTTAATATTTTGAGCGTGAATGAGTAAGCAACACAATGTGATTTAGTAACTTTAGTCGATGATAATTAGGATAAAATAAGAGGATATCTTCAGTCACTCACAAAATGTCTAGACTGCAGTACGGCTATGGTTTCAAAATGAAAATTATATTTAAATGATATTTAAATCAAACATTAATAGACTTTCCAAGCAGAGCTGAGTGCACTTAATAACTGGATATTAAGATATTCAGCATATGTTATTTTCTTATATTTCTCTAATTTATATCATTTTATATTTAACACGTTTAATGTAACATAGCATATAAATGGAAAACAGTCTGCAAGCTAAAGCAGCTAAAACTGGGACTATTTAATACAAAACTGTATCTGTACACTTAATTGTGTTCTTAAAATCCATATAATGAGACTCTGCAGTACAGGAACAATGCATCTTTTTCCATCTCCTTCACACGTCAGGTATTTTAATGAGGCTTCACACTCTTTTCTATGACCTGTAGACTACTTTAATGCTGTTAGGTTGCTGTGGGGCCACTGTATCATTTTGCCTTTTGCATTGGAATATGCATATTTTTTTAAGTTCCTATATAATTTTAGTAAAAACAAGCATAAAGCAACTAGCAATATTTCTAAGCAACAAACAACAGTTGTTTTGCCTCATTGGGAAGTGCTGCTAAATATTATGTCAAAGGTATTGA
This sequence comes from Brachypetersius gabonensis, assembly GCA_037577145.1. Taxonomy (NCBI): domain Eukaryota; kingdom Metazoa; phylum Chordata; class Actinopteri; order Characiformes; family Alestidae; genus Brachypetersius; species Brachypetersius gabonensis. The sequence goes on from JBBJLR010000111.1 coordinate 7,346,541, forward strand.
AATATTAACAAACTATTGTCTGAGTATATTATTAATATAATATAATACTGAAGAAGTGGTTTTAAAAAGTGTTATTAAATATTTATTTATGTTTAAACTGTATTTGTATTTAAGCTGTAATTATACTTAAACATGCATATATTTAAAATATATTTGTTTTCTTCATTTTTAGCTTTCATCATAAAAGTTCACAAGCCCACAATAGTCTTCAGTGATACCTGGAACCGTGTATCTGGGTTTTATGTTGGGATAAGAGGCGGACACTCGGTTTGTTGGTTTTTCAGGAACACTCCACGTTTTAGCGAACTCTTTTCAAGAATTCTACAACCATCTGTTTTTTTTTGTGCTCTCATATTAAAATTAATGTAAGAGCTGACAAATCGTGGGCTAAAACCTCCCTGCCATGTTCTTTTCCCAATCTCTACTGTTCGGTCCTGGTGTTTGGGTGAATAAAAAAAAACAAAACAACAAAAACAAATATTTTCTATGAAGTGGCAGTTTGGTTGTAAAGCACATATGTCCCGCAGCTTTGATTCTACATCCTGTCACATTAATGATTCAAAGCACTCAATATAAATATTAAAACTAATAGCTTCACTATTCGGCTATTACTCCATCATTCCCTGAAATCATCATTAAACATTCAGAGCCTTTTAGAAAATTTACACACTTGAATTTGATGGCAGGGAGAAGAGGCTGTCAGAGTGAGAGTCCCTGGAAGCTTAAATAATAGCGGAAAGCTGTTTATGGAACATGCTTTATTTATTCATCGTCTCAGAGTAAGGTCTTCAATTTAGTCAGATAGGGAGAGAGAGTAAGAGGAGGATTGAGAACGATGGGTAGAGAGAGAGACAGAGAGAGAGAAGAAAAGGAATAAGAGAAAAATCAAAGCTCTGCTCAGGGAAAATGCTGAAACCTGCCTCTTCCCACATTGTTGGAAAAAAAGGAGAGAAAAAAACCCCAAAACAAACAGAAAAATGCACAATCTAAGAGAATCCCTCTACAAGGTCAATCAATGGGAGGACTGAGGGATCCAGGAGCAGCTAATGGATTGTGAAGAGACATATACAGCTGTTATGAATTTTTAAAGTACTTTCTCCAACCGAGACTGCCGTAAATCAATGAGGACTTATTGGGAGGATCAATTATGCAAACTTTAAAACATTTAATGACACATAATGAAGCAGTCTCAGGGGAGTTGGATTTGTGTGTGTGCACTCATGCAGTGAGTGTTAAGATCAGTCAGCCAAATCCTGCAATCACAGGTCATCATTAATAAACAGTGTATAAAATCAGCATCAATAACGCCCAGGATAAAAAAAAAGGTTTTCTGTTATGCTTACATTGATCAAACCCTAATTTGGCTTTCTGGACCTTTAAACCTGTTTGGAAAAAAACCAACAAACATCAGGGTGCAGTGTTCCTTTAAATGCTGGGAAGTGCAAATGAATGCCACACCTTCCTCTGAGACATTCCCCTTTTCTCTCTCTAAAATGATCCCATAAAAAAAAAAAATGAAAATGGTATTTTTTGAAGCTCATTATAGGAATAGCCTCAGGCTCTCCCCTGTGTGACTTATCTGCAGGCATTGAGCTCTAAACAATGTTTAAGTTGAGCCACAGCACATTAAAAGAGTGTGGGGCAAAAAACCTGTCTTCCATCCGCCCCCCACCACACTGGAGCTTGTGACCTTAGCCCTCCCACATATTTAAGCTTTTTGTGGCTTTAGGGGCCATTTATGTTTAATGGATGGCTCTACACAGCCATGTCTGCCTCAAACCACTTTAGCCTTATCCGCCATGGCATTCTGACACCTAGCAGCTCATTTGCAAAATTTAGGCTCATTTACTCAATTAATCATAATATGTATGTAGAATAACCACTGAAATAACACACATAAAGAGGATTTTCAGCTTGCTAGGTTTTACTGTTCTTCCTTGTTCCTGTGACAATCGAGGCTATTCTATTCTAATGTATTCTAAACACAAATTACAATGCAAAACACACACACACACACACACACACACACACACACACACACACACACACACACACACACAGACTCATTCTTCCATGATACATATCAAAATGATACTCTTCGTGTTTGAGGGCTTAGGGCTTTGGGTCAGCTTGTGTGTTGTTTACAGTGTAGTGCCATAAATTCATTTTTTATTAGCTTGGCTTCTGTATCAAACCCATTGACAATTCCTTCCAGATGTTTGCATGAGTCCCACGGGTGTTTCACCATCCTCAACTGGGGTACTCATCACCAAGCGCACATCTGTCCCGACTGGCTCAATCTTACTGAGCCTGCCTGAACAACCTCTTTATCACGTCTGCCCACAAAGAGGGAAAGCTTTCATACTCGATAGCATTTGATGCTTTTTTTTTCTCTCTGATGCACATGTACCATAAAGGCCGTACTTTCAAGCTCTCTTGCTTGCATTGTCAGTGGCATGCTGGAATGTTAGCAAGGAATAAGCCATAATACCGAAAGGCCATTTTGCTTTCTCTCAAGTGAATGGCTGAAGTAAAGAGGCACTTAGCTGCAGTCTCCGATGGAACTGAGAGCTTTCTCCCCGTCTTTCTCTCTTTTTACCTCCATTATTTTCTCTTTTTACCAAATGGACCTCTGAGATTTCAATGTAGCGATATGATTTCACCAGATTCAACTGGATATTTATCCACTATTTACCTTTATTTATAATGGATATCACTGCATTTTTACAATTCACTGTATTTAAAGTCACAAGCTTGATGTAAAAACACCTGTGTTGCAACCACAGCACTATAAAAACAAACACAAAAGTCATTTTAAGGCCTTCAGCCATTAAATTCCACATGTTGAGTTGAAGGCATAACTATTGTTATGACTCCCACTGGGGTAGAATAGCTTATAATTAGGCATCCAAAATGCAAATTAGAAAACTTCCAAATGTAAATCTGGAACATCGTATAAAGCGAAGAACAAATATTACTTAATGATTTAAAATATGTAAATCAGTCTTCTACAACTCACAAAGCTTACAGATCTGACCCCAAATGTTTTATGTTAAAATGTTTTGTGATTTAAAACTTTTGAATGGTATATTACACTACCAGTCAAAAATGTTGGCACTTTTGCATGTTACTTACTTAATATTTACTAAAAATACACTCAATATTCTCTGCTAACAAACAAATATACAGTATTTTCACCATCTGAGTATCTTTTAGCCAGAAAATGCTATATTGTTGGTCAGTTTTTCTTTTGCATTTTGCCTGGTTTTAACTGTGCATTAGCTAATTTAACTGTTGACTGGCTATAGCTAGCTTAACTCCTTTTTAATATGTCAAAACCGTCATTATATCAAACTAATAAAATTAAATAATATATTATAAATAATAATATATAATAGTATATTATATACTGTAGTTTGTGTTTGTATGTTTTTGCTAGCTATGACCTCTTCTGCTGTTTTAACTGATAAGACAGTATTGAAGTCTTTTACCCAAACATATTTCTGGCTGTGGTTCCTATCATATTGCTCAGATCAACTTGAATATAGATGTAAATCATTAATATGACCCAATCCCAGTTTCTTTTCTGTTAAGGATATACCAAAAATTGTTTGAAAGTGTTTGTTTCTAGCTGAATAAATTAGAACAAATTAGCATTAACTCTGAACTAGTCTACAGTGGTACTTGCAGTGGTACACACTCTGCTACTGCTCAAATAAGACGAGCTGTTTTGTTAGAGGTCCATCAGAAAAAGCTCTTTCTCTTTGGCTCTATTGGATCTGTTTGAAAAGAGCAGAGCTCCAGGTAGGAGTTAAAGACTGCACACCGGCAGATTAGCAGAGAGCTGGAAAGTGAAATAAGCAGGTATAGACGGGTTGAGCCGGTGACACGTGGTGCCTGGCCTTGTGCAGGTACATGTTCACGCTTGGCTGCTTTTTGCTCAGACAGGGGAGATGACCCGGAGTTCGGCCAAAATGTTTACTGGCAGATGTGTTTTAAAGGAGTCCTCCTTAGCTGGTCATGGCAGCGGAAAATACCCTGCTGTTCAGCGCATCTGCAATGCTCCACTCATCCACTGCTCCACCTACAAAAATCCTGACCTTTTAAAAAGAAATGATGGAGAAGCTGGCCATGCCTTAGTGTTTTTTTTTCTTCTTATGCTGCCTCTGTCTCTTATACACCCTCCCTCCCTTTCTTTTTTTCATACCATTGAAGCTCTCTCTGTGTTAGGCTCGAAGGCAAATTCTGCCCCCCCCTTGCACCCTGTTTCGCATCACTTTTAAGTCTGGTGCCGGCTTCGGCCGAAAGCCCCTTGGCTCTTGGCTTCTGTGCAGCGGTTCGCGTCAGAAGCTACAATTTGTGATTCACAGATGACATGAGCAGGGAGTTGCTGGTGGCTGTTGAGGCGCTTTTGCAAACCAACGCGAGTAATGTGTGATATGATGCGACTGGAAACCAGCACCATCACCAGCAGCACCAGCAAATTGCTGTTTTCCTGACACACAATAGAGCTTCTGTATTCTCGTTAGTGTGATGGACAGACATAGCCACGTGGTGCTAAGCAGCGCGCTTCTACAAAGGCATCTGAAATGTGAACATCTGAAATGTGTTAGGTGCATTCTGACTGTGTTTCTGTTTACATTGTATGCAGGGTCCTGAAGCTGGTTACTTGTGCATTTGTATGTATTATGACAAATGATATGCCTGCAGTTCATTTTACTCTACTTCTGGATAATTAGTGCTATCATTTCAGCATTAATTAGTTGTATCACTCATGGGATGCGGCCTGATGTTAGGAGGGCTTTATACCCCTCTAACTAATGCTGGCTAATGGACACGGTACCCTCAGTCGAATGTGTAGCTGCTCCAGAGCATCCCAGTTTATTGGTAATTGTTTCCTTTGGAGATTATCCAAAGTTAATGTACAGCTGAACGCCTGTGTCAACAATTACATGGGGTGTCTGCATACCTTTGGACATATCTTGTATATCTCTTTGGTTCTATGATAAAGAGATTGTTGCTGATGTGAAGGCAATTCACTGGGGCAGTAAGTCACACTTTCCCTGCCTGCAGTCCTGTCACAGCTCAGTGAGCAGCATCGCTGTGGCAATGAGCCTTCAAATCCAGCATAACCCTTTTAGACCTCGGCTCTCTCTGCTGGAATGTGACCAACATGAGCTGGGAGAGTGGAGGAGTTAGAAAATGTAGAGACGGATGTCCTCCAAATCCTATGGGGCATCAGTGTCACCTATTGGTCCTAGCATCATTTGATTTCAGTTCTGTCTAACATCCCACCTTTTAAGAAATATTTTCTAGCGGAACCACACCGGGCAGATGCTTATTTGGGGATGAGAAGTTCACGAATTTATGCTTTTTAGGTTCATGACCAGTAGTCCCTGCATAGACTCCTAATCTTTTCATTGTACAGAACCAAATACACATGGCTACTGCAGCATGTTAAATATAATAGCATGTCTGTCATACCCCTGGTGTGGTTCTGCTAGAACACATTTCTTAAAGAAGGGGGACCTATCGCCCAGGGCATTGGTGTTTTCCAAAATTCCAACAGAATCTTTTTCTTTTCCCTCTCAAAAATCCAGCAGGACCTGTAGAAATCGGGCAAAGTATTGCACCTGTGTGAAAATAAAGCTTTAGTAGCCTCTAGTAACACAGCTGAAACCTTCATCTCTGTCAGGCCGAGCTGACAACAGCCTGATAGGCTTTTCCCCCTGTGACTGTGCCCACAGATAATTTACTTTTCAGGAGATCTTTGTCAGGAGGAACAATTGGTAAGTTAAATAATTGATGGTGGACATTTTATTGAGGCATACCACAATCATGACCCTAAGCCAAGGGCACTAAAGTTGAAAGCCACTAGAGGAGCGGTTCAGTCTCAACCATCTGCAAAATAAGTAGACTCTGGTCGATGCTGCAGTATTCAAGCAACACCGATTCAACCAGCTGCATGATAGCAGAGAACAGAAACTCTATCAGCATACTTCCAGTTAGCTAAAGTGCATGACGTTATGAACTGATGTACTTATACCATGTTTGCAAATTACCCCCAATGTCAAAATGTTTCTTTTTTTGTGAAAATATTATAAAGCTGATTCTTTTTCAGACACACCTCGTAACACCTATGCTTACTCTGTGGTTTCCTGATGGTTTCAGTGGTTTCCTGATGGTTTTGAACTGTTCGTAAATATTGATAGTAAAACCTGTTGACTAACATTAAGAACAATTTCACTAGTTATGGTCCTTAAAGAATAGTACACATTAAAATGTAAGTTCATAAATGCAACTAGTAAAATAAGTTTGGCCTTCCCCACCCTAGTCAATGTTTGTACTATGGGAACCAATGCAGGAATGTAAACAAATGTGACTACAGTCTGATGAAACTCTGGGCACTTCATATCTGAACAGTCAGGTCTAATCTGATTTAAGAAAGAAATCTAAATCTGTCTTGCAGTGTGAACAAAGCCCTAGGCATATAAACTCAAAATGGTCTGATACCACCATGGAATATTTAGTACTTGTGGAAGAAGTGATTAAAAATAGAAACAGTCAAGTTTTAAAGGGAGAGACACGAGCAATTGTGGATATTTAGTAGCGTAAATGGACTCTGACCAATTCCCCGGCTTATTCACAGGGCTTATTTATGTTTATTTCATGTTTAAGTCTTGCTTTAATCCTCATTCATATATTTAAAGGCATAAAGATGCAATCTGAAAAATTCAACTGGTGAAGTTGCAGCTGTGGTTTACATGTACCACAGCCTGTGAAGTGCCTTAAGGATTATGAACAGCTTCCTTACTACTATTCATTTTGAAACCTTTTTCACAAAGATTTTATTTTCTTGTAGTCTAGTATTAGGTAGGCTAGAACTACATTTAAGTTAAATCAAGCAAACTGCCTTAACATTTAAATACTTTGTATCTCAAGTATTTATACCTCAAGCATATCAACAAAAACAAGGCACATTATTAGTCACATCTGTTTCAACCTTTCAGTGCTACGAGCTATAAATCTGACTCTTACTTTAATGATGGTGTTTTCAAATACACTATACAATAGAGTTGGTCTCCCTTTGCAGATATAACAGTTTCCGCTTTCCAAAAGATTTTGGAGTTTGTGTGGGGTCAAGCACTGATGTTGGGTGAGAGGTCCTGGCTCCCAATCTCCATTCCAGTTCATTCCAAAGGTGTTGGATGGGGCTGAGGTCAGGGCTCAGGACTGGGGCACAGTCATGCTGGAATAGAAAAGGTTCTTCTCAAAACTTGTACACAAAGTTGGATGTGTGGTGTTGTACAAAATGTCTCAGTATACTGAAGCATTAAGATTGCTCCTTCCTAGAGGTAAGGTGCCTAACCCAAAAACTGAAAAACAGGTGTGTCCCAATACTTTTGGCCATACAGTGTGTCTATCTATCTATCTATCTATCTATCTATCTATCTATCTATCTATCTATCTATCTATCTATCTATCTAAACAATGCTGACCTTATATATCGTTCATATATGCCTTCAGATCTGTAGAAAACGCTGTAGCATTTTATGTTTAGTGATATGCAACTACCAAAGCAGCCTAATTCATGTGATTCTAGACTTGATTTTACAGAATATAGGAATGTCTATCCATGATTCTTCTTGCAATTCTCACCCTTTCTCTGCATGTTACTGAATGCAGACCACATTGTAACTCTATTATCGAAATAAAACCGCGGTCAATCCTGACACATGCCTCAGTTGTGCGAGAAGGACTTTGTGGGAGAGAAGGATTATTAGAAAGACTAAGCAGAGGAGGGTCTCCTAGATCAAATCGGTCAGGTTCAGCAGCTGCCATTCATTGTTTAATTCAGCAGGTCTCCTGTAAGCTGGTGAATCCACTACCACAAGCACCTCTGAGGCTCTCTGCTCCAAGGCTGCGAGAGCCGTATGCTTTTTGAAGTGCAAATGTGATGACAGGGGCTCCGTTGATGGCCTTGGCTGTGACACACGCACCCTGGGGCTAGGTCAACAACATCGGGGCCCTTCATCCTAACGCAGGCTCCGCAGGGACCCCTCGGACACAAGCTTGTGCCCTTCCAGCGTAGTGGCTGTGGACCACAATCCTTTGCTGTTCCCGCGCTCCTGTCGACAGTGCTGGACTCCACCTACCCCCACCCCCCCTTCTGTCCTTTAGACCCTCAGATCAGTCGGGTCTTACACTGGCTGTCAGCAGGGGTGAACAGGTTTTGACCTGGCTTTTCCTGTGCCCGCCAATACACCTCCCCTTTTCCCAGCCTGTACACCATTTCTATGACTCCTCACCATCCCACTGTACAACACCGGGCTGGAAAGCTGCCCAGTGCCCCAAAGGGTAGGCCCCACTCTAGATAAATTAAACTGCTGGAATTGAAGGGTGCAAAGCCAGGAGGCGAGTTCAGGAGAGACCCTTGTCTTGACAGTTACTGTTTAATTAGCCAACTGGGCTTTTGAGGCCTTGAGAAATGGCAGTGTGTATCCGACCTCTTTAATCCCAACCTGCCATAAACAAGTCCCAGCCCACTACCCATGCAGCTCAGAAGGGGGGGAGGGAGGGAGAAGCTCCACTGTTCTTGTCGAAAGTCCTAAATCTCGTCTCTATTTCCCCCTCAAGGCTCTGGCGGAACCATTTTTAATCCTGCTCCCCTTATTAGATGCATGATTTTATTGATTTCTTTGCCTCTATCTCTCTTTATGGTAGAGCTGACATTGTAGCAGGAGAGAAAAACAGAGTTTGATTTAGACTTCACCCGAGAAGCATGCGGGGTAGTTGATACAGGCTGGGATGCTTGGCTCCTCAGAAACGTCTTTATTACAAGCCACAGTGACATAAAAATGATCAAAACGTCCCATCTCTGTGTTTTTTCTGTTTCTCCCCTTTTCTCTCTTCAATTCTTCAACAACGTTTCTGAAACATTGAGGCTGTGAAGACATGCCTGCTTGGTCATATTAGAAGTGAGAATAGGGGTCTGCATCTATAATCATTATGACACACAAAACAAAAAGGAGTGTCGCTTGATGTAGACATATTACCTTTATTGAAGGTGTTTTTGAAGATGGCTCTCATGAACAGTCACACATCTTAAAACAAGCAAGCCAGATCACAGAGGCACAGAGGCATCAGAACCACACATTTTCAGTGGTGATATCTGAATACAGTGGCACAGCCTCATAGGGACATCTTCGCTTATCACCCATTGGAAGACAAAGAGAGGAAAACAGTACCCGCTCCACTTCAGACAGACTGGCACGTACGGGCAGGTCCAGCCCCAGGATCTTGTAATTGTATCTTTGACGTGTCAAAATGGCAGGCAGTCATTGTGTCTTTGAGTCCACTATAGGTGGAGACATCATCCCCTAGAGTGAGGTTTGAAGTTTGGATGTGCCTCTACTCAAGATATGTTTTGGGCCATTTTTGTGGAAGAAGCCTGCTGTTTTTCTTACAGTTCGTATAGCCGAACTCTGTCTGAATTGTGGCTGAAAGACTGGCAGGGTGCCCATCAGGAGCGTTTTTCCAAGGTGTGAAATGCTGTCACCTTCATCTGTTTCACTTCTTCCTGCTCGGACATGGCCAGCGACACGGCCCAGTTAAGCTGGATGGGTGGAGGCAAGGCAAGTCTTTCACTGACCATTTTCAGAGGGTTTGATTTTGGAGAGTTCTCTCCACAGAGAAAAGTATAGGAGATTTATATTCATTCTGAATGAACAGAGGACAAATTATGTTTATCTGTAGGGGCACATCACAGTTACATTTATGGCATTTAGCTGATGCTTTTATCCAAAGCGACTTTCATTCTCTAACTACACGGGGCAGGTGCAACTTAGGGTTAAGGGTCTTGCTCAGGAAGCCAATGGTGGTGCTGAAGGTAGGATTCGAACCCATTACCTCTTGGTCTGGAGGCAAGTATCCTACCCACTGAGCTACATCCACCCTATCCACCCTATGTGACTCCATCACAAGTCGTTCAGACTTAGCGATTATTAAACTGAAGACCAGTGGTCACCAATCCCCCTCAGCAAGATTTGCTTTCTTGCTGAGAGCAGCCCTTTGATATTAATTAAGGAGAAACTGATTTAAAATTGTGTCAAAAAAGAAGAAAAATAAAACCAAATAAAGAGAAATAGATAATTGTCTTCCCCTAATTTCTTAATGAGATTTCTCAAAATACCAAGAACGATCCTGTACTGTAAATTGTCATTTTAAAAAAAGTAAATATCTAACTGTTTAAGATATTGTGACTAAATTTAAGTAACATTAATTTGGTCTGATATCATAATAATATTCCAAATGAGCAAAATTAGCATATTCAGATTGTTTTAAGCATGTTTTCAACATTTTGAAATGTTTTAAGCAGTCTTAGATCAATAATGCAATGTTAAAAATGTAAAACATTATCAAACATAATGAGGCATGTTAGGTTTAAGAAAAGCACAAACAAAATACAAACATGTAATTATATTAATTTGAAAATATTTATCTGTATATTAAATATTTGCTCCTGTTCAGTGTCCAGGTCTATATTTTAAAGACACAAAACATCTGCAAAACATGCTAAAATGTTCCATAGTTCTAGATTCAATCACAGAAACAGAAATAAAATGTTCAGAGATTTATCACTTTAGAAAAAATGTTTGCTTTAGAATTTTCTCTCAATATTTGCTCCAATTTGGTCATGTTCAATCGCACTTTCTAGCTAGGATTCCTCAATTATGAGATACTAGCATTACTGGGATTTTTTGAAACTTTCTTTAATGCTACATGGCTCTTAAAGCTTTTTTTTTACTGGACATGCTTTTTCTTCTTTTACTCTTCTCATCAGCTGAACCCTGGGCTAATTTTCATGCTAGCATGTGAGTGAAATGGTAGAATTAGTTATGTATAGCACTCAATCTCATGTGACATTTTCCATACCCATTGTGATCCTCTCCATCTTTAGCCACCTTTGAAGTGTTAGGACAAAGGCAGCCTCTCCTGCCATTTACAACTGCTCTGTTTAATAATGGTAACTAAAAGAGAGACTGCACATTACACCAAAGACATCATTCTTGATATATGGTGATCTAAAATCTCATATTCTGACAGTCAAATGTGAGTAATCAAAGTCAGTAATGTCTCTGTGGCGGCCTGACCTCCTGTCACTATCTATCCCCAGCTTCATTTAATGTAGCTTTGCATATCTGTGGAGACCTATAAAAAAGACAGCCTGTGCTAAAAGAGCCTGCTGCCAGCCCCTGTTACCTGTTCCCATGCTCTTAATGCAAGGACACCACCTTTCTACTTGGCTGTGCCATTTTGGCTAGCCACTTAGCATTCTGCTACATTCGTTGACAGTATGAGCTAACCACATTGCCTGATCGTTCTTGGCAGTGCCTTCTTACCACCCCGTGCACAATCCCCCCCCCCATCTGGTCCTATAAACAAAGAGGTACTACCGTGATTTGCTTTGTTGCCTGATATGCTGCCGGACAGAGAGATTAGCCTGCAGTGTTATTTACTTGTTTATTTATTTATTTGTCCTTTCTGTCTCTGCTGCTTAATATAGGGTACAAAGGAAGTAAGGAACCTCAGTGCCATGCATAAATCCAATCTGTTGATTAATGTTCTAGCTTTACAGGCTGCGATGTTTTCCGCTTCAGCACGCCGTCAGTGGAAAAGCTTTTTTCATGGTTTATTTAACAGAGAGTCATTTTGATAAGCGGCAAGGAGAGATACTTTAAGAGACACAATGACTAGATGGGACCTGTCAGCAGGCTTGGCCTTCTTATGGGACAGTATTGACAAGACAGGCAATGCAGGGGGGGGGGGGCATTTTGGATGGTACAGGTAACTTATTCTAGACTCCCTCACACATTTACACCTCACTTTCCAAGTGGCTCGGTAACCCTTTTTACAAGGTTGACATCTCTTTTGCATTTAAATGCACAACTTGTTTTTTTTTTTAATATTGTGAGAGTTGAAGAGGTAGCTTCTCATGTTTTAGACAGTGCTCGGCTGTTTGGAGAGGTGATTAAACATATGTAATGTGTTAGTGTTTATTTTTGTAAGGTTACAAATGCAGAAAAATGAATAAAATCCAGACATTTTAACACCTAAGCACTTAGCATCACCTAAACGTTGTGCACGTCAAGAATGCAGTAACATTAAAGGTGAGTAACGTTCATTACTACAGTACCTGTTAATGGAGTGGGATATATTAAGCAGCAGATTAACAGACACCTTTTCAGTTCTTGAAGTTGTGGATGGCTGTTGCACCTTCCACAGAAAAGCTACTGTAGCTCAATCTGCTGAAAAAGTTAATGCTGGCTATGATAGGAAGGTGCATCACGGCTTGCTGTGTATGAAATTATCATGGCTTTGCAGAACACGCTGAGAACAATGTGCAGACTTATGTTAGTATTTTTTTGTTTGTTTTAAGAGTAATTGATTGGCACTTGTTATAAATATGTGTTATACATTACGCTAGGTTCATAGAATTAGCAGTAAACAAACTTCTTGATGTGAGTGGCAGCTTGAAAAGATGTAGTGGCTGTTTTCACATTAGAAAGCTTGTGCTAACTAAAAAAATGGAATACCACAATAAAATAAAATGAAATGAGTTTTGGATGTTACTGCATGTCACAGTGTCTCTGATACATGTACTGCTGTCAGTGATGCTTTTAGTACGGTTACTGTTGAAGTTTAGCTCTGTTACACCATGAGGAGACATTACTCAGTTTTAATTGCACTTACTCCTCAATTTACCTCATGATATACTTGTCTGTGGTCAAACATGTGGCCACACGTGTAGCCATTTTAACCACTTAATAAACGTTAGCTATTCTACTAGTCAGCTACTGTAGAGAGCTAAAGAAAAAATACACCATCCTCATAAATTGATGGATAGGTATTTAGGTATTTTCACATTGATGTAATTTTTATTGCACTGAAGTTGCAATGGCCTTTTATTTAACCCTGGCGCAGAACAAAGAGGAGGAAAGAATGGATCCACTGAGTTGGAACAACGCAAAGCTGTAATTTTTGTAAGAAAAAGAAAAAGGCTGTGATTGTGTGTGTGTGTGTGTAAGCTGGATTTTCTACTTCAATTTGGAGCTCCAAGCATTAAAATGAGCAAAGAAACTGTCAATATTGATATCTTGATGTTAATGTGTAAGGTTTTTTGATTTGAGAGGAACTGTCCATTCTTGAAGTTGATGTCAGATGCAGAAAAAATGCATAAGGCTTAACCACTGTGTCAGAGCAGCTCCAAAATGGCAGTAGACTAGCACCATCACAGTAGTCAGTACTCACCAAAAGTGGCAATGGGGTAATGGACATCCAAGACTCACTGATGCACATGTGAGTGAAGACTAGCTTGTCTGGTCTTATCCCACAAGTGTGCCTCTGAAGCACAAATTGCTGAAAAAGGTAAATCTGCCTATGATAGAAAGGTTTGAGGCTGCATATGAAGTTGAGTAGCCACAGACCAGTCAGATTGTCTATGCTGATCCCAGTCCATTGTTGTAAGCATCTACAGTTGACATGTGAGCAACAGATTAGTAATGTTTTAATGTTATTGTGGATTGATGTATATATGTTATAACTCCAAGTATTGCAATTCTTCTTTCAAAGAAATATCAAAGGCTAATGATTAGGCAGCTAGCAGCCAGGGGGGTTAGGCCCCTGCGATAAGAAGGTTGTTGGTTTGAATCCCAGGACTGCTAGTGGCACCACTGCGGTACCCTTGAGCAAGGTATAGTCCCTGCGCACTGCTCCTCTAGCGCTGTTTTCTTGGATGCCCACTGTTTCATTTGGTGAAAACTGTGTTCATGAATAAGGGGTCACTTTACTTTATTAATGCTCAAAGTTCAAACAGATATGTCTTTTTTTTTTCTCTTTCTGCTCTCTTCCATCTTTTTATTCCAACATAATAGAGACTTCTGTTCATTGCCATAATGTTAGTCTCATGTAGCATTGTCACTGCATGTGTTTTCAATGGTAGCCCGCACCTTTATGGGTACATTCCCAGTGGTAAAACCATATTAAATTTTCATGCCATTCATCCTCCCTCAATAGTGATATTTGCATCAAGCTACATCAGAGAACAACAAATGTCAGAACTGGAGAAAAACTGTTTTAGCAGCGCGCTACACACTGAGCATTGCTTGTCCCAGAAGACTCCCCCAAAGACTCGCAGGAGCATAAATAAGCACAGATTGACACCACCGTCCAATATTTGTCATTGCTTCAATCAATTAATTTTACCCTTAGAGCACTGAGAGCTAGTATTTAGGAGAGTGGGGTGAGCTCAGTCAGACAGACCCAAGCAGACTCCATTGATCCGGGCCTGGACCTTGAAATATCAATAAGGTCTCGTATGGCAATGGCTCTTAAAGCTCCCTTTTCATTGATCACCTTTCTCACGAGCAGGTGGCTCTCTCTCACAAATGCTGCCACAACAATCTGAATAATCGGTTGGCGCGGTGGGCTAAAAGTTAAGATGGGCAATGCATGGCCTTCTACATCCTGTCAGAAGCAGACAACAGCTTTTGGAAGATGCATCATCAATGACCTGTGAACACTTCAATTACTCTCGCCCCACCCACCTCCAGGACTCCTCCCGTCTGGTGCTAAAAAGAAAATTTCACACGTCACTCGGCCTTCGGAGTAACTCTAAAGCCTCCCATCACCTCCATTATCTCATCAGAAACATGTGAGTATAAGTAAGCAGATGGTGTATGATATACGGTATGATTTCTGTGTAGATGAAACAACTTGTGGTCAGTTACATATTGGATGAAAAAATCCAAATAAATCCAAGGCATAGGACTCATCCTCTACAAAGCGTTTATTGCACATAATGAAGTAGCCTCAAACACAGGCACATTAAATGAGTATGATAAGTTCCCTGCTGAAACTGCACTCATTAGGAGTCAGTTCAGGTTTGATGCTGCTTGCAGCTGGGGAAGAAATTGAAATGACTTTTCTGCATTTAGCATGTAATGAAACATTCATGTCACATGAAGACAACTGCAAACTGTGTCTCGTATTTGTTTTCGGAGCAATCTACATTTTGAATATTTATAAGATGATGAAAGCATTGTATTGTAAGCAGGGCCGCTCCTCTGATTTAATAAGCATTTTACAGCCCTGTTCTATTAATCTGGAACAAACTCACTGAGGCAGTGCTGGATCAACTGGACACATTTAACTGTGTTTTTTTTTCATGCTTATGAATTTAAATTTTCGGCTGTTTAAACATTATTTATTTAGTGCAAATATCATACTTAATGTAATTATTGGACTAGAACTGCATTTGGAGAAAAACCCCTCTTTACTGTGAGGCTGATAACTTTTCAACAGAACATGATTCTTTTTAATTTTAAAGGGAGAACAATGAAAGGGCAGGCGAGCAAATGAATGATAGCTGAAATATTCCTTTGTCTACCAGAGAGAATTGCATACATCTAGCACCCACACGCAAAGACTTCCAGTGCATAATAAGAAAGGGGTGGATAGTGTACTTTTTCTAACTAAAATCAAATTAACTTAGTTTAACTGAAGAGAAACGGCTTTTTGCAATTATAGCCCAGTAATTCCTCCATTTATAGCGGCCTTTAGCACATTAGTACACTCATTTATGCTAACTTATTCTGAATTCTATGAACTCAGCATGGTCCACCACCACTACAAAGATGCTGTCAGCTTGATGCTGATTAATTCAAACACTTTCCTCTGCAGTTTTGAAAAAGATAAATAGGGGAGAAACATATTAAGGAGGAGTTCGGTTTCTAGTGGACAACCATGGGTTAGCTCTCAGCAGATAGTTCAGCGGGACTGGCCTTGTTAACTCCATGATAAACATCTTGCTGGTGGAGGCGAGGGATGAATTGCCCTGTGGAGAGTCAGGTACAGAAGGGCCAGCCAGCTCCGGTTCAGTATCAATTGAAGTGTTAATGTGATCCTTAGAGGAAGAGCAGCGAATGCATCTAGAATACTGTCAGCTGCTGTTTGCATTTTCCTCAGCATAATCCACCTCCTCAGTTTCTAGCAATTAAAAAGATACACACCTGAATGTCTCTGACTGACACGGATCCTGTAATCTGGGCTTCTTGACCAAATGCAGCTGATGGCTATTTACATACATGTTTCTGATTTTTATATCGAGTTCAGGTGATTCACAGTTACATTAAAACCAATGATAGGTGAAGTGAACCACTGACATGAGTAAATAACACTATCTTGTAACAATGGCTCCTGTCAAATGGCAAAATATTTGCCAGTGGTTGAACAGTGAGTTCTTGAAGTTATTGTGTTGGACACCAGAAAAACACCAGACAAATTGTGTGGACCAGATGACTACGTTAGAACACCTCCAAAACATTTACGGTATTTAGCTGACGCTCTTATCCAGAGCGACGTACAACAGTGCTTAAGAAGTCCACGACTGTTTCTTA
>JBBJLR010000111.1:7363097-7387784 GCA_037577145.1 Brachypetersius gabonensis
GACTGTTTCTTACCTGGAAAACAGCTTAAATCCGAGTCAACTATTTAACCAACATACTGCAGTCAGAGCATCAATACGGCAGGACTTGTAGGGTATATCTGATATGCAGTTGTTGGTACCTACAAAAAGTGATCTAAGGAAGGACAACAGAGACATGAGTACCCAGGGTGCACTGGGGAGTGAAGGCTAGCCCGTCTTGTCCGGTCCTAGAGAAAACTACTTTTACACAAACTGCTGAAAAAATAAATACACGAACCAGCAACCTAAACATTGTTGCCAACAAAGTACATCTCCACAAGTACAACGATGCTCTGGAACATAAAAAGGAGTGTGTTGACTGGGCTATCAAATTACCCAACTGGAGAAACTAGCCCAATCCATGGAGGCCCCATCTCGTAGTTTACAAATCTTCTCCGAAGATATAATTTTACAATAGAAGGACAAGGACCACAACTGTAAATAAGTATTTACCTTTATATAAGAAGATTTTATTCTAGTCATTTTAGATTGTTTCTATTAGGCTATCAGCGTAATGGGCAGCTACCATTTGTAGTTGATGTTAACTAATGAAAAACAACTGTATGTGTGTGTGTGTGTGTGTGTGTGTGTGTGTGTGTGTGTGTGTGTGTGTATCCCAAAGTGGATCCCACACAGTAGCACTTCAAGAGATTTTAAACATATTAGTGTCACTGTGCTACGGTCCAAAAATATCCAGCCAGAAACGGACCACTGATGAAGAACTCGAGGATGAATAACACTATAGCACCGGTGTCACGGGTGCTCCCGTAATCCCATGATGGTTTGAAAGGAGTCCAGGGAGCAGCCATGCCTTTCTTTGAAGTGGTTTTTATTAAACAGAAACAAAACTGAAAACAAAACCTGGCTTGACGGCCGATACAGAGATTCAGATTCAGGATTCAGGAACGTGGACATGAACGTGGCAAAACGCAGAACAGACACAAGAACAAGACAAACGTAACGTTAATGAACCGACAGAGAATGTGAAACAAAACAGAACTTAAATACAAAACCAGAATACACAGACAACCAATAGACAGACAATACGTGTCACCCTGGGTACTCCTCAGCTGAAACCTATTTTACAGGCCAGGAGCACTCAGGGCTTCAAAATAAGAGTCCCAAAAACCCCATGATAAACAAAACCCCAGCTCCGCCTGGTGGAGGCTGCCCGAACCGTGACAGCCGGGTCCTCAATAACGATCACAATCAATTACTCCTGGTATATAAATGAGATCTTAGTTAGTTAGCACAGCTCTATAGCAAGAACTTTATTGTACTGCACCATTGAGTTTTGGTAGGAACAACAGTGTCATCAGTACACGGATGTGTAATTCACATATAAGTTTCATGTACCTACAAGGCTTAGACAGCATGTACAAGTGCCAAATTACTGTAAGAAATACGTAATGTAATGTAAATATTTCAGAATGGATTATGGCATGGCTGGAGTTAGATTTTTACATGTGTTCTGTAACAATCAGTGTAAATGTAAAACTATGTATAAATAACTAGTTTAACTTTACCTTAAAAAATAGTAGGATAACATAAATGTAAACAAAACCATATGAAAACTCACACCAGTGTTATCTGTACTTCACCAACTACCAGCCATATCTGAACATTTAGCCCAAACATTTTCATAGTTGTCCCCAGGTGTTCTAATTTCAGACAGAGTCATTACACTATAGTCATACCTGCACACAATAAACAAATGTTCTGTGTATTTGTCCTTTATACCCAACAATAAAATAAATTTGGATGATCATACATGAGTCCCTTTCAATTCTTAATTAAAATTTTGAAGAGCCACCAATGACGGTAAATAATGTGACCGGTTGCTTTTAAAATATTGGTTTTCAGTCACATGGAGATGCTATTCACTCTGATTTTTCTAAACTCTTCATCTAATTTTTGACGTATTCACTTATATCTGTTTTATAATCCTACATATATGCGTCTACAGTGAAAAAATTCCTTTTTGGTTAAAATGAGCTTGTTTAACTGCATCACCCTTCAAAAACCAAGCTGTGTGTCTCTGTTGTCAAATATTTTCAATGCAAAAGTTACAAGGTTAGCAGCCAAGTACACTTCTACCCAGAAAAAGGGGAAAATTGGAGTAGCTTTTGCATTCGTAATGGCATTTGTTTTCTGCTTTGACTTTCCTCCCACTATAGATTCAGCTGTTTGATTTTTTTGTCCCTGTCTTCTCTCCTTATTCTTCTAAAAGAGAAGGAGGTGAAAAGAGAAAGCTAATTCAAACGAACTGTTTACACTTTTCCTTTAAGATGTGTAATTTACCCCATCGCTCAGCAAGACAACTTGCAATTAGAGTGGGCCGGCTCACCCACGTTCACTTAGTGTAGATTCAATAACAAACCCCCCTCCTTAATCAGCCGGCAGATCAAAGCGTGACGCTACACAAGAGTTTTAAATATTTAAATCCCAGCTATTCAAATCTTATCACAGATCAAAGCATTTCGCTTTAATTTCATAAGTCATTTTGCTGGTAGATACAGAGGCGCATACAAAGACACACACAAACTCCAATTAAATATCCTGGATTTTCTGTAAACCCTCCACGCTCCTATTTTCGTTTGTGCATAAACCTCTCACGTTGTGCGCGAGCGGCAGAGAGAGGTAATTAATTAATGTCATTGTTTATATATGAGCTGCTTCAGAGATGCCAAGCAACTTTAAAGGACCCATCATTCATTAAAGGAGAAAAACACCTTGCTGTGTGGCAGTGATTTGAGTTTAATAGACAGTTTAAGAGGTATATAATTATGGTGCTTTTGAAAACAGACACTTAACCTCCATTTCTTACTCAATTTGCTTTGCTGTGCTGACCGCATTAGCATGCCTTGCTTTAATTGGTGTGGCATCCTTTCAAGGCAAATGACAGATATTAATCTTAGAAAGGGATTAAAAACGATAGGACTTCATAACAGAATGAAACTGAGCATCATGAAAGGTACTTGTCCCTTTTCTTGCCACTTTTGCTTGTAATATATATGTCGGGCCAGAAATATTTCCAGCAAATTAGCTGTATGGTGGCTTTCGATTATGCTGAGCTGAGACTTAGCAGAGGCGAGTATTAGTCAAGCTTTACCATAGGTCACACTTGTTACCAGAAGCTTTACTTCAATGCAATTTAAATGCGAAGTGTTGGCTCCCGCACAGAATCCTGATTGGTAAAGGTAATATTCCTGTGCGAAATTCATTCTCAGTTCCTGTCGTGTGTGTCAGCGGCAAGCCTATTTATAAGCTCGGCTTCAGCCTGCTTAACTCACAAAGCCTGGGGCCAGGCCATCTGACTCAGTTACTGCAGTAAGAGTCCTAATATACACCTTGGCAAGAATCTCCATTAGGGTAAATTACTTTTTCTTTTTTAAAAAGGTGAAGGCTCCGCACGCTAATTGGCCCTAATCAAGTTTGTAATCTAATCCAATTAGAAGCTGACACTGTGCTCACGGCAACCGTAATTGGGTTTTTCTGTCTGTGGGAACCTGTCAGGAGGCTGGCGAGAAGAGAGAAGCCACGGCACTAATTCACGATCACTGTAAATTGGAACAGAAGCAAAGCCTGGCGCTTTTTTTCCCCCTCCTCTGTCACATGACCACCTGCTTCCTGACTCAGTGAGTTTGTACACCTGGAGAGGAACGTAACACCTGGCAAGAGCAGCACCTCTCAAAATGCAAATGTCAGAATATTTTTTCTCTGATAATGTTCACCTGTGGTTCAGTACCCTGATGTTGGACTGTATGCGCTGTGTTGTATACTAACAATCCAAACCCCTAATCCCATTTGCAACCCCAACCCGAAAACCTGTAACGTACTGGCAGGTAGATTAAGCAGATGGATTTGTGCCAAGACCGGAGCCTATTACTGCCAGTGAATGCAGCATTGGTGTTTTCCAGGGTTGATGTAATCCGGTGAGCTCTTTGCGAAATCTGGAGTCTGCACCTCCCTGCCTATGTGAGAGAAAGCATTTCCCCAGTGGATCCGCAGGATTTCATGAACAGGCAGATGGAGAAAATATTGTTGACATTAAACTGTTCCTCTTTTAAGGAATTGTTGTGACAAGGTGGAGCTCCCATCACTCGAAATAGCAGCTGTGTACTGTTTACAAAGAGGCCCAAAGCAATGTTTGTTTCCATCGAAACAGTGGCAACTTTTTTCCCTCTCTCTCTCTCTCTCTCTCTCTCTCTACCTACTGGCTTTGCAATGATGAAGATGGCATTACACATTGCTTTTCTTCAATATGTTCTTTCCATTCATATCATTTAGCGCACCCTGAAATAGCTTCAGCATCAAAGGCCAAAATCAGTTCATCTCTGTTTTGTTGTCACATAAGTAGACAGTCCAAGTCTGTATAATGCTGCTGTAGTAAATATAGATCGGGGTTCAGTTAAACAAGTTAAAACACAAAACTCTGGTTAACTGATGGAGCCCAGGGGAGGGTAGGTAATGATTTGTCAGTGTGAAGTCTCCGATGGCGAGTCAAATCAATGAGTCGGTCCAGGCTCATAATTACTGCTCTTTTTGCCGGTGTAAGAAGAAATCAATAAAGTCAAGTATATAAAGCGAGAGGCAACCCTGCAGTGTTGTACACAGAGCTGGCCGACTTCATATACCACACTAAGCTGTCAATTCGCAACTACAAAAGACCTCCTCCAACTAAAGCAGCCAGTGTATTATCAAGTCACCCTACCAAGCACACCCCTCAAAGAGGCTAAATAGCAAAAAGGAGGACCAAAAAAAAGGATGAGATACTTTAATGTGACTAACGTATTGTATTTATTTACCACTGTTTATTTTATAGGATTCAAGTTCTTTTTTCATGTATATACATGTTATGTATAATAAAATTAAATGAAAAAGGCATTGAACAGGCTTACTGAAAGGTATTTAATATGTGTGGATTGGATGGGTTGGTACCGACATCTGGTGAGAATTTCATTTCAATAGCACCTTTAGACACATATTTACTTAGAAAAGTGTTCAGTACTTATTTTACCCGCTGTAAATACAGTATATATTAGGGCTGGGCACGTATCATTTAACTAATTGTTGACTATTTTATTGCACATTAACGCAAGTTTTTAGAAAAATTATTTTATTATGTTCGTTGCTTGTTTGGGCAGACAAAAATAATGTGACCCCCGACCATTACACCAACAGGGACTCTAATAACACTGCATTCAGGTACATAGACTTTCATATGGAGTTGGCCCCCCTTTACAACTGTTATAATGGTTCCACCCCCATGCTCTGGACTCTGAGGGGAAATTCATAAACTTTAAACTAAATAAAACATGAATGCCCTGCAGAGGCAAATAGCTTTGGTTTTATATTTGATTTGATTACATTAATGTTTAAGTTGGGATTTACAAGAAATTTTTGAACTGCAGATGTATAACTGTGTTTAAACGGAACACTGCTGTTACAAAGCTTCTTACTTGTTTGAAGTGTTTACAAACAAAATGTTATTGCACCTTTGTTCCTATTGCAGTAATTTAATAACAAAAGTGCACAATACACGTTCTGATTACAAAACAAGATTTAAGTGCTTTCATTTGTGTCTGAGTCAACATGGTACCTTTGACCCTGACCTATTGTTCACTTGACCCAAAACTAATTTTGTGTTTAAAAATGTTTTTTTAACCGAATTTTCTATAGTTTAACATCCCATGTGTCTTTGAATTGTATGCTTTGTCAAATTTCAAGTGCTTTAAAATAACCTCCCTTAGCGATTACACCTCATTTAATAATTAGAAAGACTTAAATAACTAAACAATTTGCACAGATTTTCGTCTGCTCTCTCTTTGTTGCAATGCTAGTTACAAAAAACAAACAAAATTCTGGCTATAAGTTCTGCAGATGCTATAAATGATTAGACTTAGTGTCTATTATAGAGACATACTGACATGAAGATCGTACCTTTCAGTTCTGACCAGATACCAAATCTCTATTTTCATTCTGATCTAAAATGTCAGGTTTCTCTTAAACTAAATGTGTGACATGTGCAGACAGATCACCCACAGGACAAACAGGAGAAAAAAACCCAAAACATTTGTACATCAAGTGCAGTAAAACATTTTTAAGGGAATACTATGGCCCTGTTCACACCAGGCATTAACATCTTAGGTGATCAGATCACAAGTGGACAGTGCTAAGTGCTGCTATGGACGTACCCAGGGTGCACTGAGGGCATGTTAAGATTTGATCACTTAGACCTCATTGTGATATGACCACATTCTTTTGGCAGTGTGTACGCAAATGTGTCTTGAGCCACACTGAAAGACTGTCTGCTCAACCGATGTCTTCTGTGTGAGCAGAACTACACTGCATGGACAAAAGTATTAGGACTAGGCATCTTACTTCTAGTGAAGGATAGTCTTAATGCTTCAGCAGACCAAGACATTTTGGATAACACCATGCTTCCAACTTTGTGGACATAGCCCCAGTGCACAAAGCAAGCTCCATCGAGACATGGTTGGGTGAACTCAGTGGGGAAGAACTTGACTGACCCGCACAGAGCCCTGACCTGAACGGAGATTGTGAGCCAGACCTTCTCATCCAACATCAGTGCCTAACCTCATCAGTGCTCTACAGAAAGAATGGACACAAATTCCCATGGAAACACAGTGGGAAGCCTTCCAAGAATAGTGGCAGCTGTTATAGCTGCAAACGGGGGACTAACTATATATTAAAGCCTATTTATTTGAATTCAATGTCATTAAAGTCCCTGCTTATGTAATGGTTAGGCGTCCAAAAACGTATGTCCATATAGAGTATGTGCTCATATGTGTACAAACATTGATGTCTTTTTCTTCTGCATTGTTCAGAACTCCCTGTAAAAGCCAGGTGTGAAACAGGGTCTCTGAAGAAGTGTGCGATACTATGTCTCTGGCCCAACCCGGTTCACATTTTAGCGTCTTGATAAAGGCAGGCTAGTGCTCTCTGCATGCCCTGCCCCAATCTAACCCACAAGTCTAAACCACAGATCATATCCCCAGCAAGGTACGAGAAGAGACTTTCATCTGACAAATGGTACCACTTTTCCCTCTGTCTTGTGAAAGTCTCTTTCAACATAAAGTCTGTTTATGACACGCTGCCCCCCCTTCCCCTCACCCTTTCTCCCCAACTTTTTTTTTCCTCGCTCCTCGTACAAATGGGCCTCTCTCGTCTGCTCGCAGCCAGACAGGCTGCTTTGGCACGCAGACGCACCTTTCATCTCTCCTCGGGTGCAAGTGTCACGAGTCTGCGTCAGGTGTCCGAACAGCCGACGAGCAAGAGTGAGACATTTGCACTATAAACAAGAAACCAAAGGACTAGCTTCTTATATAATGGCAACCTGAAAAAAAAATCACTTCAGGAATTGGGTCCTTCTCCTCCCTCCCTCTCCTCTCCTCTCTTCTCCTCTCCTCTCCTCTTTATTCGTCTTTTTTTAATGCACGTTCGTTAGCAAGGTACAAAAAAATGAAAAGGAACATCAGAAGCCTAGAGTATGTTTTATTCATATTTTTTATTTAATTTGGTGCACAAGAATCTTTCATGGAGATGTCTCTTTGTGCTAATTAGAGAGGTGTAGAGGTGTAAGGGATGAACCGGGGAGGAGAAATGCTCTTTGAATCTATGGCTTGCTAACACACCTATGTCTTATTCTTTGGCAACCTTTTTCAGCCTTCTTTTAATTTATTTTTTCACTTTTTTACAGTGGGGTTAACAAGTTGAAAAACAAAATCTGTGACATGTATTCTGGTAAGAAAAGAGAGTAAACATATCTCTTTAAAGTGTGGTAGCGATATCTGACGAAGCTGCGGCTAAAACGCTTAGGCCTGTGTTAGCTTTCTTGGTCACTCATCTCTTGTGTTTACGGAATCATCCGACTGGAAAGACTTGACATAATGCCTTTGCTTACTAAATGAAAGTGCTATTCCGACTACACTTCCTAACCCAAAGCTGTTGTTAAGCTTTGCTAATAGCACCTCCTTTCAGCCTTAAACTAATAGCCAGTTTAAAATTTCATAAGCAAGCCTCACATTTTCTTCCTTTCAGTTCTGCATTAAAAGGACCTGTCTGATTGCTACTTTGCATGGCTTTCTTTCTCTTTTTTTTTACCCCTCAGCACTAAAATTTTAATGGTGGGCCCTCCATTTTGCTGGTGAGCATTAGGGCCTTGCTAAGCGCTTGCATGAAGTCCATGTTATGCAGCAGATTATCTGCTCTCATTAATGTATGCAGTGGCCCACCGCAGGCAGGGCACGCTTTCCTCCACCGAAACACACCTCACTACAAAGGAATAAATCAGTGTAATGTGATCACTCACTCTGTTCTCTCCTTCGTGAGCCCAGGGCTTGAGTGTGTGAGACTGTGTCTGAGGGAGCGCATAATGGCAGTGGTAAAGTCTAGCAGATTCTTTCAGAGTGCTAAAACTTAAAGAAGTAATACTTTACCTCAAAGAAATACTCATGCATCTATCAGCAGGTAAAAGCTGTTCAGAATCAGGTAGAATGATGTGATTTGCATGACAATAACTGGGCCTGAAAAGTTTCCTCAGTTACTAAACTATGCACGATGCCCTTAAAAAGGACCTGTCATAAATTTGATTTGATTGCATTGATTTTTTGTACCAAATAAATCAATGACGGGTAAAAAAAAAAGTCAGCCAGATTGGCTTGATGCGAAAGTGTGCTATTGTATAAAAAAAAACAAGCCAGAATTGTTCACAGTAGTGGCCATAGGTACCAGACCTCCAAGCCTTTAATGCCTTTAATAACATCATCAAAACGTATTTACTGTATTTAAGTATAATAGCAGTACAGTATTAAAGGATGGTTTCAGTTCAGGGCAGAAAGGTACCCCTATGATTATAATATCTTTTCATTTTTCACCATTTTCTCATTATCGGTAACATTTCAAACTGAACCACTTCTCGGTGATTGAGTCTTGCAGTAATGTAAGAAAATGTCTCCCCTTTAGTCTGTCTTATTTTGAGTACATACTGAACCATTAATTGCACTTCTACCCATTATAATAGAACATAACTACCAAGTTCGTACTTTGTATAAGAACATTTTATATATTTTATATATAACTTTATATATATATATTACAAAAACTTTCTCTTATTACCAGTCACAGTCAATCAGCAAAACAATGTCCTTATATGTCACATAGCTTTAATTTTGTCCATCTTTACAGATAGCAGGATGTCATTCTGCTCTGTTCTGCTGTATCAGTATTGTAGTGAAAGAGCAGAACTAAAGAAGCAAACCTGGCTGATTGACTGCATTTGGGCTAAAGGGAAATGTGTAGGTGAGATCTTATATCCAAACTATTCCTTCTTAAAAATATTACACTTAGAGTGCTTTTCTCAATGAGAAATGAGAGATGCAATGAGAGATGGGCCTCCACTGTGAGGCCACTTGCAGTACAGGATGTACTAACCGGTAGAACTTGGTGTAGACAACACCCAGGTATTTTTCTTTCTAGCAGAGGCAGTCTGTTTGAAACATGAAAGCCCATGTTGCATGGTAATAGCCTTTACTTGTGTGGCCTTTCTCATTAGTAGTAATAATTTGTTCTGTGGGATTGCTCTCTGCTTAACTCAGTTGCATATTAATTCGTTTTTGCAAATGCATTTGCCCCAAGTGACTTCCGAGCACAGCACAGTCATTTTAATTACTGCCAAAATGGCTCTCCACTGAAAGTGAGCTCAGTATATAAGACCTGGTGACTGTGGGATGCGGAGCTTTATTCTGACTGAGCACAGGTAGGACATGGCCTTAGAGCTTTACATAATGAAGGTGTCATGGTGAGTTAAACTAATTGTTCCAGCATGTGTGTTAATCATGCATAGATGATGACAGTACTCCCAGGACAGGGGTTATAATTGACACACACACACACACACACACACACACACACCTACACACACACACACACACACACACACACACACACACACACGTACGCAGAGACCTCACCTCAATTTATAGTGTGCTTAATTAACCAAGCGGCCTTTGTGTCTGACTGCATTTACTCACAGTCATACACCTGAATGAGGGCAAGCAAAAGAAAGAGGTTAAATCAACATTTGTTATTTCATGGCTGGTAGAATACATTGCAAAAGTGTATTGTTATGTTAAGCAGTTTCCCCTTTTACAGACAGCGAGGATCCCTTAGGGCCTGCATACTAACAACAAATGAAAACTATACAAAAGACAAAAAGCATCACTTCATTTTTGTCTTAATCATTGATCTTGAACAATGGATTTGAAGGGATTTGCAGAGGATTTGTGGATAAAAGTTTGATATCAATATGTAGTTTCAGAGCTTCAAAGGCACGAGTACTGAAGTGACAAAGGCGAGGCAGTTTCGTAAAATAGTCAATTTCCGGTCAAACGGGTAAACATGATCAGAGAAACATAGCTAAATAAATAATTAACAAAAAGCAGAGCAAAAGTTAAAAATCAAGGCAACGCAAAAGTCATAGGCATACGCTATGAGGCATGGACCAAATCCAAATAGGAGTCAGGATTATGGGAACCAAATAGAAAGTATAACCAAACACAATAACACATCATTTGAAGCACTGAGACCACTAGCTCTGAGATCACACGATTGGAAATTGTCCAATTTTTTTTGGTTGGTACAGTCAAGTACACTTTTCCATTGGTCCACATAAGCTTGACAGAAAATCCAATGTGTACATTTACCAACAGCATAAGTAAAAAGTAACAGTGGATGCAACCAGATTAGTTTACAGCCTAATTTTAAAGTAACATGTTTATGGACATGTTCATTTGAAAGACTTTGCTGCTCAGAGAGAGAATGTCTCCATTACTCCATCAGCACAAATGAGATGCATAGAACATTCAGAAGCATTTCCATCATTTCGGCTTCAGAAAAAAAGTGCTTACTGAGGCCAATGTACCACTGAGAGCTTAAAATGCTCTTAATTATTTCAAAGGAAATATTTAACAAGGCTGAAACGTCTTACCAGTGTGCATCTCAAGTGGTCATCTTCACTAAACTGCTGGCGAGGTCCATTCAGGCCGAAGGGGAGATGGAGGAGGTTTTTGGCTTTGGCAAATTAGCAAGAAGGTTTCAGCAGCCCACCCACATTCCCAGGACCTGCTGTGCTTTGACTGACATTTTGACAGATGCCACACATTTTGTTCCATTAATATACTCTCAGGGAGCTGGTGATGCTTCTCAGTGTTTGGGAACCCTGATGCACCTCACTGCACCCATAAAGAGCTTGAGAATGATCTGATCATCAAAATTCAGGTATGTGTTGACAAATGTGCCCTGAAACAAAGAAATCATATCCACTGTATTCTTACAATGCACTGCAATAGGTAGTGCAAAAGCAATGTATTCTAGTGGATATAGAATACCAGTAATGGACTGTTGTTTCGTTTAATAAGATTAGAGAGAGACTGGGAAGATTTTTGGCCATTGGCAATCATATGTACAGTGGATCATGGCATGACATTTAAAATCATTCATTTGACTCACATTCTGTTCTCCGTTGCAATGCTGTACAGATGTCTTAGCAAGATGTTGAGCCACCATTACACTATTACTTCAGTGCACATTCGCATTGAGTGTTATTTTGGTGATGGTGGTGGAGATTGCTTACCAGTCCAGAATCTCTCAGTGGTGTTCAGCTGTGTTGAGATCTAATGCAATTGCCCTAACATTTGATATACAGTAAACTCCCCCCCCCTTTATTTTTTCTGAGAACTAAACTAATAATTTTTCGCTGTACTCAGAGGCAGGAGGTTTGAAAGTAGCCAATACCAATAAGTTTTTTATTTTTTCTTGGTGCTGATTGGCTGCTGCCCAGAATTGGAACGTCTCAGGTGTTCTTCATTTTGTTCTTCTTAAAGCCCTGTATTTTTATTACTGTAAATTAAATGAATTTATTGCTGCATTTATTACTGCTTAAGCCAATGAAAACAACAGCACATACCAAAGAAAATGCATGTGCATGTATTACAATGCAGCCTGTTCAGTGGTAATATCAGTATTTACATTCTAGCACCGCTGGAGTTCAGTGTAAATTGTACAGTACGAATATGGGTTTATCTTTACATTTTCTTTAAGGCTAATGAGTTTAAGATGCTATAAAAGTGTTTTGGATGCACGTTTGCAGGCATATTTACGGGTTACACTATAAAAATAGGCACTTTTAGGCATTTTTTTTACCGCAACACAACAATGCGATATTTCACTATACACGGGTGTTCTTGAAACATTACTGTACATCATTTTCACTTTCCTCAAACCACCCAGTGATCTACCATGACCTGAGGATCCTTCTCTCTCCCACTGGGATAGAAATGTTTCCTCATTGGATAAAGGTGATCAGTAAAATGTCTAGTAACCCTAAACCCTATCAGGAGAAATGCCATCAGCAACTGACAAAGCCACTGGACTCTCTCACTGTAGAGGTCCTGCTTTCTGACATTCTTTTGGTATACAGAACACATCCACACACCCAGCTGAGGAACTTTGGTGAAGGATTACTCATGTGACCATAACACTTTCTATAGGTGAGCGTCTGTGGTTTTAGCGCCTCTGAGCTCTCAAGTGGTGATTCGTCTTTGTAACGAGGGCTCTAAGCAATGAACCTTCCTATATTATCTCTCTTTATGTAGCGTGGATGTACTGCTCTTGCTGACATGGTCTAGCAACTTCCTGCACTGATATGAATAACAGTTGTTCTGCTTTTCTTTTCATATTGCATTAATGCATTTTACTAATGTGAGTCTCATTGCCATTAAATGTACACTTTACAGCCCTGAAAGTAACTAGATATCATCATTTTTGATTGTGGCTTGTTTGCGATCTGGTTACAAATAACCTAAGACATTGTATGAAACCTAGCAGGAAACTGCCTGTTAAGCTATCAGAGGACTTGTGGTCATCACAGACCTTTTGCAAATGTTAGGTATTTGCCTATATGGATGCACAATGGTGGTCTAGTTTGAAGCGTTTGTTTAATTTCAACAGTTCTGCACGGGTTGAGCCTGACAGAATGAAGTTTTGCATCCATACCCCTCCCCCCCCAACACCCTATCCCCTCCAAACCCAATCTGTCGGCGCCCACATCTTCTCACCATTTCCCTTGCTTTCATTCTCTCCCTTGCTCCCTCGCTCGTGTCCAGCTGAATGCCCATGGCATGCCCTGGCTCGCCTTCTCATTGACTTCCACCAAACAGTGGAGGCCCAGGCCAAAATAATTTGTATCTGCTCAATAAATCATTAAAGACTGTCATGCCGTGTCCTGCACTTTTTTTTCCCTCACCATTTTTTTCCCTCACTTTCCCTCGGCTCTCAAAGGTCTTGTTAATGTTTCAAAACCGCACATAAGACACAGCAGCCAGACGATTAATTTGAAAGATACCCACAGGGCACCTGGAGGATTTTTTTTTCTGACTCCTCTCTCTTCTGTAGTATTAACACCTAGTGCTTTCAGTGCAAGGAAGCGGGTGGAGGATGAAGGGAGGGGGGATGGGGGGTTGAAGGGTTGAGCTGGGACAGAACTGTACAAAGTGTACCCTCCAGTTATATAGCTGAGCGCTTTTACCCCAAAACAGCCTTTTGATGTGTGCAATATGTTGAAGCAAAATGGGTTAAATGCTTATAATGCAACCATTTTTTTAACTGGATGAGGCAGAGGGAGAGAGTTGGACTTAGAAACCCACAATAATAGTCAAAAGCACTCCTTCAGCTAAACATTAATCACCCTCTTTTTGGAATAGAAGTTTAATGATGTGGAAAAGAGAGAAGACTGAGATGTCTTCTCATGAACATGTCCCATAATGCCTGGCCTAATCGCATCCGTCAGTGACCTATAAAATTTGTTACAAAAATAAAAGTTCCTGCACTTCTCTGTAGCACTGGGCAAGTGAGTGGGATGCAAACTGGAAGAAGACACGTCCATTAAGAAATCATGTGGGCACGCTATGATGTGCTTGCTGACTCATGCAAAAGTGTCTTGGCGAGTCAATTTAAGATGCACAAAAACTAACGAACTGCAAAAAAATGCTTTTTATGCATTAATCGCCTCCTGGAAACTGTCGATACATTTAAAAAGTGTAATGATTTCTTATCAGTGCTTGAATGAACCGTAAAAGCACCTTTTGAGATATTGACATTTACACAGTCGTGAGCAGGAGAACGCCTGCCTCCATATCGCAGCTGACGGCTGCTTATTCCAAAAAAAAAAGAGAGAGAAAAAACAGGCCTGAGTACTGAGCTATGAGAACTAATGCTGTGTGCATTCATTTTAGATAAATAGTTAACGCCTGGCATTATAAATAATGGATTATTACTCATTAATAATTTGATCAAAAATATCCCAAAGCAGTTTTTGCCTCATTGTACATCATTTTGTGTGTCAGAAAAAACTCATTTATTTTCAAATACCCCACCACGTCTGTGTTTTGT
Source organism: Brachypetersius gabonensis (assembly GCA_037577145.1). Taxonomy (NCBI): domain Eukaryota; kingdom Metazoa; phylum Chordata; class Actinopteri; order Characiformes; family Alestidae; genus Brachypetersius; species Brachypetersius gabonensis. The sequence continues at coordinate 7,377,588 of JBBJLR010000111.1, forward strand.
AAATTTCTATATTTGTGCTCCTACTTATTTATTTTTACAGATAGAATTTTAATATTTCATGCGCGGCACTAAATTACATTTAGTTTCTTTTTGTCGGGAGACACTGGGAGTGGGATGTTTTTTTCATATTTGCAGAATATGGTCCATTAATCATTCAACAGGAAATACATATTGTTTGAATGAACTCTGGAGCTAATTTGGTTACTGCAAAGAAATTAAAAAAAAAGAATTACTATAATAATGTGTGCTTATCGTGCTTAAGAGACAGGGGATAGCTGTAATACTTGTGTGGGATCTAGCCTGGTTTACCAAATACAGCAGATCCTGTGGATTTGCCCTTGAGCTAGGCATTTAAAGTGAACTGCCTCCACAAACATCCAACCTCATAAAGCCGTAATGAGCCAAAAAGGCCTCTCAGTTCTTGAAACACCTTCCACATTTGCCATTGCAATCAGCACTGTGGTGACCGCTCACTGCTAGTCTGCTGGTTTCTTGAGATAACAAGGAAACAATATGGTACCAGCAGACTAACACATGTAACTGTGAGTGTCTCATTAAGGTCATGTCTGCTGTCCACCATTGCAGGAGGCAGAACTTGTTGGAGAGGCATCTCATGCTGAGGTTAGCTTTCCTTTTTTTTGATTTAGTAATGATTCAAAAGCAGAGAGCTGTATTGCGGAGTTTTGCTAACTAACCCATGGCTAAGCTTAAGAGGCTAGGGTGGTGGCCTGTACGAGCCATTGCCCATTACTGAGATGGGTTTGTGTGGCTGTCTTTAGGCCTTGGTGCGCCCCAGGGGGCTAACACTGTTCAGACCCCAGCCGGCAGCAGGTATGGGTGAACTTTTCAGTGAAATTATGCTTCCTGACATCTGCCCAAACAGTGCTTAGCCAAACACCAGGAAGGCTGTTTGTGAGAATCTATCACAGTTGAGGGCACTGTTAGTGGCAATCTCTGCGCATCTGTGTTGGAGATGTGAGGGCTTTGGTGGGGGTTGGCTAGGTGGAGTGGGGGAAGGTCAGAAAGGCCCGGATAGAGAGATGGGTTATTGAAGGGCTTCTTACGTTGTTACTTATGCTCGGCTGACCGACCAGAAATCAAATATTCCAATGTTCTCTCCTGCCCCTCAGACTGCCAGATAAGCAGCGGATCGGTCAGCACACAGCACGACGCCCGGCGTGGGCAGGTCACTGGTGTTCGCATGAGTTAAGAGTCCATTTGTACATGGAGGAGGCAGATAAATGCCTTTCCTTCCACAAGGTTTAGCTCTAAAATGTGGTTTATCACTTTGCAACTGCACAGGTCCAGAGCCCTGATTCAATTACGCCAATTCTTTCAGGTAATGAAACATTATGGAAAATTGTAGTGAGTAAGAATACATTATTCATTCATGTCTGTCATCACCTAGTTGATCCAAATGTTTATTATTCAGGTATTAGTCATAAGGCTTGTTATCTGCAAACAATTATGAATTATTTAGTAACTACCATGTGACTAAAGCATAGTTATGAGAGTGAAGAACTGCAGCTGTGACATACTCAGTGTAGAGTTTGTGGGCAGGTGAAATTATATGTTTTTACTTCTATAGCTATATAATTCTTCTATATAATATAGATCGATGAGGCTTAGGTCAGTATAAAATATAAAAAAAAATGAAACATCACTGTTCACATCAGGTCAGCTGGATGGGCATGTTCACCTTTTTCCCAATAACAATGTTCCATTGAACCTGTATTTTCCCCCCTGAAACTTAGTTTGAACAGCTTTCAATTGTCTCACTAAAGGCCCAAGTTTGACATACAAACTGTGTTGACAGGCATTTCAGGAAAAATCACTTGCCTCAGTTCATTTTTTTTTTGGAGGATGTTTTTAGCTGCAGGAAAACTGTTGGCGGCGCCTGATCCGATATTTTAGCGCAGGGAGAATAAAGATAACACCTCTACACAAAAGTTTCTATGCATTTGACAAGATTCTGCATGATATGTTTACTCGGGCTGAATTCGCCCTGCTGGCTGCGCTCAATAAGACGAGTGAATGGAAATGCCATCCTATAGCAACAGGAAAAAAGTGATTACTCATTAGGAGTGTAGGCATGAAGTCTGGGTCATTTTAACCCACTTTTCTGGCAAAGCTCTCATCTTAAGCTCTTGGAGTATTTGAACCTTACACAGAGGGCTAAATGTCAAGTATCGAAAGCTGGGCCACTCAGAAAGACGGAAGAAAGAAGGAAATTAATTACTCCGCAAAATACATTTTTATCATAGAGAGAAACAGACACCTATTGATTAATGGGGCAGTAAGTGTTTGCCAACTAGAATATCAATTAATTTTCTTGTACATGCAAGAGGAGTCATTAAGACAGGCGAGAAGACCTTGACTTCTCAGCCTCAACAAAGGCGCAGAGGAAGCTCAGAATGAAGATGTGTATGTGTGTGTGTTTGAGAGAAAGAAAGAGATGGGAGGGACTCAGATCAGATTGGCAGACCTCCCAGGTCATCTACCTGCTCTACCCCTGACATGGTCTCCTCTCAGCAAAGAGCCACAATTAGGCCAATTAGTGACGGTGCTGTGGAGAAAAGGCCATGCTCTCCTCCTCTTTATTTATCCTGCTAATGAATTTCCATCATCTCATGTCATTTCCCTCAACTGGGACCAGTGTGATGTGTGTGCAGCAATTGGGGCATGAAAGATTGCAGTGCCTTGAAATGAAAATCAAAATGTACACCCTCTTGCACCAAACATTCCCAGTCAGCAAACGCATGTTTGGTGCTTCTTACACCAAAGGAGTTGTGAGGCTCATGTAGCTCATAAGTAATAAAGACTTATATCCACTAGTTTAACAAGCCATAATCATCACACACTCAAACAACAGCAGAAAGAGATGTGTAGCCTACATGGTTTCTCATGGTGTTTGATGGATAACTATCTATAAAATGGGCAAAATTAAAATGGAGGTAAAAACTACTTCTGACCATTTATCTGTTGTTTTGACAGTGTAAGGCACCTTAATTTTGTGCAGTACTAACTGGTGTCTTATTAGCTTCCTTTACCTAGTAATGCTACATTAGCCATGTAGCCACAGTGCAAAACCAAAGACACAAAGAAGTCTTTGGAATAAGGGCTGAAAATTCAGGCCTCAATCCCTGCATTCCCTTAGTGCCCTAATCTCTTGTAAAAGAACCTGTTTTTATTTTTGGCATAGTGCCTGTTACTCCTGCTTGGTTTTTTCTGGGTTTTCTGGGTTTCTCCCGTTTTTGGTTGGAATGGGAGGGGGTAATGTCAGTTTAAAGTAGGCACTTTGGGAAAGCAGTTGGAGAAAGCACATGGCTCTGCTCAATTATCATGAAGTGTGTGATGGAGGATGTGGAGCAGGGCTGGCCAGGGGGATGCACATGGGAGAGGCCCACGGCAGAGCAAGGGCTAGACGCTAACAGACTTGTCTGAGCTCACGTGCCTCAGCTTGGAGCGCTCTCACCTGCCCCTGAGCCTAGGAGAGGCCATGCACCATCCATACCGTCCTTACCTTCTCACTATGAGCTCCACCGGGACCTGCCCCAGACACTGCTCTTACCCTATTTACCACAGAATGATGCAGAAGGACGAGAGCTGTGTTGGTGGAAGTGTGCTGTAGAGGAGCAGCTTTACATTAATCATTGCTTAGATCACAGTTTACAACAATCTATAATAGCAATCTATGACTGTTTACAAATATAAAATCGAAAATCTTTAATGGACCACGAGCCACTATTATCTTATAAGTGTATATAATCTTTGCTACAATTAGGTAGTTATGGCATAGTGTTATAATAAAATTGACAAAAAGTTCATGATGATGTCACTGTTTAAACACACTTTTAATAAATGGTTTTTTTTATATATAATAAAATTTCATACAATTGTGGAAGAATACTAACAAGTCTTACTTGAGATGAATTGAAAATGATAAATAATGCTGAAACAAAGTGAAATGACCAAATACACATTCATTTGTTTGGATCTGTTTTTCACTGGTGAGTAACGTTCAGGTAAAAAAGTGTTAGATCGAAAACTGCATTCCCATTCCCAATCTTAACTTTGTTCTCTACCATCGCTTCTATCCAGGGAAACTAAACTACAGTCAGATCCATGTGCCTCCTCATTTGACACAACATCACTGCACATGTGTCTCTCTGTCTTCGGGGTGTCTACTGTACAAAGTGTAAGTTCATTATTAAGTGAAACTATTCGTTAAAAATCAATAAACAGAATATACTGTAACTATTGGTTAAAAATAAAGACAAAATTAGATTTGTTATAAGTTATTAGATTTTTAAGAGAAAATATTCAGAAAGAAAACTAATTTGAAAACACCATTGAATATTGGAAACCTGTATGCTTTTGACATGCTTTTTGCATGATGCTAATTGGTGAGACATAAGCTTTCATTACTTGTTAGCTACATTACCCTCATGCTGTAGCTCCAGTGCAAAATTAAATGAGTCAGCTTTGGGCACCAGACATATTGGCAGACATCAGTTGCATTAATAGCATGAATAAGATTTATTTGCCAAACCATTGCTTTGATCGCCAAGGATGCATCCAGACAGTGTAGCACTGAATGTCTTGATTTCCTCATGCCATTATTAATTCAAGGAGAAATACAGACAATAGAATGTTACGTTGGGAGCATTACGGACAGGTGATTTGGAATTAGATGTGCATATGGTAATGAGAGAGAAATTTGGAGTATTGGTTTCATTGGAAAGAAATAGTCTAGTCTGGCATAAAAGTGTGAAAGACAAAAGGTTATTTCCATTATTTTTAATTCCCCTTAAAGACAAAAAACAGTTTCAAGGATGAATTGTGTTACCTGCCATGCTGCCTGCAGTTGATGCCCTGTACTGTTTACAGCGCCAGCAGCTTGAGTGAAACTCTCAGTGTTTCTCAATTCCTATAACTCAACCAGCTACATGGTAATAGGAGCAACTCTGAATATGATACTCTCTCTCTCTTGGCCTGTTGCTGGCTTGTTGTTTTACTGACTAGCATGCTGAAAAATGAGTGGGTTCACACCAGCCACCATATTGATTAAGGCTAAATAAGCCCTAGCAGCACTTGTAGTGAGAGCTTGTTTGTGTCTGTTCATGTCAGGGGCATTTCTACGGCAACCTGCCGTGGCCGGACCCCTGAGGAGCGCCAGCTGCATGCTGGAATGAGGCTCGGTCTGAACCGGGGGCCCACAGCTCTGAGAGCCATCATTATTTTGAGGGAGAAAAACCCGGTTTGACAGATGAACTGGGGCCAGAGAAAAAAAAGAAAGAGTGAATCTCTGATACGACACATAACAAGCTCTCAGAAGAGAGCAGCGCCGATTCATTACTATGGTAACCCGTATCAAAAACACACTCGCAGGAAGGATCTCTTTGTTTTGGTACGGGGGGTGATGATTCTATTTGATGGGAGTGGGGAGGCGGGCGCGGGACTGCGGCGGGTCCAGGGGTATTAGCGGCAGGCTGGCTGATGAGTTAAAGAGGGGGAGACTCTCCCAGAGCAGGAGCATGCCGGGATCAGTGCTGGAGTAAGAGTAATTTAGAGGGCTGAGTTAGATTTAGGGCTGATAGGACTACAGGCCAGCTGCCGCAGGCTGAGGGTGTGAGAAAGCAAAACTTCAAACCAGAGGATTTACTCACACACTGTCTAGCAAAGTACTCTGTATATTAGAGTCTGAGTGGAGTTCTTACACTGCTTCAACTTGTAGGCCTCATGCTTCAAACACTACTTACTCATCTAGAGACTAACTTTATCCATTAATAAAGATTTGCTTACTGACGCTTTACAATGTGTTTAAGATTGGTATGAATATTTAGGATTGGACAAAACATTAATATTGCAGTGATGCTGCTGCATACTGTGAATATGATATTATATTATAAAGCTCTCTGGTAATTCGAAAAATTTGTAATGTGAGTTGGATTGTTTCAACCCGCATTATGTTAACCAAACAATTCACCTGTAGAAATGCCCAGTCATCTGGCACCACACCTCTAAAACCTCCTTTTCATACTGTGGACCTTTAGCTTTACTGCTACTGTGGTTAATAAGTGGCCTATAGTGCAGCCCTGGCATCTGCTTCCAGTGCAAGTTGCTGAATGAAACTGAAGTCATACTGACACCTGCCCTTGACTTTGAATTCCAACTTGATCTGGCACAACTGTGTACGGCTAATTTTGAAACCTTGGCCGAATCTGCTGCATGCACCAACAGTGTTGGGTTATGGCAGACACACTTTTACACTGATTTACTGTGTTACTGATCCACATTTAATACCACACTTGGATAAACTGGTATTTTCCAATGGTGTTTACATTGTTGCAGTCAATTTTCGTGGGATTATCAGTTCTATTTGGCAGAAAACCCTCCACCTTTCTCTGATCAACTGTTAGCCCCTATGCACTAAAGTTTCTCTCGCTACTGCTGCAGAAATGCTTACCACTCAGAGCGAGCATAACAAGCAGGGGGAAGATCTGCTGTGACCTTTCCACCAGCCCAACACATCCCTCTCATCCTCCATGGTTCGTTCTGGCACACATTTACCCATTTCTTAAACTCTGAAGCTATTTTGAAAGCAGCTATAGACTATAACAGTATGAGAAAGAGAGAAAGGGAGCACATGAGGGAGGAAACTGGCTTCAAGTCATATAACAGATCTCTAAAGAATAAATGTACTGACTGTGACATGTTTAGTCCTTCAAGTTTCAGTATTTTAGGAGATGTAAATATGCACTTTGTTTCGTACTGGTATGTGTTTTTTGTACTGGTATGTAAAACATAGTGTTTTTACACAAATGTTTTACACAAAACAGGTAAATTTTTCTTAGCTTTTTACTTTTTTCACTTATATAAGGTCTACTTGTAACATTTCAGTGGTTTTATGTAGCAAAATGCCATCATTCAGTTCATTTTTCAACCTCTCTTTGGCTGATTGGCTGCCCATGTACTGTACCTCATTCAAAAACTAGACTTAGTGGAAATGGGCAGACTTTAATTGCTGTTTGTGTAAAAGGCAAATATATGTAAATGTTGTGGTTCTTGTGACTCCACAGTAAAAAGCTGAATTAAATTCAAAACAGCCTGTTTTTGCAGCACAGTTATGATCTATGTTCTGCATGAATGGGGGAGTGAGTCGTATGTTTTAATGTTTTTAAGTTCTTAAGTTGTTTAATGAATCTCTAATTTAAAGAATTTAAATTTCAGATTCGTTTTTTTCCTTGATATGAGCTCTCTCTTCCTTTTCCTATTTGCACAAATTATATGTGCTAAATGACTTTCAATTTATTGTGAATTGAGTTTAAAAAGGGCTGAGGTTTTAATGTATTAATATCCAGGATTATTAATGTGGAAAACCAGTTGTGTTAAGCTTTTGTTATAGACATTGTTAAGCGTCCCGACACATGCACCATATGTTTCCTTTGTCAGTATCGCTCCTGTAACCTCACAGGTCAGTGCCCTCTCTCGTAATGCCCCTTCATTTGCATGAGTGAGGCAAGCTGGGAAAAAAAGCTGACTTTAACAAATGGGACATGAGCAGTCAGCCACACGGACTGTTCTCGTTCTGTATGTACCTTTTCCGCTTTGGCACAGTGTATGTCTTTTTGATCTCATTACCTTTAAAGATCCTGGGGTAATGAAATCAAGTTTTGGGGCCCTTTGATTTTAAATCTAAAGGTTGTTGGAAGGTAGAGGTTAAAGAAAAAAAAAACATTGGTATCAATCAATCTGTTCAGTTCCTTTCATTTGTAGAACAAGCACAGAATAATTTGGCACCTGATGTGGCAAGGAGTGAGGCTAAATCAAAGTGTATAAATAATGAACTCTAATTAGCGGCGTGTGGGAGAGGTGTGATGTCTGTCTGGATGGCAAATCTCCTCTCCTTCCTGAACCTCTGCTTGTTCTCGATCAGCCACTGAGAGAGGCTCACTGCCGTGAGAGGAAGTCAAAACTTCTCGGTGAAAGAAGAGGAACGGGGAGTGAGAGAGTGGGAGGAGGGGGATACACAAAAGCTTCCGCAGTTGCTAATTGAAATCACACACACTCACGCACACACACACGTGTGCATATTTGGTTAATTAAGAATGAACCTGTCCCGTTGTGAAAGATTTGGAGTACCTGCATGAGTCATTTTCATTTTTTTTTTCTTACCTTGTATTCAACGTAGGTGTTGGGTGGTTTTTTTTGGTGGGGGATGAATGGTAGCCTAATTAGCCTCACAGTAGGACTGTGATTTCCCACCACCAACACCAAAATCTAGCCGCACACACTTACACAAGAATCCGCTCTCAAGCCATGGCACTGGTGCAGTGGCCCACAGAGTTGGGATGCACTTAGTTTCAGTGTGTTGCATCATGGTGTATTATCTAACAAGCACAAATGTCACTGTGCCAACAAACATCTCTTGGACCTGGGGGGTAAATTAGTCCCTCGGATCACACCACAATGGGTAAAAAAAAAAAAAAAAACACTCGCTGATGACTGTGCTAAGCTAGTGGCCCACTACTGCTTGGTGATTTAATGAGAAGTTTCTATTTGATCACATGCTTCCAAACAGTGGCGTTCATGTATCGGCTTGCCCTGTTTAATTCATCTTATGTAAAAAGAAGTCTCTGATTAAGCCTTATGGTCCACCCCCCCCCATCACCCATGATGAATCGTGCGAGCCGGAATGCACAGTTTGATTTATCTGCCTGACCTTTTGTATGCAAAGGATACACTTTCTGCACGACAGTAATGTGACGGGTCAAAAAAAAGAGGTCACAGCAGATAGAATAAAGGACCCCCCCCACACACACACACACATACTTTTTTTCTGTCATTCATAATTCCATTTTACTAATGCAATGTACAGTGCAGCAGCACACGGTGGCACTTTGTATATATATATACTTCTATACAGCCAAACACTTTTTCAAACTGTACCTGATCGGTGGTGATCATTTGAGCAGATAAGAAGGAATGGAAGAATAAACAGAATTAGGTATATTAATATGTATTTTTACACCTCCTGGCTGACACCATAAAGGAGAAATCAGCATGGATTGTGAAGTCTTTTGATCATGCGTACCTTCCATTTTCTCTGTCTGTCTCCTCAGAGCTGTTTCACAGCATGATCTGGCCTGATTGACTTTAATTGCTTGTAATTTCTCGCCGGTTAATCCATCTCTCCTTAAAAATGAACAGAGTGGGTGACTTTAAGGTGGTCCAAGCTGCTTCGTTTCAATTGCAGCTTGATTCAAATATTGCATTCCAAGTAAAAATATGCCTGTATTTTAATACATACATAAATTATGCTTATATCTTACCCTGAACAGCTAATCAGGTCTATTCTTAAAATGTGGGATGCTTTAAATATTCATGTTTATTTATTTATTTTGCAATAGAACAGTAATGTTCTCAGAAGGTATCTGTTCTTAAAAGGGATGAGAGAAAAGATGCTTGAAGTAATTAGTGAAAAAACACATGTACACTGGTCCAGGCTTTGACTGGACGTCACAACAGTCCAAATTCGAACAGAGTGTGAAAACACACTAGGAACGAAAAGGGTTATACACACGCATTAGCACCTTGATTAGATGAGCATATTACTAAAAGGAATAGTATAGTTTAGTATTATGCAACATATATTTGTAATTGTTTTTATAATAGCTTTTTTGTACTGTTTGTCATAATACGTTATATTTTAGAGGGGTAAAACATACCATACCATACCATCTTATAATGAAGTGGCCTAATATGGCTCAGTGTGACATGTTTCGGCATGGTGTGGTTTTGAATGGTCTAATTTGATTTAGTATGGCATATGTTACTGTGGAATGGTGTAAGAAAGCTCTAGTGTGATTTACAATGCTATGCTATATTATGGTATGGATGAGAATGGCCTGATATTATTTGCTATGGTATATTTGATTCCGCTTTGGTTTAAATAGCATGTATAAGTCATGGCACGAATCCAGTACGGTTTTCAGAATCTGATATTAGCAGAAAACGGAGAACGAGGTTGAATGGTGAAGAGAATGAAGTCAGTCCAATATTATAACAAACACACACACACACACACACACACGCACACACACACACACACACGAACACACACGAACACACACGAACACACACACACACACACACACACACACACACACACACACACACACACACACACACACA
>JBBJLR010000111.1:7396659-7432128 GCA_037577145.1 Brachypetersius gabonensis
GTGTGTGTGTGTGTGTGTGTGTGTGTGTGTGTGTGTGTGTGTGTGTGTGTGTGTGTGTGTGTGTGTGTGTGTGCCTAAAAAGCACATGCATTTTCCCTGGGTACGCTCTCCGCTGACAAAAGACATTGCAAATAGTGAAATTGTCAGAACCTTTCTGTCTCCACAAATTCTTAGTTGTCATGTTAAAATCTGCATCAGATATGTTGTCATATTTGCTTTAACCTCCATTTAACGTCCTGTTTCTGTTTATGGAGATGGAGGTAATGCCACTTTTCAGTCTGTCTGAGAGAATCGGTGCTCAAACAATTGACCTACTCCTGCTCAGTCTACTTAAGATCCCTGAGGATGACATGATTTGAAGCTGTTTTGATGGCATTTGAAATTTTCAGATTAAGTATGTAAGTGTTTTTACACTTAAATATGGCTGTGAAATACATCAAATGAGCCAAAGCGTGCTCTTCTCACAGACCACAACAATAAAACCGTTGACAGGTGAAGGGAACATTGTTTATCTCATTATAGTGGCACCTGTCAGGGGGTTGGATATATTAGGCAGTATGTGAACAGTCCGTTTTTGAAGTTGAAATGTTGGAAGCAGGAAAAATGAGCAAGTGTAAGGATCTGAGTGACTTTAACAAGGGCTGAATTGTGATGGCTAGACGACTGGCTTAGAGGATCTCTAAAACTGCAGGCCTTGTGGAGTCCTACTGGAATAAAGTGGTTGGCACCTAACTGGTCCAAGGAAAGACCCCCAGTGAACGGGCGACAGGGTCATGGGCACCCAAGGCTCACGGATGAATCAGGGGCCAAAAGGCTAGCCCATCTGACCTATTCACACAGAAGAGTTACTGTGGCCCAGATTGCTGAAAAACTTCATGCTGGCTATGATAGAAAGGTGTCAGGACACACAGTAATCCAAATTCTGGTGTGAAAGAGGCTTTGTAGCTGCAGACCGGTCTTAGTCCCCATGCTGACCCTTGTCCACTCCTAAATCCACATACTGTGGGCACCTGAGCATTAGAAGAGGACCACTGAGCAGTGGAAGTAGTTGAGCTGGTATAATTGTTTTCTTTATTTGTGTATTAACCTCTGACTTTTCTTCTTTTGACAGGGTTTGTTAAGGTGTGTAACTTAGTTGGCAGTAACTTGGTTAAAAGCAGGTGTTGGTCTTAGTACGGGGTGTCCGCAGGGGTTTAAAAAGTATTAAAAAGTGATAAATCAAAATTGCCAAATTTAAGGCCATTAAAAGTGTTAAATTTGGTTTTAGCGGTATTATTTAAAAAAATATAGGTTTATTTTTTCAGACTGAGGTTTCCTATTTTGAGTGAAATTCTATCTGCTAATGTTTGCGTTAGTTCGTTTAAACATAGGCTTTAGCGTATCTGGGCACATAATCAAACATCCTCGTCTCAATCCTGACGTCTCATATGAATTAAAGTTTTCTGTCGCTATGATGGATTTCCGGCACTAAAGCTCAATTTTGAGATTGATGCAGATCAGAAGAAAAAAGTTTTGTTGCGGGGTAAACAAGCAGGGGGTAAACAAGCTTCGGCAGACAAAGCTCTGGTAAGGCTGTCTTTTTCCTTGGTTAAATTACGATTTAGTTATTCTTCCTAAAAATAAAAATAAACATTATTGATTTCGGCAGTTCGCGTAAATATTGATGGCTGCGGAGTAGACTACAGGCTACAAGCTGTTTTTCGACAGATTTTTTATTTTTTTTTGCTTTAATGCACGAGTCTCAACTTTGTACGCTCTGTTTGATGCTGACGTCATATTCAGTGGTCGTTCGACAACCAGGTAGTCAACTGGCTTATGTCCAGACAACCATCAGCGCTGTCGTGGGCAAATGCAAGTTTTCTGACAGCTGGGTGAAAGACCCTGCGTTTAAGGACTGGCTCAAGCCTGTAGTAGGGAATAACCGGCAGGCTTACTGTTCAGTATGTAAAAAATACATCAATGTCAACTGGATGGGAGCTAACGCACTTCGGTCATTAGTTCATATTAGGCCTATAGTACATGTAAAATTTTTGGTTTATGTTAAAATCAAATTCATGCAGTGAATGCCAGCCGGTTTGTTGGAACTATGTCTTCGTTGCGCATTTTATGTAGTTTAATTTTTACTCACAAAGTGAAATAAATGTGCAATATGTCAACATCAGTGAGTCTGTAAACTATTCTGTTGTACAGTGTTATATGTCAAAATCTGCGTAAACGTTAGAAAGGTTGTTGATTAACACTTGCAACTCTGTGTCGTGATGGTTTTAAAAAAATTCCAAAGGTAGTAAAAAAGGTATTAAAAGGTATTAAATTTAACGTAAGGATTGCTGTATATACCCTGTAGTATAGCTTTACAAGTATAAAGAACAGACATAGACTACTTAAGCACTGAAATGCCATAAACGTAAACATCTAATGAATCAAGCTTTTTTTTACATGGACAGTTGTGTGAATGTAAATCACTTACCTAAGTATGAGTTGGCACCAGGATGCACAATGGGAGGAAGTCAGGCCGGCCGAAACAGTATTACAGTCTGTTATTGCTTTGCAACCCTGTTAATCAACAATATTCCCTAATGGCTGTGGCCTCTTTCAGTACCTGGACACACTGCAAAACTGTTCAGAAATGGTTTGAAGAACATGACAAAGGTGTTGAACTCCAAATGTCCTCGATCTTATTGGGAATAAGTTTCTGTGGGATATTCTGGACCAGGGGTCACCAACCTTTTCGAAATTGAGAGCTACTTCACAAGTCCTGAGCCGTACAAAGGGCTACCAGTTAGACAAACTAGAACAGTGTTTAACTAAACACACCTAAACTTCATGTATAATAAACAAGTTTTAAATGTTTTTTTTTTTAGATATTGTCATTTTCAGATCTATATAAAAGCAAAAGTGATTGAAGAAGAATAGCAACAGGATAAAATTCAATGTTATACAAGTAGTTTTGCTATTTTCAGAACAGGTCCACAGGCTACTCATGGTGACCCCTGTTCTGGACAATCTGATCCATAGAGGCCTAATCTAGCAACTAAAGGATCTGCTGCTAATGTTTTATTGCCAGATACCTTAGAGGTCTTGTGGAGACCATGCTAAAAAAGATGGTATTAATAATAATAATACATACCTGATATTTGACATATATTTATATTATTATTACAACATTGTACATCCATTATACAGTCATTATTCTTTTTAAAAACTCAGTTGTTGTATTCAAATGGATATGCAGCATTGTAGAATACAATTCTTTATTCATTTTTTCATTGTTAAATCAACACTGTGGCATATGTAGTGATGTACTGCTATGTAGCAATAGTAACTATTGTACTAACTAGTATACTAACTATTTTTTTAATTATTACTTTGTAAATAAATAAAAAATATATTTAAAACGGTCTAACTGAGCAGTGAGGGTTCTTTTCACATAATATACTACAATTTCCAAAATAAAACTAAATAGAGAAAATACAAATACCATTTGTTTCTTACCAGCTCACCAAATATCAACTATTTTCACAAACAAAACAAATTGATTCTTTTCACTGCTTACTAATTTGTTTACATTTCTTCTAATGTTAATTTTGTTTGTAGAAAGACACATTATTACAACCCGAGAAAAATGGCTTAAACACTTTGCATAGATTCATAAGACTTTTGCACAGCACTGTGTGTGTGTGTGTGCATACATATACATGTGTTCATATATATATATGTGTGTGTGTGTTTGTGTGTGTATGTATGTATGTATGTATGTAATGTATGTATGTGCCAGTTTTCCTTATTAGCTGAAATAGAAAGATAATGACAGCCGATGACAGGGTTTTTTTTAATTAGGCTGACCATCAATATGAAAAAAAGACACGAAGAGCCTTGTTATGTCCAGGTTGGAGTGAAAACAATTGTGACTTTGTGTGACACTCTAATTATTTAAAAGTCACCGGCATCATTAAAGCAGAAGGACACTCGTCTCCTCTGGGTAGACACACAGCTCCAGGGTTAAAAGCCACATTCACAACTATCAATAACTTCCACTAACTGTATGGTTTGTAATTAGAAGCATAATCAATTATGGAACCATTCGTGCCTTGCTGGGTGAAAATTGAACAAGGGTAAATAAACTGTGTGTGTGCTATTGAGATGTTGGCAAAATCGTGTGAATATGGACTCGCTAATCAGAACATAATCATTTTTTGTGAGAAATTATACAGCAGCTTAAAGTAATCTTGGCTGAAAGAAAAGAAACTTGATTGTTTGACCTCTACATTGTTGAACTGCAAATGATGTGCCTAATCGTCAGCTGTCACTTCCAATCTTAATTAATCCTAATAGAGTATTGATGCTGCTCAACTGTTAGGCTTTGTAATTAGTATTGCAATTTAGACCGGATAATGCGCTGGGGCAGTCCAATTACTCCAGAGGAAATGAAAAAGCTGTGTTACGTTAGCTGTGAAACCGTCATTACAGGAAGGTAGAATGTGGGCTTTATTTGTTAATTGTCTATCCAGTTCAGTCAGAAATCCAAATCCAAATTAATGCAAGTAACACCCCCCCCAGCAAAAAAAATAAATGACAGGACATAAAAAATAAATAAATCAAAAGCAGCTTACTGAGTCCCTGCAGCATTTTTTTTTTACTGTTGTGCCGTGGCCTAATTGATTTGCTGCTATCAATAGCCAACAAATCTGTGAAGCTGTCCAAGCTGATATAACCTGACCCCGATTCTCTCAGCTGTCACTCTCTGTGAGAAAGATGCCATGCTCTACTTCTCCAAGCACTGCCTGGCCGCCCAGCCGCCCGGCCGGGCCATTTACATTCCTTTGTGTTTCTGCTCTGATAGGGCAATTAATAAAATATATGTTAATAGGATCTTAATTGTTTTACAACAGCGGCTTGACAAGGCAGCGAGCGCAAAGAGACTTGTCACTGATCTGAAGTCTGCGGGCACTTGGAGCTGCAGCGCTTCGAGCGTGGCATATGGTCGACTTTCCATGCTTAAACTGTACGGAATTATGGGGCCCTGCTGTTTACGTTTGAAAGAAAGAGAGCAAGAAAGAAAAAAAAAATTTAAGTCCCCACTTCCTTTGTCTCCCCAAGACAATAGAAACGGTCTGATTTCGACATTTGCTTTAAGAAAGACTAAAAAGTGGAGCCCCCCCGCAAACACACACACCCCCACGCGCGCACACACAAACTCACATACACACCGTGGCAATATTTATATCTCTCGTTTTTGCTCTTTATTAAAAGTAAAGCAAACACATAAATCTCCAACCTGGCATCATTCTTGCCTGTTTCATTATTCAAGATTGAAAGACACAATGTCTTGTTGGTGGAGAATAACACCCTGCTTACTCAAGCTTGCAAATTAGCCATTTAAAGTTAATTAAGAGAGGCTTAACTAAAGGTGAGGGAGAGTAACCATATGTTTGTGCAGTCTACTGGGGACAAAGAATCGAGGAGGAGAAAAAAAAACACAGAGACACACACACATGGAGCAACACTCACACACACTCACACACACACAATTTCCATTTAGGACAGAGGCTCCTGTCAACTGGCAATTAAAATGTTCTGCTAATGCATTCGAAAGTACTTTGCGTGTGAATATATCAGGAGAGTACTGAGGGCAATAGCGCCCGAGGTTCTGAAGCTGTTTATGTGATAGTGTTTGTGACTAACTGCTGTGGGATTCTATACTGGTGCGTGTATAGAAAAGGCTTTGCCTTTCGTTTATCACTTCATTTATCTATATGAGGAAAGACAAAATAAAGCAAATTAAAGAATGATTATGGCTATATGAGGGGCATAATAACACTCCTTTGGCTTGGTATTTATTCATTAAAGGACTCTTGGATAAATTAAATCGGACTCTTCCAATAGGCAGCTGTAGCAGGGCTTTCTTGTCAGTGTTGTTTTATTGAAGCCGCCCTGGCAACAGTTTCAGAGGCACTGCTGCACTGTTGCTGAGGCCCAGGATGCCAAATGACTGGAGCCCAAATGGCCTGAGGGAGGCAGCAGTGAACAAACAAGCACCCAGACATGCTCACTCTCTCTCTCTCTCTTTCTCTTTCTCTTTCTCTTACTCTCTCTCTCTCTCTGGCCTCTGAAGGCCATTTACATAGTGAAATCTAATTACCCCACCGTTATGAGAGAGCATTTGATCTCAGACTTAAGTAGTGGAGAACATATTATTACCCAAAAAAGGCTTTTCCCAGATGAAGGTGGCTTACTGAACAGAGGGTCCGACTTGTATACAATCAGTCCCCCTGTTTTAATTATTTTCCATTGGTGACAGGTTAAAAAAAAAGGGTGGGGGGACAAGAGAGAGAGAGAGAGAGAGAGAGAGAGAGAGGGAGGAGAAAAAAAAGAACAATGATTTGTTTTTGCCATGGGAGCTCAGGGGAGGTTTTAGAGAACCTCACTGACCGAGGAGTCGACTGTTGTGAGAGTAAATTGTCCACCATAGGAGAGGACAGAGGACGAAAAAAAAAGTTATACATTCTGCCACAGTCTAGGTGGCACTACTTTCTCAGGTTCCTCTCGAGTTACAGTCTGATGACAGATGCTGTTTGCATTTTATGTTTCACTAAATTACATTAATTACTCAGTGTGTTTAATATATAGACTTAAGAGGATTTTCTATTCTAAATTCTGATGGATTGAGCACATCATTTAAGCTTTATATTAGTATCTGTCTCTGTAGTACTAACATTAATGAAATGGAGATGTCTGAGTTCATTTCAGGACATGAACTGTCCATGTTGTACTAAAAAGGTTAGTTGTGTATGTGTGTGTGTGTGTGTGTGTGTGTGTGTGTGTGTGTGTATCTATGAACATTGCACTTTAATGTTACTTGTTGAATGTAATCTAACTACATTCATAAAGACTAAACTGATGTGTGTTCTTAATGAAATGCATTCACAAGGGTTGTGAATGTGCATGTATGTATGTGAGTGTGTGTGGGTGTGTGTGTGTGTGTGTGTGTTTGTGTGTGTGTGTGTGTATGTGTTCATCTGTGTTTACGCATGAGTGTGTTTACCTCCGAGGTTAGTGTCTTACTTTCCTTCATATTTCTTCATTACCTGAATGATTGTCGAGTGCCTCCAGATTGCCCCTACTCCATATGACTAGATTATAGCTTGTGTGTAAATACATCCAGGATGGACCCGGCTCTCTCTGTCCTTTCATTCCTGCTCTTCTAGAAATTACCTGTAATTGTAGTCACTCTGGGGGTATTTTTTAGCTTTGACCTTTACAATGCAATAATATATAAATTGATGGAGAGAGAATTGCCTTTCCAAACTCTCCCTCTCACTGGCCTTTCAATCTCAATGCAATTGGGGCTTAGTTTGCGGGACTGTTTTGATATTCTTTTGCATGGCATCTCCCTACGTGCAATTAGACCTCAATCTTGTGTGGGGTGTGGGTGCATTTTGTGTCTGAAGTGATCTACGCGCAGGACCTCTTGTTCAGACTTCAAAATGGATGCAAAATTGATGAAATTCATAGGCAAAAATTACCCCCGGCTTTGATCTTCAGTCTGAGGGGGAAGAAAGAAAAGAAGACCGCCAAAGCCCGGGATTCTGTAAACTCCCTCACACAAAGGAGCGGCTGACTTTGCCCACACTGAGCATGCAGTAAACAGAGGAGGGGAAAAAAGGTACAAAACAAAAGGGGTGTGAATGCAATAAGTGGCTGAAAAATAACCTTTCATAACTAACGGAAAGCCACAAAACTAATAACTGCTTACTTTTCATGTCCTTCACCTCAGTTCAACTTCCTTTTTTACTCAGCTGAAGACAAATCTGTTTATAAAAGCGCACCGCAAAGCAAAAAAACATGTTTCCTGCAAGACGAAATAAAGCTGTACAGCATTTCCCTTGTGTGTATGGGTGGGGAACAGGGCAGAGGATCTAGCTTTATTGATATTTGCAGAGGCCTGTGGATTTGCTTTGGTGTCAGGGACCTTGTGTAGGACTCTGGCCTGTTTGAATTCTTCTTCATTCGAGCTCCTACTGGCTTCCCAAGGCACCAAACACAAGGTGACTTCCAGAGGGGCCTCCTGGGTGTGCTTAAGCACAGGGAGAGGGCTAAGGGCCGCCCTGCTCCTCTCCCTTAATAGAGTTCGTCACTCACGGCCGCCTCAAAGTGCCTGCGTCCCACACGCGGTGAGCGGGATTACACATTACCATAGCCACTCTGGCTCCCCGCCTACCACTGGCTGCAAACTTTAATTACTATACCTTTAACTCCCGCTAACGTGCAAACATGTTAGCACGAAAATAGACACATGCAACTTTCTCCACTTCTCAGGTGGATTTACACACAACATGGGTTTGAACCAAGCAGGTGTTAAGTGCAACGTGTCTGTCGACACATCTAATGTAAATGTGTTTTCACAAGACAAAGTGAAATATCACTGTAGCAATCATTACCATGGCCCGAAATAAAAGTCTTCTGCATGTTAATAACAGCCATCACTTTTTGTTTTGTCCAGAATTGTGTTCTCTGTTAATTTTGATACCCTTCATTGCTTGTTTCTGTGGCGTTAATGCTGCTGTACAGCACAATTCCCGCAGCTGTCAGCAAATTCCCTACAGATTTCCCTATGGACTTATGCACACGGACACACGCTTGCCAACTGAAATTGAAAAAGCAAAGAAAGAAAAAGAAAGCTTAATTTTTAAATTGCTTCTCGCCTCCGTGGCTAATGTCCCTAGGTTAACTCCGGAAACTTGCATTTCTGAGGACAGAGTTCATTCCTTTTCCTTTTTTTCTGTTTAAATCTTGACAGTGGGGAGCCTTAAGTCTTTATAATGAGGAATTAGAACACACTTACAGAACATTACAGCACTTTTTAAAAAAATGAGATTTTAAGGCTGTAATCATATCGTAGAATGCTAATCATTTTATATGTAGCAAAGAACGACTGGTCAAAGCTCAGAGCAGAAGCTTAGTGGTACAAACTCTTCCTGTGAGGACAGTGGTTGTTAAGGTTTTTTTATATTTTTTTCAAGCCAAGCAGCAGAAAATCCAATTATTAGCAACAACCCAATTATTTTCCCCCTCTGACTCCCGGCTCAAATCCAAGGTCGGATTCATGGATTAGCAAGGTTTTACGGACGGGACAAAAAAAAGGAGAGGAAGCAACAATGTCGAATCCCCATGGCTGCTCAAGCCCTTCCGGGACTGAAGTTTGAACGCGACATAATCACTGAAAGCAAAGCAGGGAAGTGAAGGGGAAGGGAGTGAGTTTGAGAGAGAGAAAAGAAAAAGACAAAAAGTCTATGAGCTGCAGATGACTGTAATCTGAGGTCACTGAGTAACTCCAAGCTGTCAATGGAGGACCAGCTACTGCTAAAGCCGTATTGACACTGTGGCCGTCTTTAATGGCGTATGGTGCTCAAAGGTAAAACATTGGTGAGTCAATTATTGTAGACCGAGACTGTGTGTGCGTGTGTGGAGGTCACCTAAGCTTTACAAAGAATCTACTGGACCTTGAACTTTTACCCGAATCAACCCCAGACCAAGTTTGACCCTTTAGTCTGCAGGTCACTCCACACACCAAACTGTGTATGACCAAAGCAGAGACTCTGTTCATGGTCGTTATTGATGGAGATTATTGAGTTGTATCAGTAGATGTCTCCTCAGTTGAAGACACTGTCAATAATATTGAGTTAACATCTTCAGCTGAGTTTTACAGTGATGCATGGACTCAAACCTCAGAATCGGCTCTTAGACATAAAGAAATAAAGCCCTTACTGGCCAGTCATTAATCCCAAACGCACGACCTGGTGCACGGATATCCCTTCCCATCGAAATCTCAAATGCTTCATCAAACTAAAAGAAGTCGACAGCCACCAAACCTAATCTATTCCAATTTCTCCTTTTGTGAATTGGGAAGGACGATGAACCCACATGACAGTAATGATGGTGAAGGTATGCCATTTTGTATTAGTACACTAAGGATTATATTTAACACTTCCCCTTACCAGCCCTGTGAGCAGAACTGCTGCAGTGAAGCTGATGCTAACCTGAGCCATCTCTTTCATTATTGCCTAATTAACCTGCTAATAGCCAAGTCCTCATGGCTGTGCTACGTTAATTATCCAACACCGCAATTGACAGCAAATTAGCGAGACATCAGTCAGCATCCTAGCTCGGCACTTCATTTTTTTGCTATTACATTTTTGATGTGCACCAGCCCTCCATTAGATCTTTTTGTTTTGATACAAGGGGAGTACTTCTGTGGTTCATGGAAACGGCAAGAGAGCTTGTAGTTAACAACACTGTTTTGGGGTTTCTGTTAAGAATTAATGGTTGTATGGATGATTCAAGAAGGTCAGCCAACTGTTGGGACATTTTACACCAGGGGTCCTCAGTATTTTCTGATTCAACTTGCCAAACAAATATCAAGACTTTCATGAGCTGTTTCAGGTGTTTGAGGGAAGGAGTTTCAGTAAACCCTCATTCATTTGTGCATTTGTATCATATCTTTGTTCTAATCCCTTTATCTGTTTTTGCTTTAACCTCTAGATACCCTGAGCAGTTGGGTCAAATGAGCAATCCATTCATCATTCGATCACTTCTTCCTCTTGTTCGAGACATTAGTGTAAGGATGTGAAAGAGAGTTTGCTTGTCATATAACTCTATGTTCTCGTGAGCATTCATGCGGAGGGCATGCTGTCGTTTGCAGTAATAACTAACCATAGTTTAGACTGTGACTCAGGCAGTGGTCATAAGCACAGAGCCGTTTCTGCTGCTGAATGTGTTCTTGTACTTAGTTACAGGGTTACTTTGAATACCTTTACTACAAAGAGTCCTGTTAGCAACAGTGTTTGGATGCAGAGTTTTACCTCAATAATTTGCCCTTGTTATTTCTGAGAAGTCATTATATAAGAATGAGATTAAAATCCTGTACTAACCCCTTAAACACTTATACATCTTAACTTTAACTTCTCGCTGTCAGTTTCAGTACTGCTGCCAGAGCAACAACTAAATAACTGTGATATATTATTCAATTTGTAGGATGCAAGTCTAACTGGGCATATTTGCTGTTTGAGTTTTTAGAAAGTATGGTGACTGTGAAGATGTAGGTGGACCCAACAGAGGTTGTGCTGTTGCAGATTTCCTGATGGAGGTTTTTTTAAAACTTATTTTTTTTTAACTCAAAATTGAGTTAAAAAGGTTTTTTAACTCAAAATTGAATTTGCGTTACTGCCTCATCAAAGCCAGTCTCATTAAAAACACAAACAGGTATTTTCCCCACTTCCAGCAAATGCAAAAACCTGTTGAATTCCTTACAGCGCTATTTTGTGGACAAATAATTACAACTTTACTTAAATATGCGTAGATCATTTCTCCCAGTTACTTTGTAATTAATCTGATTTATTTTTTTCATGACATTAGGAAAAACAAACATAAAACAATGATTGTAATAAAAAAAATAAACAATTTTGTCAGCAACCAGACTTTTAATAATGTATTGCCAATTTATAGTCTGTTGGATTAGAACTTGCACTGTCAGTTAGGAAAATATAAAAAAATATATCTACGCCATGTAAGCATCTAAAATGTCATTTTCTGCTTGCTTTACAAAAAACTGTCAATTAATCAAATAATTGAATAATTAAATAATAGTAGATAATGAATAAATATGGGCTTATTATTACTGTTTTTATTCTTAGTCTAGATCATTATTAAAGTGGTTTAACTCATTACAAGCTAATGCATTTTTGTAACCTTTTTATTACTGTTCCACCACATCTTTCTGTCTTTCTTTCAGACGAAACAGTCCATCAACATATCTGATACAGTAAATTAAGTCGCACAAGAAAAACAGGGTCACCACTCAACTGCAAAAAGAGAAAGAGGGAGAAATAAAAACAGGTCACGGTCCTGGGATGCAGTGGCCCACACTCAGGTCTCCTGACACCTCCCAGCAGACACTCAGCCAATGGAGCAGTTAAGCTGCTAGACGCACAGCCACCACTGAGATGAGTGAATTTACGTGTTAAGGTGCCCCCCTGCCCCTCTCTGAAGGCCAACTCCGATCCCTGGTCCCATTAGGAATTTCGAGTTGAATTAAGGTGCTTGGGGAGTGCACATTAACACGTGTGTGGCTCCTGTAGGTTGATGTTTGAGTGGGAATGAGACCCTGCAACTTTATATTCCATTAAGCAGCATGCCCTCCCTTGTTCCCTCCGAACACCTAAATAAGTAATCCAGACCACCCCCTAAAACATGAATCATCTTTTCACAATGCTGGAAAATTAATGGCATGGCTTGGGTAAGTAAATTACACCAATCCCGTCCCATATCGCCTGGGCGCACGAACTGAGAGAGACGGGGGATGCATTGTTGTGTCCTGCGAAATAGGAATGCACTCGGCCAGAAAACGCCGCAATGTGAAAAAAAAAATGGCGGTAGAAGGCCGGCCGCTTCCAGGATCACCTTGTATAAAAATCTAATTCAGTTTGGCTGCTTATTAATTCATAAGCCATTAGTAGCATATTTCCTCTACAAAAAGGCCTCTGACAAAAGGCCGAAAAAAGAAAGTGCGCTTGAGAGAGGCATATGGAAATAACATTTCAGCATGCTCGATTAAAACGGGGGTCGCAGGGAAATGGCTCAAAGCGCCGGCCTGAAAGATGCAAATGGGCCGATGGGTTTACGCAACGTTAGCTACCTGCTCAAGTAATGCCAGAGCCATCCAGGAACTGTAAGTTACATCTCTAAGTACGTCTCTAACCAAGGATAAATGTCCTCTTTTACTGTATTTTAACCAGGGTCCACTGCATGTGCACAAAAAGACCTACATGCTGTCTGTGTTTTAAAGCAACACAACAACAAAATAGTCATTAGTCAATAGTCAGAAAAGGTAACAGCACAGTTCACTGTATGTTCTCACAAGCATGCTTTCTTGTTTTGTTATTTGTGAAAATGTCTTGTTCATGCAAATGATTATGTACAAATAATTCGGTGCCTTTGCTCTGCACATCGCTCTGCACAAATTGTTTCATATTTATAGCTCAAACTAGCTTTCGACCAGCTCTTTAATGCTGTTTAATTTAGGGACATTAGTGGTCCTGAAGTAATTTAAAAGGATGTTGCTTGCAGTGGCAGCTTTTTTCCAGGTGGGGCAGTGTTTCCACAGAGGAGCAGGTGTTAAGAGTGTCTCATTTCCCCACATAAACACCTCTCGCCATCCCCGACCATGAATTATTAGCGCAGACACCAGTCTCCTATTTATTTTTTAAATAGGGCAGGCAGGCCGCACCATCTGAAAGTCAGAGCTCTGCAGCGCAAGTGTGTGTGTGTGTGTGTGTGTACTGTTGGGGGGCATCGTCACAGGATTCATGAATAAGTCACATGGCCCCTGGACCTTCCTCCGAGGGTTTGGGGCTTCTGAGATGTGTCTCTTTCATCTGTTAGGCCTGCAGTGTCCTGGAGAATCACTGTGCATTCAGATCCTGCGTACAGCATATGTTCATGAACCAGAGAGAGAGAGAGAGGGGGCGAAAGAGAGAGAGAAAGACTCATATACTGCTCCTACATCAGCCGCACTTCTGCTCTCGTGGGATGGCACCGTTCAGCAGGACTGCGCTGCAGTACCTTTTCAATTAGAGGTGCGAGGTGAGCTCATCTTCAGTTCAAATAATGAGTGCAATTAAGCAATTAAGAAGCCCGCAGCTGCCTCTGCCCTACTTAACAGCCTTCAAATGAGCAGACACAGGGGGATACAGAGTATTAGCACCTCCTTCCTTTCTGTTTGTACAATTAGACCACAGGTCAAGGTCACAAGTGAGAAATCAGTACTGGACCAATGCAACAAGCCTTAAGCCACATCTGTCTTTTGTTGATTTTCATACATAGTTAGTTTGGGTAGAAGAAAAAAAAAAATCAGAAAAGCTTTTTGCTGTGCGCACTCGAGGATTGCATAGATTTTGACTTGAACTCTGTCCGTTCTGTTTAAACTGCAAAGCCCGAAGAGATTCTCATCTGCTTTTTTCTCGGCCGCTTTGAGTAACCTTTCCACTGCAGTGGAGAGCCACTGGACAGCACAGATGAGATGTTTGGCATTTGTCAGGTAGGGAGAAGAAAAGAAGCATGGAGCTCTCCTCACATTCAGACATAACAGGAGTCCTCCTGACCTGTTTGCCAAGCAGAGGCTGCCCAACCAAACCAACCAAGCCCCCCACCGCCACCCCCTTCCCCCCACACTCCACCCCACAACCTACACCACCGCCCTCTCTCTCCCCAGACCCTGGTCTTTCATTATTGATATGTTTTTTTCTCAAGTTTTTCTCTGACCCGGTACATTAAATAAAACATTGTATGGTTCATGAAAGATTATGAAAGAGCAGCTCATAAGCAGTAGGAGGTGTACACTCAGCACAATCCATTCTCGTACAGAATGTCAAGACCAGCCAAACCCCCCCCCCCCCCCCACCCCCACCCCCTCACCATGCCCTGCAGGCATATTGGCGGAACTACCAATGGATGCTAAGCTTTTTCCGACAAAGCTCCGAAGATAAAGTATCTTCCTTTTATCCCTGCTGCAAATCAATTCTGGGCCTTACAGCGAAATCCCATAAAATAACTTCAAACAGCAGTACTTACTCCAAAAATTTGTATTATGGCTATATCTCTTTGAAGCCTGGCGACTGAAGTTTTGGAGGAAAAATGATTTAAGCGTTATCTGCTAAGACGTCGACGTGTCAGCACTTCACCTCAGCTTTTTTGACATATCAACCTGAACCTTTTCTCTTCCTTTCTCTTTCTTTCTCTCTCTCGCTCTCTCTCTGAGCAGTGTTTAGTTCTTTTATTGCTCCTAACCACTAAGGCTTGGTGGTAAATACAAATGTTGCTTGTTAAATTAATGGGTGAGATAAATGGAGGGATAGAGCAGGAACTAAACCTCATAGTGCTGTAGGCCTACACAGCTGCTGAAACATTAATTTCTCTCTGAGCCATCAATCACCCAAGCCTTTGCCTACAGGACTTCACCTACAAGCGCACCAAACACAACCATTTCTTTATCGCTTATCTCCAGATAGATGAGTGCGGGCTGGTGTTAGTGAAAAATATAAAACCTTGCTAAGCACTAAGGAATAAAGAGACGTAACAGGGCCAGTCCTAATTACCTCAAAAGTAGTTGATCTTCCAAACCATGGTTGGTATCTAAAGTATACGTTTTATTTTTGTACTGGAGCCATGAGGCAAATGTAGCTACTGGAAGCTTAGACCTCCTCATTTAGCAACTGTACACCTAAGCCATCATGTTTTGAGTTTTGAGTGATGTTTTCAAAAGGCTTAAGTAGATTCTGATATCGCACACTGGTATCTGTAATGGACTAAAATGTGTCATATAACTAAAAAAGCAGCAGCAGCAGCAGCAGCCATCCCGAAGCATGACTTTTGTTCACATTTTGTGGGTTACCCATAGTTTGGTGGCTGAAATCACATTACAAAATCAATTAATCAGAGTCTGTCAAGACTCCACCCCCTGCTTATGATGCCAACAAAGTCATAACAACAGTACTACAGGACTTGTCTATGATGTGGACCCTGTGATAATGTTGATGAGATTTGGGCTGAAGATGAGAATGTTAGTGCGTCAGCCTGTAATTACCACAGCGTAACCTTTGTCCCCTCTGTAATCTCAGTGTCATGATCCTAATCTCCAAAACTATCAGCTAATGATGGAGGTCCCTTAAGCCCAGCTCCTGAGTCGGCCTCTCGCTTTGTAGTGAAGAGAGTGATTCCCCTCCTCCTGAGCAAGCTGGCCCCCCACCAGCCCTCATCTCACTCACAAAAGACCAGTGAAACTATCTAAGCAGGGCGATTCTCATCTCAGCATCACTGGCGCAGCTCTACCTATAACCACGTACGCATCATGTAAACTTCATCACTGGTTGTCCCCGTCAAACATGCTCATCTAAAACAAGGAAAACAATATTGGTCGTATTTAAGCACAATGCTTTCTGGTTTCTTTGTGCTTTGTCTTTGTCTTTGTACATTCTTACACCAGTTTACTAAAAATGGAACACATATATCTTAATGCTTGAATAAATGAAACGTAATTGTTTTAGTGGACTAGGTATCGGCTATAATAAGCCCCAACCATTATTCTACACGACCTGCGGCAGTGAGGCACATTTTCCAATCCTTACAAAGCTGTCAAAATGTCTACAGTGTGTAACTGAAAAATAAAACTTGCAATGATGCTGTTTGTAAAACATGTAGCATGCGTTTTTTGCCTTTTAACATTAGCAGCATGCTGTCTGCTGAAAATATGTTCCCGCCACATTTTCAATTGTGGCTCGCAACTGGTTAAAAAAAAAAGTAACTTGGAAGATTTTTGCCTTTATGGGCTTTTGTTATAAAATCAACATTAACAGTAACAGTAAAGGAGCAAACATCTGTGGATGTGTTACAGTAAAATCAATTCCCGCTGGAATGAGTGTTTCTGTAGTCCAAAAAAGCACATTCAGAGTCTAGAATGTTGTGTAATGTGCATTTTACTGCAGGCTTTTATTGAAAGCGGTAGGTAATTCATGAGAGAGGTCAATGAAATTGGATCATAAGTCAGTATTAAACCCAAAGTACAAAATGCTTCATTTATTGAGTACACAATGCTTATTTTTAAACAGTAAGTCAAAAACACATGGGTACAGAATCTCACATTATGCCAGCTTACAAAAATTGACCAAGATATTGATTCCAAATCTTGGCCATAAAGAGTTTCATTTAAAAAAAAATAAATAAATTCGAAAACATGAACTTCTAAGATGGATAAACAGTGGCTGCTTAAGAAATGACACTGACCTATAACTAATATGGAACTGATTAATTCAATTGTTCGTGGAGTGTGTAAAGTGCTTGAGGCTTTGAAGTGGAGTTGGATGAAGGTGTAAGTATAGATAGTCCAAAGGCCCTGAAGGGGATCAAAGTGGACTGCCCATACAGTATCAAAGGGATGTGATCAAGCAATCCGACTGAAAGCACATAACAGGGAATAGCTGCACTCTTCACCTACACTTCATACATGTACCCTTGTTAGTTTATCAGAATGCTTTTGTGTCAAAGTGCTGTTGTTTTCACACATACACAGCAATATTTCAACAGTACTTTTTTTGCTGTTGAGTGATGCCAGAAACCCAAAACCAGATTGGTGTCATCATAGAAAGTGCTGTATTTTTTATTTGGCACATCATGTGTTGTTCAAGAAATTGCCCAATCAGAGGGCAGTGATAGGGCCAGACAGAGACACTGCATGGGCTAGCAGTCTGGCTCAGACCCAGGAAATAATTGACTGGCTAATGGTGCGAGAGGCTCTGATTAATGTGGGGCAAGTTGGCAAGCCTGCTCCCCAACAGCAGCCATGTGACGGTGAGGCAGGCAGGAGCCTCAATGGCTGCCATTGGAGGCTTCTGACATTTCAGCTCTCAGAGCAGACAAGCAGTGATGTGCAACCAGCGTCGGTCTGGAGCCAAAATAGACACCGTTCAGCTGGAGAACGCGGAAGGGGGACACTCTTGAAACCTTACCAGGGAAAGCACTTGTTTGTCAGCAAGCTAATGGTTAATGTCGGGCATTTTTGGCTTACATCATCCGTGCACTGATGATCCATTACTGCAAATTACTGTGCAGCTTCCCTAATAGTTAGCCACCATGCGCGCGGTGTAATAATTACTCCGGTGAGAGTGAACCTTAAGGGGCTTGTCTGGCTGGTGCTGTGGCGTTGGTGTGCTGCTGCACGCGCAGACCGTGGCGCGCTGTGAGGCGCCGAGTTTTTGAGGGGCCTTGTCAATTATGCAGCTTTTTCCTCGCTCTCCTGTCAGCACCCTCTGCGCTACTGCCTGCTCCAGCAGCCTTTGATCAGGCCGTCCATACGGGTGAGCCGGGCCTGGGCTGAGCCGGAGCTAGCAGAGCAGGCCCTGGCTGACACAAACACACTCGTACGCGAGCTGACACAGCTACAGATGCAGTAAATGCCAGCCCAATCTCCTTAACAGCCAAACAATGAGGGGAGGCATCATGGGTGGGTGGGAGGTGGGGAAGGAGGGGGGGGCAAGTTGTCATTGTGCTTGACAAAGCGAAGGAGGCCCATCAAACAACACATCCCATCTGGTCACATTGGACTTAGCGGGCATGGAATAACCCCTAAAACCCCAGAGCTTATTGTCTCCTGTAGAAATAAATATCTCCGCATGGCTTTTCTCTAGGGCTCACACAAAGCTTTAGCTCATGCAGTACACTATGGCAATGCTTATGATATATCATTTAGTGAAAAGTGGAATTAGCTAGAGATTTGGAGGAACATATTTCATTTACTTAACTGTAGATTACCATACATGAAATACTCATGTTTTATTGCTTTTTTCGTCATGTTAAGACTCCACATATTAATATGGCATTCACTGTAAGAAGTCATTTGCAGTGCTCAAACCAAATAGACTGGGAACCTGTTTTAGAAACAACTTTCTCCTTTAAAACAGAAGGAGGTGATTAAGCCTCACAGCCTTTTATTGCCACACATGATTTGTTCTGCAGCCTCTGCAAGACATGTAATCTTGGCAGAAGTAGCATTTGCCCTAAAATGAAATCCTAATAGCAATGTTTTTGTGGCAGTGAATGGAACAAAAGGACTACAGAATACTTCACAAGGCCTCACAACTTGGAGACCCAACACCTTTGGACAGCAATTCCCAGGGTGCCTCTTGATACAAGCTAAATCAGTTGAATGAACTCTGTCACCGAATCAGCCACAATAGTATCCAAACGGCAGCAAGGACACAATAAAAGTCACCCGCTGCTCGCAAAAAGCTTTGTCACCAAAATGCGTTGTGATGTACGATGATTTTCCATGCATTCACTTCTCAATTATGGATTGTGAGCCAAATGAATTCAGATGGCCCCCAAACACTGAACCTTCTGCTTGCTCCCATTAGTGTTTGGGAACAATGAAAAATACATAAGCTTTGTGAATATACACTCTGTGCAGTGTCTCTGTTCTGTGACAAGCTCCCCCAGTGCCACTTTAAAAGTTCTCTCTAAGTGGATAGCTCTTGCTTTAACTGGTGCCCACTTACCAACAGCCTGATTTTCTAGATGCTAGAGTGTTTCCTGGACAAACAGAAATGCAACAGATTGGACTAAGGATGGTACATTCCCCAAAAAGACATTGTCTTATAGTAGATAAAATAATGGCAGTTGTGTGATGAAGCAAGATTTTAATGCTTTAACTGCATTGCATTGCATGAAAAGCCCTGTTTTTGTTCTAACATTAATACATTTAAATACTTGTAAAACATAAATTTATCGTAGTAATTGTTACTTGATGAATTGACAAATCTAACTATTATACATTCTTATAGCCAACATTAATTCGCGTTAATATAATATAATATAATAATACACTGCAATAATACCTCCTGCAGTGTACTATTGTTGAAATTACTACTTTTCATAGAAAGATTATAGAGCTTTAAAGAGCGTCAGATAACCACAGTTGCAATGTACCTCTAGTAAGGACATTATACTAGTTAGGAGACTGAACAAATGCTGTAGTTGAAGGACAGTACTTGTTTAATATCTGAAGTTTAGGAACAATACTCTGGGGTAAACTCTTTCACTGACATGACAGTAAGTGTTGTTTGTTGTCAAAAATCGACTGTCCATGTTTCTCAGATGAAACATTCCACATTCGTTTTCATTGCACAAGGCTGACTCTTAAAACTAAACACAAGACTTTATTAAGAACTAAAGGTATATTGTTCCCTTGCACCCCTGAACATGCCATAGTCCACTTTACATGTCTTTTCTAGATAGAAACAAATAGATAAAAAAGTTTAGACTTGAATTCTGTTGATACAGCATGCTATTTGCATTTAAACTACATACCATACTGCTAGATAATTGAATAAATGTATCAAATTAATTACTTACTAATGAAGGTAAATACAACATTATGCAAAAGTTTGTGTATCCCTAGATGTCTTTTGTTGATTAACTGAAGTAAAAGCAACATATATTTTATACAAACATACATGTTTTTATAGGGTACAAAAATATCTGCGTGTTTTAGTAATTTCCTAGATTTAAACATACTGGGTAAAAAAAAATCAGTGACCAATAACTTTTGCACAGGCCATATTTATGTTTTTTTTTTTTTCCTGCAGAGGATAGTTATACTTAACTATATAGTTATACTTAATACTTATTTGATGAGGGACTGCCAAGCATTTTTATGCAAATAATTTAGATAATTGGGTGAATTTTTGTATCTAAATCACACACATACACGCACGCACACACACACACACACACACACACACACACACACACGTACACACTTGTGTGGGTAAGACAGTGAAACTCTAGACTTCTAAGGGTTAAAGTGTGTGTGTGTGTGTGTGTGTGTGTGTGTGTGTGTTCACTTGTCCGTATGTAAAGTGTATTAAAGTTGGTGTGATCTTTGTGCATGTGTTTATAGAGTACCCCAATGCACTGTGGCACTCTTTGGTGCAAGGTTGGGGAAGAGAGCATTACCCCCAGGCTCTCTGTGTTTCAGTAGCAGCGAGGCCTGCTTAATTTCTGCAGTGTATGTGCCGAGTGGCCCTCTGTCATCTCAGTGTGACTCACAGGTCCCTGTGCAGCCTGGCTGACCAAAGGCCAGGCCCAGCATATGACAGGCCCAGGCCCAGCACCGATTGGTGTAATGTGTTTTAATGAGCTGTAAGGAATGGTTCATGTTAATGTCCACTTCTGTATAATGTACAGACTCAAGGCTGTGCAAATTCAATTAACAGCAACAAGATGTCAACTTCAGCAGAGCAGACAAAGCGAATCTGTGCAATAAGTGCATTGTTTGACATTTCCAGTGCCACATGAAATATGTTTGTGTGCAAGTTTTGGGCCTCTCCAAATTAGAACAAATCGCCTGTTGTTGTGGAAAGAAAGTGTGTATAAAAATATATGTAGGTAAAGGGAGGAGATGAGACATGGGGAGAGCGAGAGGGAGGCGAAAAGATAGCTGTCTTATCTGGGTCCTTTGTGGGATGTCATGTGTGCGTTGAGAAAAAAGGATTGATGGAGACGCTCTGTAAACACACCATTACATGGAGGGTGTGTGTGCATGTGTGTGTGTGCTTGCCTTCTGATACATCAGTCTCACGCTGGGATTGTCAGAGTCACACATACACACACTACGGGTTGAGGCCTGCAGTGTTACTTTAAACAAAGTACGCCATATGAGGCTCTGCAGCTTAAAACAACAAGCCTAATTTTCAGACTTGCTCTTTAAGAGCGTTTTTTGTGGGGTGGGGGGCGTACATTAAGTGGTACTGCTTAGGGGGCAAATTATTATTACAACAGGAGATAAAGAATAAATGAAACATCTCCTCCCATTCTTGATGTAACATTTAACTTAAATTGTCAGAAACCTGAGAAACCTGTCTCTTTTCATACATCCATTTTACGTCTCTTTCAAAAGCATATTTCTATCACAAATATTGTTTCAAAGATATCAAAATAACAGAATACGACATTTGACGTTGGAAAAGTGGTGCTATTACGATTAAAGCGAGAGTGTTCTGAGTTTCGGCACCACAATGAGCGCCGCTGTTGCTGCAAGCTTTAGACAAATAAAAGAAGCCACCGTAGTCGCGCAGAGTTCAGCCTGACATAAGGGGAATATGAAAATCAGAAAAGGCAAGAATGGGACGGGTGGGGCGGGGGGTGGTAGGATGAGGCGGGTGGTGTAGGGAAAAAAAACGAATCATGTCTGATGGAAAACTAACTGAAAGAGTCTGAAATGTCAGATTGTACCAAAACCAGCAAGTCTTGTGTCGCCTTCAAATGCCTCCCGCTTGGAGCGAGAGACAGAGAAAGAGGGGAAGGGAAAGGGAGCGAGAGAGGCAGCGTAAAGAGGGCCCGCGTGTTTGTGAAAAAGACGTTTACGGCTCGCCTCCGATGCGGCACGTTCGCTCCACGGCGTCTGTCTGAGAGTCGGGGGTTTAGAAGAACAGAGAGAGAGGGATAATGAACAGCAGTGCCGCACAGCCACTAGTATTCTACAGAGCACACAAGCGTTCCTGCATCACCCCATCACTCCGATTAATTGAAACAATTTTCACCACCCACGCCTATGCTCGCTACCCCCAAATCTGTCTCCCTGTCTTCTCCACCCAGCCTCCACCCAAACGAAGGCCCCCAAAATCAAGTGAAGCACTGGGAGGCCTCCGAGAGAATCTCAGGCACTAGAAGGCGAGAAAAAGAGAGTGAGATCGAGAAAAAGAGAGAGAGAAACAGAGTGACAGACA
This sequence comes from Brachypetersius gabonensis, assembly GCA_037577145.1. Taxonomy (NCBI): domain Eukaryota; kingdom Metazoa; phylum Chordata; class Actinopteri; order Characiformes; family Alestidae; genus Brachypetersius; species Brachypetersius gabonensis. The sequence continues at coordinate 7,418,991 of JBBJLR010000111.1, forward strand.
GACAGAGAAACGCCGGTCCCCGTCACCACCTTTGGTCTGGGAGGCTTGTGACAGAAAGCGAGAGAATTGTGTTGTGTGTCAGTTGTGTGTATTGTGTATCGCAGCAGAAAATAATCGATTTACACAATCACCCTGTTACTGTAATCAGTCAGCAATGACATGATATCTAAAGTTCTTGAGTTTTTTGCTTGAACTGAAAGGTTAAAGCAGCTATCAAGTAATGACAGCTTATGACCACTAATTAGCCATGTGCAAACTTCATGTCTTCACACACTTTCTGTTAACCATTGGGTGTCAGACAGATCATCAAAGTTTTGTTCCAGTCCAGGAATGTGGACAGTCAGTAACCGCCGTAAACCGACGTCTAAAGTATTTAAAATAGATTTGCTTATGTGGTTTCTAGAACAAGGGACAAAAATTCATTGTACATACCCTAGCAAAAACGTTCTATGTAGAATACATTTAAAGGTTCTTTTAAAACATGCAAGGGGCTCTCCATCATAGGGAATAACCATTTAATCATGCAAAGGACATGGTTAAACATTTTTCATTTAAATTCATTTGTCATGATACGCAACTATTGCCTTGGAAGAATCATGGAAGAGACGTTTTTCAAAGGGTGCAGCTAAAAGCAGTAGCAACCATTTGGAACCTGCTTGATTCGTGTTACGTTTGAAAGAAGGAGTTAAATGATGATTTCAATTTGATGAATGGAGCTGCAGAGTACTTTGATAAACAGAGTGTGAAGCTAGAATATTTACCCTCCCCTCGTTGTCTTATGGCTGGGGATGCTGGTTTGAAAGTTGGCTAAAAGAGAGAGGGAGAGGGCTAAGGGTTTGGGATTAACAATGACATAACATGAAGAAGGCTCTGTCAGCAGCATGACACCTCGTTTCGCCCGCCATTGTCTGATTAACCCAAACAGCAAGCATACCATCCGCCGAGAGGATCACAGAGAGGCGGGAAAAATACAACTGTCAGGCTTAGGCACCAAAGCCTATTCCCGCCGTGTCTCTTCCTTGAAAAACAGACTTTAGAGGAGAAGAAATGAGGGAACACTGAGGAGAAAAGTGAGTGTGAGAGAGGAGAAAACAGAAAGAGTGAGAGAGAGGGGCTGAGGCTCACACATGGCCAGCTTACAGGGGATACAAACCCAAAGATTATGTTAATCTTGCTTTCTTTGTCCCCCGCGAAATGTTTTCATACTACGCCTTTTATCTGTGGAGGAAGGGATGTGAACCTCTTCAGTGGGTGACAGTGGACACTTTCTGTGTGGTTTCTGGGTAATTAGCACCAGTGGCAGGCCCTTTCTTTTGCTCTGTTCAAGCTTATGGTCTTCTTAGGGGCGGCAACAGAGGATTTAGCCCCTCAACCCTTCAGTGGGAGTTTTGGGAGTGATTCCCAGCCAGACTCCAACCACACCAACCATCTGCTGGTGCTAGCAGGATCAAACCCCTCCAAGTCTCTCACCAGCTCTGACAATCAAATGGACAGCTTAGGTTCAGACAGGTGACCGAATTCATAAGGACATTCAAAAGCAGAGATAACGCTGGAGTCGTAGACAGCAGATCTTGTTGGTCTATATGTCCTTTTATGTGTAACTTCATTAATATTAGAGCATCAACAAATAAGTAAATCAATTTCTGTATATACAACTAATGTGATGAAGCTCTTTCTAACTGTACACACCAAGAAGATTTACTGCTTTTTGTTTCAATTAGAAAGAAAAAATCCTTAGAAAGAAAAAAAAAGAAAAAAAGTTGCAACTCTTAATGTTAGTGTGGACATGGGGGGGCACTCTGACCCTAATCTTTTCTCAGGAGGTGACAATCTTTAGGAGAGGCCAGCCACCACCAACAGCCACACGAGGAGACCAGCAATCCCACATCAGACACAGAGCCTGCAGCTTACTCCCATCACGGCATCTTGGACCATTCAGCTGGAGGTCAGAGGTGCTCCTCAGATAAAGTGCAACACAAGGAGATCAGTAGGGCAAGGCACTCGGGCTCGAATCCAACCTGAAGAAAAGGAGTGAAAGTGATATGTTCTCATGCACAATCCCGGCTCCAGAAGTTGCTTCTTCAGGAGCTTCATTTTGTCGTCTTCTGCTCCTTTTGATGTTTTCCCTTTGACTTAAGGTTCTTTTTCTCTCTCAACGATGCCTCTCCTCTCCACTCCAAAGACTGAAGCTCTCTCTTGCTCTCTCTTTTTTGTGGCCTGAGCTGCTTCTGATTGTCGCTGTCACGGGTGCTTTGTCTTACACAGTCCTTCCCTCACCCGCGTTAAGGCAAAGGGGGGCGTCATCAAAGCCTGGCTGAGATAGACTCACCACCACTAGATTAAAGTCTTATTTTCTGCATGATAAAGTAGCTACCTAGGGGTGGTATTAACTTAATATGTGAAAGAATGTTATTGAGAGAGAATAAAGTGTCAAAAAAAGCCCTGTCATTCTCTCTGTAATGTCCTAATCCTGTGGCCAACAGTGGGCCTTGGGCCGGCGTCTGCGTTAATCAAGCCAGTGTCCATCTGTATACCCTGTCTTTTAAGCTGTTTAAACTTTGCCTAAACTCAATTATTGTCTCTGAGAGAGCAAGATGGCATTTTAAGTTATGTGAAAGAGGATTCGACAGGGACGAGAAGAAAAGCCTGTGTTAAGGCGAGGAGGTGTCAACGCCACCAATTTAAGTTGAGCTAAACAGATTAAGGGCAGAGTCTATGGCCCTGAAAAACAACGTGACAATGAGTTAAAGAGAGGAAGAATCTCACTTTCAAAGCATCCTCTAAACTGCCAAAGCAATCTAATCACAGTGGATCTGAGAAACTGTGCCCCAGCATATATTTGCCTCTTTACACCTCACACGGAGCGTCCACTGAAGGTTTGAAACGTCCTGAGTACTCAGATCCATGTTGCTTACGAGACAACACTGGTCCCACAAGCAATTTAACTCCTAGTTGTAGTCAAATGAAAAGAGTTAGCATATAGTCCCCCTTTTTTTGCTGATCTTCACTGATGGATGTGTTTTGGAGTCCCTTGACTCCTTGCTCAAAATCGCTGCTCTTAAAGCCTTACTCTGCTCTCAGAGGTGCTGGCTATCATGCAGACTATATTAAGCAGCCCATGCATTTTCGCAAAGTGTGACATGCTGGATTTTAGCTTAAATGGTTTGAAACAATTTTGCTCCAAATATATTATCTAATACACTGTGTGTACAAATATTGTTGATGTTAAACTGCAATAAAGTGCAATAAAGCAGGAAGACAGTGGCAACTACAAACTTGCATGGTTTGCATGTTTTCTTCACTACTAGCTGATGATAATCAAAAGTGGGTTTATGATAACCACCAACTAGCCTACATCACTGTAACCACAATCACCACAGAGAGGAAAACAATAAAACAGAACACTTACGATTGCTGTTTTTGCTTTAACTACGTAGTAACTATAAGAACCCAGCTCATAGGTACATCCCTGGGACGAACGTATCACTGTCACATTTTTGTGTTTTCCTTGCTCTAACACACCCACTGCAATGTATGAAGGGTTTGTTAAATAGCTGATTTGTCATACTAGGCTAGAAAACCTCAAAAAGGTAGTGGTACTCGAGCAGGGCGATGGGGAGTACTGCTACTACCCAGGGATCTTTGTTCTGCTCCATGATCTCTCTGACACTTTCTGTCCTGCACTTTCTGTCTAAAGCTGTAATAGCAAGTGTTTCAGTTTTAGGAGAGCACAGTGTAAATGTCCTGGAAGTGTGATGCAATTAGGATATCAGTCAGTTGCTTCCTGCCTGTTGGACACATTGCACATTATCATCCAGTGGTACCTCCAGCAGCGAGGAGCCCACTCTGCTTCAGTTCACTCGGCTAAAATCTCTCAACCACAAACCAGCTGGGGAATGTAGCACGGATGCTATGCTTCTTAAATGCGTGTGCTTTCCTTTAAAGTGGGCAACTAAACTGTCATCCAGACACTATTCGTTTCAAGCGATGCCCAGGCCCTCTGAAGGCTGAAAAATAGAACTGCATGAAAAATTTCCCTAATTGATCAGATCTTCTGCCTGTTGGCTACTGTTTAATATGTTCTCTAACCAAGGCAGCCATGTAAAACGGATAAACAATTTCACATTTGGCAAAGCACATAAATTCTGTCTCTCTTCTGTCTCTCTCTCAGAGTGGCATTTCTGTTCCATATGTGAACTAACAGACCACTCATTCCTTCAGCACATGGTCAAATGAAGGAGTAGTGGTGTAAAGAAACAGAGTCGCCTCCTCCGGAGCACGAGCATATCAAATCTACTTAGCACAAAACGGGCGCTTAGCCTTAAAAGGCTGCACTGTACACTTGATGGGACACGTAAATGGGTGCATTTGTGCGGCAGCCCTTAGAATTGCTGACCTTCACAGTGCTTTATGGCTCTGTAATGGTGCAAGTGCACTGTGTTGAAAGAAAAAAACGAGGTCTTCCAAAAAGCCGGCCATCCAAGGACTGATCCCTGGACTGCTTACAGAATTGTTTGAGGGCACTCCTTGTGACCGTCCATAGTGAAGACTAAGGGGTGTGATATTTTTAAAATTCTCTGTGAAAAAAGCATGAAATAATTTATGTAAAGCCATTTTCACTCAGGGGCTGTTTTTATGTATAGGCCTATTACAAGTTTTAGAACGCACATAGCCATCCCCATTTGGACTGCATAAAATTCAACGTCAATCTCAAACAAATGTTTTATTCTTGTATACTTAATTTGTAAAACTGCAGCATTAGCAAGGTCCCTCAGGCCATAAAATCCGATCTAGTTGTTTTTGTTTGAATGATCCTTGGCAATTAGTCATGTTTTCTCATGGTTGATACATTCATTGGATGTATCAGTTAATCAGTTCTAGCTTACTCTATTGTCTTCACATCAGAGAAAATACTGACTAGTACTTAATCCTGGATAACATGCAACATATTCAGTTTTGCAGTATTTACAGCTTTGGCCCGCTGTGGTAAACATGAAAACTCCCAAGAATACAACGTCAGCACACATATGTGAACTGAACATTAACTAGTCACGCGGCTTTTCTTGATGCCAATAAAGGACAACTGAGGTCGTTAAGTTTTACGCTTTAAAGCTTTAAAGATGAGTAATGCTTATTGTTTTTTTTCACCACCCACTTCCTGACACCACAGAAAGATGTCACTGTGAAGCATGCTGGCCTGGAGGAGCAACCCACCCGTGTGACCTCAGTGACATGTAGAGGTAAGAGGACATGTTCTCCTTTCCCCCGGCGCGGATCCCCGGGAACAGTTTCCCACCTAAGCAGCAGTCAGGCCGGAGAGCGCGCTGCACCTGACATGCTGTAGCAGGGCATTAACCTGGAGAGAGGATGAGCAAGGGACCGGGCACAGTGAACGCACCCAGATTAACAGTGAAAAAAGAGGATGCCATTGTCACTGTGGGTTTGTGACAGTAGAGAGCAGTCGCATGACCCTGCTGGGGCAGAGAGGTTTAGGCCAAGTGGGCTACCACACTTCGGAGAAAAACAGATTAGGTGATCCTGATTTAAGGTGATATGGGTTGTCTTCAAGCAGTTGTGGTGCATCTATAATGCCTACAATTTCTCTTATAGTTTGACTCTGACTTGTGCCTCAGACTAATTGACCTATCCATTGTCCGCTCAGACATTCATTTATGGCTTCTCTTGCCAACTTTACAGAACATCTTCTTCAATATAATGAGAATTTGTAGCAGTAACTTCATTTTTGTTTAAAATATGTTGAATTTCATCTCACAGCATTGGTCAAATGAGCTGCCACATCATATCGTTGTAACTTCTTTTGGTCAGCCATACATTTATATTCTTTGGACGGTAACTATCAAGAAGAGCATCCTTAGTCTGTCAGCTTGCCCAGTCTAGCCGTTTCATAAACTCTTCCTGGGCCTGCATGAATTATTTTAAAATAGCAAAAATATAATACGAGTCTAATTAAACTTGTTTGTAAGTCAAACCAGTGATATGTTATGTGAGATTATTAAGCTTGTGGTGTCCATTTCTACCACCCTGCAATCTGTAAACAGTACTTTAGTAATATCTCTTGATAGTTCAGCACCACATTCAAGGGCCAACTACAGCAATGAAACAACCAAATGATTACTGGTACCGCACATAAATATTTAACTGTTGTACATAACGACTACAGCAGGTCACAGTTTTACAGCTGTATTACACATAAAGTCATTGTAAAGCGCTGCATAGATTAATGAACCTAAACAATTGTAATTCCTTTACTGTGAGAGTCAGATGTGAGTAGGTCATTAAATGGTAATGTTTAATGGAGAAACTTTTCATTTGCCTCATAAGACGCAGATATTTGTGTAAGCTGTGTTAATCAGCTCCAAGCTGACAGTGATGCAGACATTCAGATAAGATATGTTTTGCTAATATTGTCCTTAAAGCACCGATAAATTATTTGATTTTTCCTGTTCATTCTCTGGTTAAAAAAATTATATTATTAACCTATTAGTATTTGATAGATTAGCCCTTCCACTCAATTTTATGAGCACATAATTTAACTGAATGAATACAGTAACTTTATTGTTTTTAAATGGGTTAAAAAGAGCTTCAGCATTTCATTTGGGGCCAATAAAATCCCATAAGTGACCTGTGTCTAGTTCGATCCCTCGAGCTGGTTCTCATTCCCTTGCTCAGTGTAGAAAGGTTTCATAAAAAACTGGACGTTTCTAGACATTTTACCATGAGGAATTGCAACGTTCACTGACGTTTTGGTGGGTTTGCTAAGACAGTGGTAACAAGACATACAAACATGTGTGTGCAATGAGCTCCTGTGTGTCTGTGGGCCTGCATAATGACTAGACAGAGGAGCAGTGAAGCTCACACTTATCCTGATGCTCATTCTACCACAGACATGCCATTGTCTTTCATTAGAATTCAGCCTGGCCAAGAGCATTCATTTTACAACACTTGTCAGAGTATAGATCCCTCATTAGCCCCAAGTCTGGAGCAAGACGTGAACATGGGCCCTGTCAAAGGCAAGGAGAAGAGGAATAGCATTTATGTGTATTTCTCATACTGGAGCTCAATGAGTGCATGTACCTTCAGCAAGAGCCCGCTAACATGATAAGAAATAATGGCATGAGGCGGAGGAAGGTATGAAAGAATAAAAGAAATGACCTCAGGACAATCTAAATAGGGAGGGAAACACACATCCCTAACTGACCACTCATCCTCCATCACAGTCATATTTTTTCCACTTCATGCTTGGATTCCCCGTGAAGCAATTTCCCTCTCTGTAAACAAAACACACATTTGCACAGAAAATTACAAACACAAGGAGAAGGCTGCTTTACACTCAATGCTTTGGACATCGCTGCTTCTCCAAATGGGAGAAAAACAAGACCCTTTATATCCAGTTACGAGGAAAGAGCACTTCGGCATGGATAAGTGTTTTTCATAGTGGGGGTGTGGGCAGCAGCAGAGTCCAGATTTGTGTTGACATTTCCAGCGTTGAAAGTTTGTAGGACAGCGAGGCTCTAGACAGATGTGCACACACTCAGAGACAAGCTTTAAAGAGCATTAAACTAATCCATTTTGGGAGTCTTCCCAAGGGTGTCACGAAGGCGGTTTCAGAATCATACGTTTGCAGCTTCTGCAAGTTTTGAAGTTTATAGGTTTTAATTCAGCCTCCTAATAGAAACGCACAAAATGAAGCTGGAACACATGGATCCACAAGAAAGGCAAATCCCATCTGACATATATATGTCCTATATCCATTTATAAAGAACTTAATAAATGCTTTGCCCCTTTTCCTCCTCAAAGCTATTACTCAGGAGAAGACACACTCCTTTGGGCATAGAATAAAATTCGGTTGTCGTTGAAAATGAAGTGCTGTCAGGTGCTGCAGTGATTTAAAAGACATTTTATGTAACAAATTTAAATAAAAATAATATTGGTAAACATATTTAAAAGAAAATTACACAACGGCATCATGAAATATCACATGAATTAGTGCTTCATTTGTCCACTCTTTTTGGCATTTATGTTTACGTTCTTCCAGTTACAGTGATAGCTGTGTCCTGCCAACTAAAGAGGAACATTATGTTCCTCTTCAAAGGTACAAAAATTCACTCCAGTAGCTGCCCATACACAGCTCAGCTGCCTTACATATTTTAACTCTAAATACAGTTTCTGTATTAAATAATACAGACAATTGGACTCCTAACTACCATTCAACGCCTCATTGACAAAGACAACCAAAACTGTCACTCAGATAAAACACTTTAATCTTTTATCTTTGGGTGTAGATTTGTAATTGAAATCACTTGGATGGTGTGAGGCAGAAGATGCAAATACTTTTCAAGATTGAAACTGTTTAAGAAGCATGCAAAAAAGACCACCAGAAGCTCTAATAAAGGTAAAGAGGGTGGAGGGTGGAGGGTGCAGGTAGCTCAGTGGCTAGGATACTTGCCTCTGGTCCAAGAGGTCGTGGGTTCAAATCCTACCTTCAGCAAAACCACCACTGGGTCCCTGAGCAAGACCCTTAACCGCAAGTTGCTCCAGGGAGACTGCCCCCTGTGGTTAGGGAATGGAAGCCACTTTGGATAGAAGTGTCTGCCAAATGCCGTAAATGTAAATGTAAAGGATGGGCTAGTGCTGGGCGGTATATTGGTTCATACCTAAAACTGATTTTATTGTTGTTATGATAGGATTTTTTCTTACACTCCAATACAATTTTAGGTGGCACAGCTGGAAACTGTTTAAGGGGGACCTTTTTCACTGCTGCACCGCTGAGGGAAGGAAACTTTTCACTTGAGTAATGAAGCTCTGTGTGAGAGTCGAGACGTCTCAGATAAACAGCATGTGGATCATAAGGCGTAAAATATTACTTTTAGGGAGTGTGTTTTTGTGCAATTTCTTATTTTTTTGTTTTTTTGTGCATGTATTTTTTCAATAATACTTTCATTTACAGTAATATTAATACACCTGCCGTTGTTGTCACCATATGTGTATGATTCTTTACGTCACCACGATCCTGAGTTAACAAAGACAGTCCAAACTAAGAAATAATCCCCAAAGTATGTTTTTATCTCAGCATTACAAAGAAACATGTTTGTGTTTAGCTTTTAGTGGTTAGCTCTTTATGTCTCGGCGCAGACATATAAAGCATTTAGTCCGACAGAGTGGACACATAACCGCATTAAAGAAAAAATGCAACTTCTTACTGTGCATCATGCCTGTATTTATCCTCAATAAGACCACAATTTGGAATAAGTGAGCAACACGGCGTCTGTTTTTTCTTGCCTAGAGATTTGTAATGGCTGAAATTTCCTGAAGTGCCTTGTTCATTATGTTCAAATGTTTAAGTACTGTTCAGTAAATACTACTGACTACTGTTCAGTACTTTTTAACATGTAATGTATCTGGACTCAAAGCAATTATATTATTACTGGAAGTTGCACACTTATTTTGTTTATTATTTATTTGCCTAAATATTTATCATTTAATGGAGGTAAGATTGTATTAAAAAGTCACTTTAATGCTCCATACTGTGCTGAAAAACCAATAAGTAAACTAGAATGACTAGAAGTAAAATGAATGAAAAAAGACAATAGGAATGTATTAAATAAAAATCTCCGAATTAAAATGTGCAGAAATATATTTGTCCCATACTCAGGTGGTGTTAATTTATTTTCACTCAGTTTGATATATATATGATCTGTTTGTTGTGGCTTGTTTAATGTTTACGTATATATTAAGTGCAAATAAAAATACTGTGGGCTGTGTGGAGATGTGTCATTGTTCTAACCCTTTGGGATAAAGGCCTTATTCTGGTCAGCAGGGTTAGCAAAGAAAAGGTCACATAGCTTATTAATCCTGGCTCAGTTAAAGGGGATTTCAGCAGCTCAGCATCTATCTGTTTTCTTTTCTCCTTAATAACAATTTCCGCAGTGTAGATTCCTTCTCATTATCTGCAGAGTGTACACACTCACACCGTGTAGCAGAATTATGACAGATATGACGAGGGAAATTAAGTTACACTTTAAACTGTAGAGAGTCTAATTTCTTCTAGCATAAACTCTAACATGGTTTTCCTTATGTCAGAGGAAGAAAAGGGGAATATAGTATAAAGAGAATAAAATGTGGGTGCAGTTTGAGCTTAGGCTCAGGGTAAACAAAAAAAAACCAAAAACAACTCAGAGGTATTATTCTTAAGTGGTTGCTGTTCTGTGTTCTGCTTACTGTAGTTTAAGGGCACAGAATCTATAAACAGTTTTATAATAAAAAAAAGAACAGAAATGTTCAGGTTGCCCAAAAGGCAAAACAGTAGAAAAGGCAGTAAGCAGCTAAAAGAAACTAGGAAGAGTGCAGGACTGGAGTCAATATGGAAGTATACATATCTAGGTGAGCTTTCTGTTGAAATATTACAGTGTCTCTATTTTGTACTCTTCTATTACATCAATAGGAAACACCATTCTTAACATTCTTAAGCTCCTCAGATTAAATAGATCCAATCAGATAAGACACCTGACCATTACACTAACAGGGACTATACATAGACTTTATTATTGATTAGGTCCCCCTTTCCAGGTTCCACAGCTTCCATTCTTCATGAAAGGTTTCCATAAGATTTTGGAGGATTTCTGTGGGAACTGGTGTCCAATTGTTCTGTAGAGCAGTTATGAGGTCTGGCACTGATGTTAGTCGAGAAGGTCTGGCTCACGATCTCCGTTCCAGTTCATCCCAAAGGTGTTGGATGGGGTTGAGGCCAGGGCTCTGTGCGGGCCAGTCAAGTTCTTCCACTCATACACCCATGTCTTTATGGACTTTGCTTTGTGCACTGTGGCACAGTCACACTTGGATAGAAAAGGTGCTTTTGTCCATGTATCAACACTACATGTCTAATACCTTTCTACACAGTAAAATGTCTTAATACAGGCTGTTGTTTTGTTGGAAAGGTCTGCAGACCATCACCCAAAGCAGACCATTCAGTTTCTTAAGAGTACTGTAATTTGAGAAAACATTTGAAAAGTCTAATTTAAAAAAATGGTTCTTGTTCTTTTTAGTTATGGGAAGCAGTGGTATGTTCTTTTGTGTGGTAATTTTAGTGACTGTGACAGCCACAGCAGAGTTAATTGTGAATGTGTAAACAGAATTTCACAACAATTTGAATTTCAAACTTTAATCTAAAAGTCTTAATGTTAGTCTTTAGTAGTGGAAAAATGACCACACAAGGCAAAGGCGCAAAAATGTTGCTCCTGCCTTTTGTGACGATACAACTTCGTCATTGTAGCCACCTGTTAGATGCATTTGACTTACAGTTCCATTATAAAAAAAAGAAATGAGACAGGAGGAAATGTATAAATCAGAAATTTGGTTGGACCATCACTGTTATATATACCGTGTAATATATGTTTACATTACATACAGTAAACACAGTAGGACTGATTCTCTCATTTTGTATGTTACACTTTAATGGGGGTAGCCCATTTACCTTGTTGACCTGTACATACGCCACAGACTTATTTATGTAATGCTTATTAACTGGAGCTGTTAAACTGAAACATATTTCTGTTGAGAAACTCAGAGCCAAACGGATGGGAGAAGCTGTCGAGCCTCTTAGCGCTTTACGCTCCCCACACTCAGGCCTGGCCTGGCCCTCTCTGGCAGCCATCCTCTCTCACACGCAGAGCTCACACACTAGTATTAGCCGAAGGGTGATGCGGGGGGGAGGGGAAGACGCCATTGGAGAACGCTGCAAATCTGTCCACCTCGTTAATGATCAGCCTAATTGAATTCCGCTAATTAGCCGTGTGCTTGGTGGATTCACTTGCTGGTCTTGCATATGGGGTGAGAAGGGGGGAAAGACCTGGTGCTTTCAAATCCAGAGAAATCTTGAGGTGCAAAAGCACCATCGGCCTTTCTCAGCACCCCTATACACACACCCCCTTCACACACATACACACATACACACACACACACACACACACACACTACCACCACCCCCTCTCCAATGCTGGCGGGGCCTAGAGGCACTCTTTGCAGCAGAGCGGCCAATATAGGTTAAGGAAGGCTCTCATGCTCTGTGATAGGGAGCAGGCAGTGGAATTTAAATTCTGATGACATTTACTGTCAGGCAGTATTAGTGTGCTGGCGTCCTCCTTATCCTGGGCACAAGGCTTACTCAGCAGAAGCAAGCCTGAGGGCTGGAGAAGGCCTCTCTCTTTCTATCTATCTAACACTCTCTCTCCCACTCTCTTCATCTAACTCTCTCACTCTTGCTCTCTCTTGCACTTTCTTTATCTTCCTTTCATGCTCTCTCCTATCAATCTTTTTTTCTCACTCTCGCTATATCTATATGTATTTATTTCTTTCTATCTATCTATCTATCTATCTATCTATCTATCTATCTATCTATCTATCTATCTATCTATCTATCTATCTATCTATCTCACTCTCACTCTCACTCTCTCTCTCTCTCTCTCTCTCCATATCTCAAAAAACTAACCACTTTACATTGTTTATGTATTGCATTGTTCATTTATACCTTATATTTATATGTATCTTTATAGTATATATGTGTGTGCACGTGTATGCATATCTACATACATATATTTATGAACAGCATCAGTGCAGTGGCTTTTTGGATCTAATGTGTTTGTGCTATACTACAGCTATGAATTCAGGTTGAACTTGGCTTATTTGTTTGTATTTTGTGGTTTGAATTCTCCTTTCTCTCTTCACTTGGGAAGTAAATGAAATCCCATTTTTGGTTGTGAGATATTTTGTAATGGGTTTTTGTTAGTTGCTTGGCGATTTCTCATGATGAGGTGTAGTAGTATATAATTGTGTCCCTGCCAGGCATGACAGTAAGCAGACACTTTCTAAATCTTGTGTGATGTGTGTATCCTCCTACCATCTCTGTGCCGGTGTTACATTGTAAAGCTCAAGACGTTGCTAATGAAAAATGGTTCAGACGAAGTACAAATGAAAAAGCACTGAGCGAAGTAGCACTGATAGCATTAACATTAACAAAATTGTCATGGATTTGCTTCAAGCTTAGAGATTCTGTGTGTGTGTGTGTGTGTGTGTGTGTGTGTGTGTGTGTGTGTGTGTGTGTGTGTGTGTGTGTGTGTGTGTG
>JBBJLR010000111.1:7486261-7498787 GCA_037577145.1 Brachypetersius gabonensis
CATTGTATTATTACACATGTGTAGTCACATATATTGTCACTATGTCCAGAAAAATAACTTCTTGAGGGAGCGAATGACAATATACATTTTTTATGCAAGTTAAAGTAAGTAATTATGGGCCATTTCTGTTGGTCCACTGATCATTAAATTTTTACATTTTAAAATTATGTTAAAAATGAAAAAACAAAAAAATATTTTACATTGACAACAATGCTACATATATATTGCATTTGCATTTTATATGTGTCTTGTGTAAGAAAGAGAGAACGCGAGAGAGAGAGGTAAATAAACACCATATGTTTATATGTCTGGGTATGTGCTTGTGTACATGTGTATACCTGCAATATTTTCATTTATATTTTATCATGGCACTCTCAATCGCAGTCTTAAGGCTGAGCGGGGCATCTGGCTTTCTGGATGGACCGATACACGCTGAGCAAAGCATTTAATCAGCAGCTTTGATAAACATTTGGCACCTAATTGATGGGCTTCTGTTTCTGACGCCCACAGCCCTGGGCGAAAGATTGAGACAAAGACAGGTTTTCAGCAGCAATTTCAGGATTTCTATCCACCCCCTCCCCTTCACTGCCCCCCCCCACCCCCCCCACCCACGCGTCAGCCCACCTGTCACTCAGCCTGACATAAGGCCGGGGGATATCAAAGGAAGAGAGGACTTTTCATCTCGAGGAAGCTCGGGCATGGTTAATGCGAAGAAAGTTCAGAAATGTTAAAAAATATGTGCAAGCGAGTAACAGTCAATAAGCTATGAAGATCCAACGTTTCATTGATTGACTAAAGCAGTCTTCCCTCAGTCTGTATCATAGCCATCAATATAATCTGCACTTCACTCCAGACGTGCTTCGCATTCAAAAATAACAAGGTCAAGATGTGTTTGCCAAATCTCTTAATATCACTTTTCTTAGATCATTTAGTATAATGGTGTTTTTAGATAGCAGCTGTCAGTTTATCTCAAGAAAAACCTGCAAAGGCCATGTTGGTCCTCCTCTTACAGAGATGTGTTTGCAATGCAGCTCTGGTGCTTCAGGCTTAATGATGTATGAGCATCTTACCCTGTGAGGGATCATTCTTTTTTTTGTTACTTGTATTTTAAGTGTGCCATTTTTGCCCTGTAAAATACATGTTTAACTGTGAAGAAGGAGGTGAGAAGTTTCTCTTTCCTATCAGTGGAAGTGTTTACAGGTCTCAAGGGTCAACACAGTGAGTGTGTATGTGGTTGTGTGGGTGTGTGTGTGTGTTTGTGATGGTGTTTGTGGAGGGCTCTTTATAGTGCCCAAAGCATTATGGGACCTCAACATTGTAAAAGATGTCTGGGGATTGGCTGGAACTTGCCCATAGCTCAGTTTCTGAGATCAGGCTGCTTTGCCCTTCTAAACTGCTCCTGTTTAGAGTAGAGATGAGAGAAACTGGGCTCAGACTATGGGCTCGTCTGACTGCAATGGTGGAATGGCCCGAGGAGCTTACTGTAAAACCTACTTTGTCAAGTTTGCTCAACTGGTTTATGGGAATAAAAGAATTGCTTTGACTCATGTGGCTTGATCTTGGATAATTTAAGTAGTAGCTTAAGATAAAATACACAAAAAGTTCAGAATATTTGTCAATGTCTGTTAAATGATGAGACAGTCATGATCCTAGAAAATTAACTTTATGTGTAATGTATAAAACCAACATAATTTGTAATTAGAGGTGATAAGTGCAAAAGAGGCAAACAATTTCGGCTAAGTAGATAGTCAAAGCAACTTGTTTTCCTTTGTTTATATGGATCCATAAATCATATGAGTAAATTTCATGTGCTTTTACAGTTTACCACATTTTTTAATAATTTTTATAATATTTTTAATAATGACCAAATATAGCGTGCTGTGCAACAGGGTAAATGGGGGTTGATTTTTCCCCTGTACCCAGAGAAAGTGAGTTAGAGAGAGAGTACAGTTGTACAGTTGTGTTCTTTAGGCTTTCCAGTCATGGATGGCGAGGGGGGGGGGGGGGGATTTGCGTAACCGGTTGTGCATCTCAGAAGGTCTTGTCTTTAAAAACTACTATGCTTTTATCAGTTCACTTAAAATGAGCATCTCAAACTACTCACATGCTACTTTCTCGGGATTAAACAAATATCTAATTCTACAACATTAGAGACTACTTTCAAGATTTGTTCAAGATCTGTGTTGTTGGAAACAAGAACTTTATATAGTGATTAAAAAATGTGCTTTACTGTTTTCAAAATGCTATTATGTCCAAAATTGTTACAAATGGATATGCAACAGTTTGGAATTCTTTAAATATACTGTTTAAACACACAATGTGATGACATCATGTACATGTGTGCTATTTCAGCTATAGGACAAGATCAACAGTATTTTTTCCTCAAGTGTTCACTGATGCTGATGCTCTACTTCTGCCCACCGGTACCAATACGCCGTTTCAACTTTACACATTTGTGTCAGCAAAGTGGACAATAACACTCACTAAGTGGGCAAGAAAAAAACATCAAACCAAAAAGTTAAGCACTAGACCAAGCCCATAGCCATTCAACTACGCCAAAAACCCCCACCACCAAAAAAATAAAAGCACTAATAACCGCATAGGAAAAACTAGCCAAGTGGTGCGCAATTACGGTCTATCTTCTTATATACTCACAAACACAACCTTTATTGCGAGACTACAAACTTACACTTTATTGTGTATAAGCACATATTTGACATGTATTAATTATTATTTTGGACAGCAGTATATGGATGCCTGTTGTAACCTAACAATTTTATTTGATATTTATTTATATGTTTTTGGGTTTTTTTGGGGGCATTTTTTAGATGGGGTGGGGGTTTGTGGGGGGGGCTTTGTGAGTACATCTGAATATCGTCCCGTCAAGGTATTTTATAATTATGGATTGCACTAAACACATGGCCGTACTCTTTTCATCACAACCATCTTAGTAAGTGTGAGTCAAAATCATATCTGATCGTCCTTCTTCACCATGATGTACAGGGGTGGTGGTGGTGGTCTAGTGGGTAGGATCCTTGCCTTTGGACCAAGAGGTCAGGGGTTCTGAATCCTACCTTCAGCACACCACCACTGGGAACCATAACCTTAAGACTGCCTCCTGTAGTTAGGGAATGGAAGTTGCTTTGGATAAAAGTGTCTGCTAAATGCCATAAATGTAATGTATTTCAGAGGGAAATAGTGTTTTTCAGAAGGAAATACTGCTATACTGGAAATACTGGAAATACTCTTGCCCTCTTGTGCATGTTGATGTAACCAAACCTCAGAACGTTTTAAGATGCAGCAGAAGTCACTACATTCTTGTCTTTTTGTCTTTTAAAGGCAAGAGATGATAAAATGTGCTTAATATGACCAGAGATATCAAGAATGTAAACATCTAACTGACTAAGATAGCTTTTAATACAATAGCCAGTGCTTACTGGTTCTTCATGAGCCCAAAATGGTCCCATTGCAGATATTAAGTCATCGTGTGCACCATTTCTGGAGTTCGCTGAATTCTTCTTAAGTTTTCGCTGTACTTACCTGTCCACAGGCTTCTTAGAGAAAGCTGAAGGTCTCCATGTGACTGTATTACAGTTCATTACTGTGAAACTTCACACATGGACACATCAATTTAAAGGCAGCTAGACATGCTGGCAGAGTTTAAGTGTAACGAAAGTTGAATATTGAAATAAATAAGTGTAAAAACTTAAAGGTAAAACATTTTGATGTATATCATACAGCAGGGCAGATGTAAATAACGTCTGTAGTAATCTCTAAGGGTAGATCTATGTGCTCAGGAGAATACACCCACTCATGACTTAGAGCAAAAGTAAGTCTGGATAACCCATGCCATTTGATATTTGTTTATTTTTAGGTAGTAAGGAGTGTATGTGTTCACGAAGACAGACTAAACGTATTCCAGCACTCTCGTTCCACCTTTATCTTGACCTCCCATGAACTTCATGAATTTTTTAATGAAGTGCATTGGAAAGACGTCGACCATTTCAAAGTAGATGGTATATCAATGCTATTGATGAGCGCTCTGTACGAACACTCCATATATGTTTCATGGTTAAACTTGTTTCACGGGGCCTGCGGAGAGGACAAGAGGAATCTTCACTACATGATTCTCACTGACATTTAGTATCTTTTTTTGTGAGGGAGGTGAAATACAGTCTGCTTGTCACTTCATGCAGCTTGGAAACATTTACAGGAAGTAAAAATGAGCACCAACCATCAGCCAAAAAACATCTATGTGCATGTGGGGTCAGCTGGTGGGAAAATTTTGCTGACATAAAAGCCCCCCTCACAAAGAGGACATCGGAATGTGGTTGTTTTTGGCATCCACATCATTTTACTTACTGGCAGCCAATGACTAACAGTTTATTTTGGGTTCCTGTGGAACAACAGGACCAGCGCAGGGGCTGATTTGTACTAGCCCAAGCTGTTTTATGCCAATTTACACTGATTATTTGTAATTCAGTGTTAAATGTGTTGGAGTGTTTGTATGTAGTGAAGCATTCAGTTTCAACTTGGCACACTCTGCAGTTAATAAAGATGGTTGGCAGATCTGGTTCTAGACTGTGATTGCCTTAGACAGGCTCAAAGCATGCATAAAATACTCTTAATACACATGATTATGAACTTTAATTTTTTTACGCTGAGAGTCAGAGACAAATAATGAGCAAGACTTTACATAATAATGTTTAATGCAGAATATTTTAATTTGTCCAATTTAAAGCCTGTATGTATCTCATTTTCAAAATGCTGTTATGCAAATTTCTGTTAGTTCCCCTATGCAATTTGCTGTATTAAGTTGCACCAAGCTAATGGTAGTGTAGAGTAGGAGTAGAGAGAAATTTGGGTTTTATAACATGGATATTTAAAGCTTATGAATGCCTATTACAGACATTTAGATACAAGTTCAGTAATGTTTTGATCATTAATTTCTTTGTTCTGATTGTTTTATAGCTGTGAGGTAAAACTCTCAATCAGCATTTAAACCTTTAACATTGAATTCCTCCAGCAGTTGCACAATTTAATTGCTATAGTTAATTGCTTACATGTAATGCTGCAGTGTGTGAGTTATAATGATAGGGGTTATTATTACTTATTGAAAATAAGTCATTGTCAATTAAGCCCAATCCAATATTATGATCAGCTGGCAGTGAAGATATAAGTAAACCCTTAGAAAGTGGGAGTTATTATTGTTCTCTTTCTATGCTATTTAAATTGTATGTTACCATAATTAATCAACTGTAAACATAACAAAAAATATTAACAGGAATATAATTAGACTATTCCTGTTTTTTCGTTTCCACAAAATGTGTAACCAACTTACCAATTTACAAACTTTTATATTGCATTTTGCACACATTGTTCAGCTTGTTTCAACAAACTATGAGTAAGAAATCATTAGAATGTAATCAAAATATGTTTTTTTTGCACTGGTTATTTCTGTCACATCTGAGGGTTAATGCTATGATTAGATTAATCTGGAAGGCATACAGAAGAACAGCATCTTGCTGTTTCGATGTCTAAATATGTTTAGGCTAACAGCTAATTAGCAGGGTGGAGACCAGCCGGGGCCCAAGCACCTGAGTGAACCTGCAAGGTCATGTCCACCATGATCTTGGAGATGGAAAGTGAGTGGAAGACAGGGAGGGGGAACTGGAGACTGAGGGAGGAAAAAGGGCCAATCTTCAAGCCCAGCTTTGTTATGGGCTCTCCTGATGGGAACATGTAGGGTTGGCTGTTCTCCTCATCAATACAGGGCCGCTCTTTGTCAGTAATTTGCAATAAGTGTCCACGCCACATCTTTAGGGAGTGGGAAATCATTACCGGCTGAGGTGCTGCTCGCCTCCTAATTGGAAGCATTGGGCCTTATCAACTGAGGATTTTCTCAGACCTTTGACAGATACCAATAAGAAAATCATTGTTCAGTTGTCAATTTAAGAGACCGTTAAAAGAGCTTATTTTAATTTTAATTGGAACTTTCTCCTCACTTCATGGTCAGCTGCAAAGGTGTGGGAAAAAAATGAGGCTTGGGCAGCGACAGTGTGTGTGTGTGTGTATGTGTGTGTGTGTGTGTGTGTGTGTGTGTGTGTGTGTATATGTGTCTGTCTGTGTGTCCATGCAGTGGGGATGAGAACGTAAGGTCCAAGGGAATTAACTCCAAGGTATAATGCTATGTAGGTCAAATTGACAGGTTAGCGCCGTGACCTGATTACAAATGAAGACAGCAAGCTTGCACATTTAGTTTACAAAAATCCTCCTCACCCTCACTTCCCAGGGACTTCATGATGGGAATCGAATGCGGCCGAGGCTGGCCCTGCAAAGCTCCCAATTAAGCAAAACTGCATCCACTTAAGATGTTTGCTGCGAATGTGTTGAGGCTAACATCGATCAGGCTTGGCTAAAGTGTCTGGCTGATCATGCAGCCTCCGCATATTTATGCCCTTTATTCTCCAGTCGACCCTGTGCTGAGCTTTTTTTTATTTTTTATTTTAATCAGGTACAGGGGGCTCAGCAGGACCCCCTTGCTCAGGAAATGGCTGTGAATGCTAGCAGATGTGGCGGTGGCTAATATGCGGAAATGGTTGTATGGTTGCCCACCAATCGCTGGGCTTTCTGTTGAGGTTTTTGTGTGGCTTGCAGTTAGCGGTTACAACCAATGGCCCTGGGGTTTCACAGAGACAGTGAGTGGAATTATTTTGACATGACAGCGATGGTTGATTGGCTATGACACACTCTAATTACTCATAGCTACTACCCCCCCATACAAACACACACACATATACACTCCACCAAAGAAAACGTCATGGTCAGCTTCAATCCTAACACGCACAAGGTCAGAAACAGAGCAGCGTCAATAAAAGCATAGTTCAGTGAGCATAAAACAAAAGATTAATCCTAAGTGATTGAAGAATCGTCTGCTCTGTGTGAATGCTTTTACATTCATGACATTTTGCACTCAGTGTTATTCAGAGCAACTTATAACTTTAATGATGAGACAGAAGCAGGATAATTTATCATGAAGAGGACTGTCATTAGGGCTTGGTGAAAGAACTAAATCAAGAGTGGAACATCCAGAAACCATGGAGGGCCTGTATTTGGGGGATTGCTGGGGGTAGCACATCCACGTGGCAGAAAGAAACCTTTCGTTCCCTTACTGACAGTACCAAAGGTGCACCCTTGAGGGGACCACTCCAGTGACAGTGTTTGTTCTCATATACCGTAAATACAAATTCTTAAGACATTTAACAAATGATGCTCTGTCTGTTCAGGAAATCCGATGTTTCCTCCCAGAGCTTCTGCTGGCCACTTGCCACCATAGAAACATGCAAAAATGTGGGTTGATCTATTTGTCGATCTGTCAGTCTGTCTGTCTGTCTGTCTATCTATCTATGGTTTGTGGCTATGGAGACACCAACACTACTGGTAAATGGAGAAAGAGAGCACAGAGTATCAAATAGCAAATGGATGTGAAGGTGAACAGAGGGAAGTGTGCTACTGATGACTGAGAGTTGTTGTGTGTGGGTGTGGGTGTGCGCACACGTTTCTCTGTTGTATTTTCGCAGCGTCCACTCTCTCCGGGAGCTGCTGTCATGTTTACCGGCTGTTTGACTCGCTGTCAGAAAGCATTTGGAAGGAGGAGCTGTCTGAGCTTGTGTACGAGGGGGATTCATTTGACCTCATTACACTGCAATAAAGCAGAGAGCCGGTTTACTAAATATCACTGCGCCGCTCACACTTCACATCGGATCATGCAGAAGAGTGTGTTAAAAAGGTGGTTCCAGAAACGTCTGCTGAGGAGGGAGTTGGGGGGGGGCAGGGGGGTGCTGGAGTAGAAGAGCTAGTAGGGAGGGGTGGGGGGGGTAACCTTCACTAGCCAGGAGGGATTCTGCAAAGCATGGGGGAGGGGGGAAGCTATGTAAAGCCCTGTTTAAGAGCAAAAGCAGTGAAGAAAAAAAGATTTATGCTTTTAATTAATGGCAATTAAACCATGCCTGTTGGGCTGGCCTATGGCAATTGTTCTCAGTAAAAAGGAGGCCGTGCTGGTGACAAGCATTTGAATCCACTAAGTTCTACCAGGGGAGCTGACACTGCAGGCATCAGACCCAAACTAAATCAATAAAAGAATTAAACTTTCATAAATTGCATTTTGACAAGTATCAGATAGCACTAAGCTTTGATATTATGAATCCCTCAGAGGTGATGCAAACAAGAGGAGCAGCGGTTAGAGATCCAAACAATCAAAGGCTCTCGTTAGCATGCGCTGTCAGATGCCTCGCTGCTATTAATTACTACAAATTAATGTGACTCTACTGCCTCTGCTGATTGGAATGATAATGAGGCTGGGGCGGGGGTAGGGGGGAGAACATATGCATCCCTGCCAAAAATAATAAGACAAACTAACATACACACCCATACAAGCATGTTTACAGGGCCAGTCATTTAACTGATATGATTTTAAACCCACAGATGCATGTGGTGGGTCTGCACTCCTAGCACGCACACATAGGCATGTATATGTATACACATATACCCCCACCCATGCACACACACACACACACACACACACACACACACTCACATTTGACTCAAATACAATCCTGTAATGTGATGTCCTAACGCTTCACTGAAGCCCTCATGCCTCATGTTGCTCTAATTATTGCAGTGCCTCAAGGTCGTTAGTATTTTACTGTGGTCGCCTCTTTGCCACCAACCAGCCCTAACCCCAAATACACACACACTCACACACACACACACACACACATCGCAGACAAAACCACACAGTGCATTAGTAACGTACAGACGAGCTTATTCTGTAACCATCTTGTCACTTTTATTGGTGACTGAATGACAAAAAATCCTCCAGACGCAGCAGACAGTGACATCACGGTGCCCAGAGCCAACAGGCTGCTCTAAATGAAGCCTTGCACTCACTCATCATCGCCCCCTTCACTAAATAGTTTGCAGTGAGACTGATCAAGCTTGCCAGTAATGCTTACGCGCCCAATTTTTCATCCTTAACGGCTGTATCTTCCATGGCGTCTACTATTACACGTATGGAAGGGGGCATGACCTGAATCCGCACCATATCCCCAATCTACCCTCATTTACTCAACCTTCATATATTATTTATATCCCTACCCCTCTCACAACACCTCCCCACCCCCTCCAAAGCAGCTTGGAATGCTCCGCAAATCTGCAGCACACACATAAGTTTTACACACATAGTATGAGATTTGATGTTTACCTCAACAAGAACAGTGTGGCTCAAAGGGAAATGAATATTACTAAGCACTGCAATGTACATTTAATGACAGTGATAATCTGGAGATCCACATTTGCTGAAAATTGTATGTGTGTGTGTGGGGGGGGGGGGGGGGGGGGGGGGATGCGGGTGGGTGTGTGTGTATGGTTTGTAACTGGCCTTAGTACTAGAGCACTCCATCTCCAGTGCTCTAATATGTGTGTGTGTGTGTGTGTGTGTGTGTGTGTGTGTGTGTGTCTGTGTTGGCATGGGCAAGAGTGGAAGCAGACTGGTCCCAGTATGTGGAGTTGTATGTGAAACTTTGAAGTCCCCATGTCACATAACATGGCTTGCTTGTAGGTGAGACTACATATAGGTCCTCTACAAACAAAAATGTAAATATGACTTTTTTCTACTAATTTTATTAATTGTTTTTTATTATGTTTACATGTTGTTATATACAAGCAGTAATGTAAGTTATTGTGCATTAAAATGTGCAAAATAAAAATAATTTGTGTGTGTCTGTGTGCTTCTGTGTGTGTGTGTTTGTATGTGTGTGTGTGTGTGTGTGTGTGTGTGTGTGTGTGTGTGTGTGTGTGTGAAAGAGAGTATGTCTGTGTGTGATTACTCTTTATTGGCAGGTGTGTGTACTCTCAGTCTCAGCTGAGCTGCTGGTCTTGCTCTGGCCTTGTTGACCAGGTTTAAAACTGTTCATGATCTTATTCTCCAGAGGCACCTTTCTCTGCCTTTAGCCACCTTTGACACCTGCGGCAGGGCCAGCTCCCCAGAGCCCAAGGCTCTGACCCCTACATGACTTTGCTTGAGAGTATATGTGTGTGTGTGTGTGTGTGTGTGTGTGTGTGTGTGTGTGTGTGTGTGTGTGTGTGTGTGTGTGTGTGTGTGTACTTCAGTTTACATTTTAACAGCACAAGGTTAGTAGTTACTGTAGTAGTAATAGTAGTCATTAGTTACAGTGATCGCGACGGAAACTATACAAATAATGCTGGTGTCATAAGAAATCCTTGTATCTTTGTAAATCTCATTCTTTAATCTATCAAGTTTTTACCCAACATGAAATCTTAATGAAATGTTCATGAACAGCTGCCATTTTCACTTGCATTTCAGACATAGTTACCATTAAGTATATTGCTATATAATTGGATGATTATTATAAAAATATTATTAGTAATAGTTATAGTAGTTTAGTTCTGATAATTTATTTGAAATAAACTGAAATACTGACCTCAAGTGAAAAGGGTCTTGAAGGAGCGGTTTTGGAGAGTAGGTGTACTCCCTTTTATTTACATCACTGATGAAGGAACTTAAAAAATCCAATACAGAGCGATGGACATTTAACAAAGAGCATATTATTTCCATGCATCTATACCTCTATAGAGGCATTAAACATTTAAACTAATTTGTGTAGCCTAAAATTTGCTTGAAAACATCTTTAATGGTACATTAAATGCAATTCCACCACCTTAAAAATACTTGACATTTAAATGCATGTAGACTTCATTATGATAATTTGATATTTTAGCTCAGTGACTGGAGGCAGGATTATGTGGACTGTCTCTTTTACAATGTTAATGCCTGCATTTGAAAAGGAGGCATGTAGCCATTGATTTTTAGAGCTTATCTGTGTAAGGCCTTCCAAAGCCAGTGGTTTAGACCCTGTTTTACTCTGCCTCTCCACTCCAGGCCTTTCATTTGGATGGCTAAGAAAACTGGGACCAAAAAGACTTCATGGCATACAAAGCTGCTGCCATTTCTATGTTTCTCTTTCTCTCTCCTCTTTTTGCGTTCTTTAATGTCACCTTTCACAGACATAGTCATGGTTATGAGATGTGAGGAAAAAAGGCAGCAGAGTGGGGCTGGAAAAGGAGGTAGAGGGAAAAGAAAGAAGAAAAAAGAAAAGCGAGATGAAGAAAAAAATAAAAACGCTGGTGAGGAATGAGTTAGACAGATTAGTGCCTCTCTGGTACTTCAGTGTATCAGGACAGGGATTACCGTGGCAACAGCTGCGCCTGCCCGTCCCCTGACTGAGAAGAATTACAAGTATTATCACCCAGATCATTAAAGTAGGGTTCATGGATTGCAGAATGGCTTCAATCAATTCATCCCTGGATAACACGCTGCCAGCCAGGCCCCCTGCATGAGAACTTGACTTAATTGGCCAATAAGTGGTCGGGAAGGGCACATGCTATTTGATCAAATTACTGGAGCCCAGGCGAAGAGGATTACAGTTTTTTTTTTTGCACAGAACAGGAGGGGGCGGCGTCTGCTGAGGGTCAGGGCTACTGGAAGGAGGGCCCGTCTTTTGGCTAAAAAGCAAGGGAGGCGGTTGAAAAATGTTGGCCCACTTGGCGTTGGAGCGAGAGGAGAAAAGAGAAGAGGGGAAGAGAAAAGAGGAAAGGGGAGGGGGATCCAGGTCATCCTTTTGCTCGGGGAGATGGACTCATTCATCATCACCCCCCTTGGCCTCATTTCTGCCTGGAGATGGCTGTAAACTAACAACTTCCACATGCTTTCACCTTCTCTTCATTACACCTCTGTGTTTTCTTGGCAGATTATAAAACATATGTAGACATATGTAGTTACGTTCCAAGAGCACCCGCGTATAGTGGAGAAAATGCCAAAACATACCTATTTTTGTAGTGTAAACCCTAAATATGCCAACAAATATGCTCTCAAAACACTTTAATTTCATTTTAAACTCATTAGCCTTAAAGATGTAATGTAAAGGTAAACCCATATTCACACTGTACAGTTTACACTGAACTCCTGCAATGCGAGAATGTAAAAACCGATGTTACCCCTGTATAGACTGTACTGTAATTAATGCATGGGCGTTTTCTTTTTTTTTCTTTGGTATAAGCAGTTAAATATAGTAATAAATTAATTTAATTTACTGTAATATGAATACAGAGCTTTAATAACAAAATGAAAAACACAAAAACATTCAAGATGCCCCATGTGGAAATTCTGCAGAATCGCAGGGCAACAGCCAATCAGCAACAAGGAGAATTAAATAACGTTCTCGGATTGGCTACTCTCACACCTCCCAACCCTAAGTACAGCTGACTGTGACATCCAGGCCTTGTGTGTCACGCGCCCTTGTCCTCCTGCTGGTTGTTTATGTTTGGATTGGTGCTGAGCAGCAGAGGCTCATTCCGTTCAGGTGACTGTTTGCCTGAAAACCGCGATGTACTAAAACTGCAACCTATATACACACATATATATATATATATAACTATAACTATATAT
>JBBJLR010000111.1:7517779-7529757 GCA_037577145.1 Brachypetersius gabonensis
TGTGTGTGTGTGTGTGTTTGTGTGTGTGTGTGTGTGTGTGTGTGTGTGTGTGTGTGTGTGTGTGTGTGTGTGCATGTTCCGACATCAGCCATATTTATATTCCGCTTGCAGTACGCTGATCATCTGCCACCATCTGCATGCTTTTACTGCCTGTGATCAGCATGCAGCTACAACAGCCTGTCAGCAGGCTTTCCACAGCAGTTACAGCCCAGGCAGTGCCACATCAAGTAACCCTCACCCATCATAAATGCAACATCCATTGCACATCATAACCCCCCAAACACACACACACACACACACACACACACACACACACACAAACACATACACAGACATAAACCTCTTCTGTTTGCCCTATCTTCCTCTCTTTCTGTCTTTATCATCATCCCATTCCTCTCTGCACTCTGTGCCTGCATGGCTGAATGATGGCTGTCTTTAGTTTTTGCCTGTGCTCTGAACGGCCCCAGGCCAAATCTGACCACAGCTTTGTAGCATGCTGTGCCCACACAGTCAAGCTCGTTCTCTTCAGAGCATTTTGGAAGGGTTTTTAAGTTATGTTGTTAGAAGCAAGTGAAAAGAAGAACACATTCAGTTCCTCTGCTCATAGTAAGACTAAAGCCATAAATGGAACTGAAATGCAGTTATGCTAAATGCCATTACTGTGGTAAGAAAATATAGCTCCTTTTTGGGTAGTTTTTTTTTTTTAATTACCAAATTTGTTTTTGAGTAACCATTTTTATGATGAATAGTATGCAGTCATATGTAAAGGTTTGAACACCCAGTCAAATGAAAATTTTATTATTAGTAAAATATATACATCCTCTGCACAGAATCAGCTTAAAAAAATGACATTTTTTCCTAATTTTGGTGTGCGAAATTTATATACATTTACACAAACCAACTATTCCCCAATAAGTTCAATTGAGCAAATATAGAAAACATGGCAGAAAAGGAGCCTACTGAAGTTTATCACATGATGGAGAAAGGCCCATTTGCATATGCGTCTCCTTAGTATTACCTTTAAAGAAAATATTAGCATGGCCTACCATATATCTCTCCCAGGGGCACATTGAGAAATCCCCTCCCACTCCCGCAAACGGTGTGTATCTCCTCCTACTTGCCCCTAAAACGTTGCATGCGGTGACAAACATTATTTACCTTTCAAGCCTGACTAAAACTGCTACCTCTGGATCAAACTTAGAGTAAAGGCTGAAACAAAATCTTCATTTAAATAATATCACTTTCTGAGTTTTTCATCCAAAGTCGCTTCTCCTTCAGAATGGATTCCCCAGTGGCAGCATTTAGCATATTGTTTGTGAATAACATTCGTTTGAGCTGGTGGGGAGCACCCTGCATGGCCCCTTTGGCTGTGTGAAATGATGCTTTAGTGTCTACTGCATCGCTCGCGGTTATCTCTGTCTATTCTTGAAGGAATTTCCTCTGCATCATAACAGCTTCTGTGACAAGCCTATAGATGTTAGTGAGGGAGGTGTGTGGGGGGATGTGTGGTCTGCTGGGAGGTCTTATTGATTTGTGAAATACATTCTAAAGGGTCCTAGGCCCATTTTAGTGCTGAACAGTGGAGTTTAAATGGAACTTTGAACCACTCGCGCAGTGGAAAGTTGTCACACATAGGCAGTAAAGGGAGCTGGTGTGTGGATGTGTGTGCTGAGAGAGCCTGGAGGATGTGTGGGGTCTTTTCCGCATGCCATGCTAACGGAAGAAGCCACTCGCATTAGCACGGGGCCTTCCTCAGGCCACAAACACACACACACACACTCATATACACTAATAGGAGGAGAGGATGTCGGGAGAAAAATGCTCCGTCTCAATTTTCATGCAAAAAACATGAGTGCCAATGGGGCACTCTGGTTACAAAACAGAGCCTTTTTGGAAGAGGAGAGGGGGGAGCTAGTCGTCATGGGCGCGCTTAATCATATTATGAAGGCAAAGGGAAGGGGAAGAGTGTGCCTATAGGTATGAGGCTAATTAACTAAGTTTTGTCTGTGAGAAGGATCCAGGGCTAGAAAGAGAATGCTCTGATTCACTATTCCCAAAAGATTGTCTTCAAAGCTAAAACAGAGGCTACTAAACTCATCAGAAATAATAATAATAAAGTGGGCTGCGTGCGACACTGCTGGCGGTTTCCGGCGCCTTCTGGGACCTGCCAGGCTCCACATCCTCAGCACCAGAGACGCAGAGCAGAAACAGCCCCTAAAATACATCAACCTGATTACCCCTCCCCTCCATGGCCAATGGCGGCATAATAAGCGAGCTGATGATGCAAACACAATTATTACACATTAAACCAGAAACAAGGCATGAAAAACGATGCACAGAGGCGTTAAAATGCTGCTCGCTTTTTTCCCTTTTTTTTTATCTCCTGACATTTGTGGTTGAAGGATATTTTATGAGTTCCTTTTTTTAATCTAATTGCACTCAGTGTATGTTCCCATCTCTGTGATTTTGGCTGTAGGCGTAGTATAACAAATAAATGTCTCTGACAGTTCGCTAATGAGTTGTTATTGGAGTTACGGGGGTGTGGGGGGGGGAGATAACATTGTAATTTGGGTCCATTCACAGTTTTTGAGTCTCTTGCTTTTTCGCTCTTCCTTACTTTCTCACGCATTTTCTTTCACTCCTCACTTGCTTGGTAGCTTTTAACACATCTGCAGGCATGTTACAGCAGCCCCGGCATAGTGAGGAAAAGAAAAGAAAAACTGGAAGAAAAGGGAAAGAGCAAAAATGAAAAAAATCTTCTATTTGCACCCCCCATTTTAGGTGCGGGCCTCAGAGACCACCCATTACTAATTAAACTTCTTAACAAACACTCCGTCAGCCCCAGAGACAGACGCTGCAGCGGGACACCTCCATCCCTTGACGAGATGATTTACAGTGACGGTGGTGTGCGAAGGGTGTGCATGGCAGAGCTAGACACCTCGACAGGCTGATTTGTCTTAAATGTAATTACACCCGTTCCCCCCCCCGCCCCCTTCACTATACGTCTTCATTTATCAGAGGACCAGACAACACTCTGCTCACATAACCGGCGTTTTAAAGGATTTTTTTTAACTTTTTTGACAATAAACATCACAGGGACAATTACACATTAGTCTGGCCCGTAATAGAAAAACAATATATTGTGAATAAAGCAGAATTGATATCAATTGTGGAATAGAGGCAACATAAAAATAAAAGCATCACATAATATAACAGAGGCCTTCAAATCATGACCTTGAATCAAATTCAAAGTCTTTGTAGTTGCTGGCAGCTCAATTTATGCAACTGATACAACTGTTATAGCTAAAACTGCCTTCAAAATCTAGTCCTTGGCGCTGGATTCAAGAAATTTGAAAATGTCTGCTCTGTAACATGGCACCACAGGCTGCTCTACAGAAAGCTTAAGGACTAATGTGGCTTCTCATTTCGTTGCATTGTAAAAGAAGAACCGGTTTGTTGCACAGATGCAACTTTGGATGCCAACCCCAGATGGAACAAGAGAAGGTTTAATGATTCAATCTGTTAATCAAGTAAGACTCTGTGGATTAACAGGTTATAGAAACAGTCACTGTTTACAGTCCTAAAGGTGTGAAACACAAATGTAAATTTTAAAAAGTCGGACAAACAATTAGATGCAGTCATAAACCTGAGAAACATGATCCAACTTCTGTAATTATCACCTTTTTCCACTAAAATCAAATTCATGTGTTTAGGAATTGTGTGGGTTTTTATATGCCAAAAATATAGTTTCTGACCTCACTGCATCCCTTAGAATTAAATTGTCTTTAAGACTGATATACTTGTTCTAATATACCTCTCAGTACTGCAGTCTGGAGACCTTTAGAATGGGTAGTGCTAACATGCTGTAAGATTAATAGTTGGATGTGTTGATTTTCATGACATCACAAAAACGAGTAGTTCGTAATTAATGTTTTTTCACTTTACTTTCCACATATGGACTGGGAGGTCAAAAATACATTTTGAAATGTTAAGTGTTTGAATTGTATATGTAATTCTTCATGATATGGGCTTTTAGTGAAAAAGGTTCCAAACACATTCAGTGCAGTTCTGGGTCTTATTTTTCTTTTATCATAAAAATACTTTTTCTAGCATCTGAAAGTCCTCAGAGGAGGCAGAACCTGTCTCTGTCTGCCTGCCTTGAACAGAACTTAGAGGTTAGGCTCTTTTCTCCGTGTCCCACTGTGAGTTCTTCTGGTTAAAACGCAGCATCTCCTCTCATACACACTCCGCATGGCCCAGTGTTTGGCTCACTAGCACCCCTAGCCATCCAGAACAACACGCCAGAAGATACACTGGTGATGAGGAGCTTGTGCTTTTTCTCTCACTATCCGCGCCTTTTCTTCTCCTCTTTTCCCTTCTCTCTCTCTCCCCCCATCCAACTGTCTGCTCACATTTCATTACGGCTAGAGGAAGTAGGACTTGGAGCCATTGCTGCAGATCCACTTCTATTAGGGCACCTATTATCATCCCAAATCAGTCGCGTTTTAGCATTTAAGTGTCGAAAGTTCACACAGAATTTTCCAGCGTTGCGCCTCAAGGTACTGAAGAAGTATCAAGCAGTCAGAGAAAAGAAGAAGAAGAAGGGGCAAAAAGCTCCTTGTGATTTGTTTCTCACAGCCACACGCTTTATTCTTCTTTCCTCTATCAAACACAGCCACTGCCTGAAAAATTACAGCAGATTTTACAAAGGTTGTTGTTTTGGGGTGGTTTGGATGAGATGCTTGGCAATAATAATGAACACTCGCACCATTAAGTCAATGACGCGTGCGGCTGCAAATGTTAAGCTACTATTTGGGCTCTTTTGTGTTTGGGTTGGGATCCACCACAGTAATCCTGTTTACAGTCCCCCTTAAACTGCCCACTTCTCACGACATCCCACATGCTACACGTACACATACCAAAGAGATTAGTCTGCACATCTCTGGCTTTATAAAATAGAGCAGTCTGAATCACAACACTATCTGGCTGGAGACATTATGTCAGGAAACAAAACAGTGATTTTAATGCCAAAAAGCTCTAACCATAATCCATACCAACAAGAAGATTTTTCCTTACTCACACACATTTTACTTTCCAACATTCTCCTAAAAATTGCTATTGAGTGCACTGATGTGGGCCAATGCCACTCATGTACAGAGCAGCGATGCTCAACTTAATTTGAAAGACTGGCATTCACCTTCCTAGTGTTGGTAGCATTGTATGACCAGGAGGAAACACTTCTCATGGATAGAGTTGCAAATTAGTAAAACTGGGCTAACCATGCAAAAAACCCCAAAATATTTAAAACTGAGACTACGTCTAGCTGAAAAAAAAAAGCAAAATCTAACAAAAATATGACAAACTGAAATTTGTTGAAATGGGACGTAATATTTACGGCATTTATATGATATTATTAAGCAAAACTGCTGCTATTTAGCAAATCATCTGCTCATTATTAATGGAAATAGGATGTTTGCTGTTTTTGAGGCTAAAATGCTATATGCTATATTTACTTAAGTGTAGGATAATCAGGGTGATGTTAAGAACTATACAGCAATTGGCCAAAAGATTTAAACCACTGACAGGTGGTTGTGAATAACAGGTACCTGTCAAAGGGTGGGATATATTAGACAGCAAGTGAACACTCGGTTAAAAAATTGGTCCAGTAAACTGGTGACAGGGTAGGGAGGGAAGGTTGAGTCTATCTGTCTGGTGAAATCCCACAAAAGAGCTACTGTAGCCAACATGGCTGAAAAAGTTAATGCTCATAGAAAGGTGTCAGAACTCACGGTGTATCAGAGATGTATGGGGCTTCGTAGCTGCAGAGCAGTCAGAGGCTAAACCCTGGCCATCTTCAACACTGCAGGCACTTTCAACACTCGACAAAGGTTAACACAAGGGTTAGCATTGGATCAGCCCTCTGACTAGTCTGCCCTATACATCTCTCAAGCACTATGGGAAGAAGGCAAGCCAGTAGAGGCAGTGATCTGGTCACTGTCATTATGAATACTGTTGTCATGAATCAGAATCAGAAAACTTTACTGATCCCAGAGGAAATTGCATTAACAAAAGAAACCTAAAAATATTGTACCAGACTGCACTATGAAAAGAAAGCAGACCAGTGCAGGCAGAGTGATGCTCTGGTCAATGATCTTCTGGGAAACCTTCATCTGGATATTACTTTGACATGTACAACCTACCTAAACATTGTTACAGATCAATTCATGGCAACGGTATTTTAAATGACTTTCAGCATGATAATGCACTTTACTACTGGAAAAAATGTTCAGCAATATTTATTATTACACCACTGACTTCACTGAGTACTAGAAATACAGAGCAAAATACTGGTTTGAAATCAGATCTAAACATCTGTCCAATGCTGATAATATTCAATGTTGCTGATACTGATATTAATCAGATATACCTATAATCACATATACCTAGAAACTACTGCCTTGCCTATTTTGCTGTGAAACACTGGCAAGCAATGAGGTCATTGAATATAAAAGAGTTCAGGGTGTTCATTGTTAAATTGATATAATATATACATGCAAACCATGTTTCATTTCTGTAAGTGAAATTAAAATGTGTTTTCCACTTTTATATTTGATTCCGGTTCATAAATTGGAAATAAGAACACATGCTAAAATATACATAACCCTCCTAACTATTTAGAAAATTAGATGCACACGGTGCATCACATGAACGAGCCAATTTCCAACACTGAAAAGGCATCTGATGCATATTGCACATTCTAACTGGCTCTCTCTAACACACACATACATTACACACACACACACGTTAAGCATCACACTAACATTCACTCTCCTGCGCTCACCCATATATAATTGAGATTTTTCACACAAGGACACGGAGAGCCCGAAGCCAGTGCTTAATTGCACCAGCTATCATTACAGGAGGGGAAAAATCAACAATTTTAAAAATACACCGAGCACCTTTCATCTTCTTGCCGCTCTAATCGCACTGGTAAGAGGCGTCTGGAAGGGGAGGCTGGATGTAGTCGAACTATCTAAACAGCGCCTTTGGGGGCTGGCGCAATCAGCCACTCTGAAGCCGATACTTTGGGACGTGTCAGTGTAAATGCAGGCCTGTTCCCTCACCGTCAGGGCTCTGCTGAGAGATGCGATGTGACCCACGTCGAGATGCATCCATTTGCAAGACCAGACTGCAATACGTCACTGCAGTTTTATGATGCCTTCAGAGGGAAACCTCAGAAATTACAAAATAAAAGGAATTTGAACACAATTACACATGTCTAACATATCTAGTTGGTAGGGTTCAGTGCATTAACAGAGCGTCTGGAGTAACACAGCTTCCGTAACTTTCAGACTTTGGCTTGATGCACTTTCTAAGTATAATTTTTCACTGGTAACGTGATTTACCACATTTCATCAAGGCGCTGCACGTCTACACTTGTGTTCTAGGTTTAGTAAAAATTTATTTTCTGCTACAAAAGCTTGGGATATCAGTTACATCTGATTTACAAGTACTTCATGTTCTAAATGGAAAACTGCAAACTTATGACTGGATAATCAGCATGTATATATCAGTGGATATATAAATAAACATCTCACGGATTTTTCTTAAAGCAGATGCTTGAGGGACAAATTTAAATCTTTAAACAGAAACTTATACTTCATTTTTTCTGTTTCCATCCAAGTATTTCCATGAAGAGATTTTATGTGGCTCTCTCAAGGTATAGGGAAAACTAAGGGATAAATTTCACATGAGATGTCTCATGCAATTGGCCACAAGGGTATAGTAAAGGATCAATTGTCTTGTCACCAAATCATTACCAGGTGTTTGCATTCAAGAGGTCATTGTCAACAGGTAAATGTATCATGTTTACACTAGCTATGTGTGCTAGGAGAGACAAATGACATCTCTCATTGCAAAAGAAATTCATTATTGGGTGTTCAGTCAACAAATAGGACCTACCTCTACAGTTATGATTAATTTCACCGTCATTTACACGTCATAGCAATCGTAGTGATATAGATATTTTTGCCATTATGGTTAAATCACATGGTTTCAGAATACACACATGCTGGAGATCTGTTACAGCTCATCAGGAAACATGGAACAAGTGTACCACCAGTGTATCCAAGTGCAGCTTCCATTCATAAAATTGTCCAAACTGACCAGCTGTGTTTCCAGATCCTGTGTTTTACATGTATACAAATAGTGGAAGGTGCAGTGAATATCCAATCCTAACCCTTTCTCCAGAAAATAGTCAAAAAATAAAATATTTCTTGAGGTCACAAGCAGTTCACAAACAATATGCTTCCAAGTAAAATCTTCTTAAAACTAGTCAACACATTTAAAACAAGTGAAGCACCTACTGAAAAGGGTTATGAAATTTTTCAGCTATACAAATGTATTGATAAATATCTTTAAAATGTATCTAGATGTAACAAATCTTAACTGCAGAAGTATTTTAGGTAGCCTTTCCAGGACATTTCCAGGACATTTACATGTGAGGTATTGAAAATCAGTATTTGCACACTGCACTTTAGTCTTTAGTCTTGTGAATTCATTCATAAATGTCTTTATGTGACAAAATATCTTATAATAAGGATCTGTAAGCTTCTACTTTAACCTCCATGCTCATCTCATAAATGACTTTATTTCTGGTGAATATTATATAAAGTTACATAAACTTAAATTTGACTAACATAACAAGCTGACCAATGCTTCTTTCAGGTTCATATTAGGTGACTTGCTTGTAAATAAAATGTGCATGATTTAAAAGTGTCTTCAGTTTATTGCTGCACTTGTTACACATACAAGCCAGTTGTTTTAACAAAGACACCCACACATAACTACTGCCTGTTTAGTTTCCTTATATAAATAAATGATTAATAAGCTAATTATTATCAGCTAATAACAGTTGATAACTTACAATTACATACAGATCATATAAATAAATATTTACCTCATTTCTAAACTTTTGCACCAATAATTATACTTAATAGTTTAACTACAGTTAAATTGTAGTCAAATCATTTTTAAGTACTTTGATCATCTCATTAAATACTTAAAACATGTCATTCATCAGAAATATCGGATGCATCAACTAACTTGTTTCCATATATCTTTATTGAAGTGTAAAGTCTAGATGGAGCATGGCGAAAACTGCACGTCCTAAAATAGCTACACCAAAACTGTGACGATGTCATGGTGGTCATGATGATGTGAGGGGGGGAGGTTGTTCACAATTCAAATTCACAATTCATTTTTATATTTTGTGTTTTTTTAAGTCTTTAGTTTTGTACTGGAGCTACAAGGCCAATGTAGATAATAATATATGCTTCTATATTCTAGTCTAGCACCATGTAAACTTTGTGCCTAAATCATCACACACTTACCCCAAAGCTTGTGGAATTGTTACATAATCAGAAAAAGACTTGTTTATAGGCTTCTGTGTGACTCTCTGTTATCTATGAATATCTTGGCTGATCCACCACATTTTTAGGAAGGATCAAATTAGGATTCGATTTTTATACAGCTCTGAGCAGGACCCAGATGCACGGGGTTAGCCGGCATAGCCACAAGTCACAGAGCTGTGTGTGTGCGCGTGTTTTTGTTTGTTTGTTTTCTGTAATTTGAGGTGGTGTTCATCTTATGTGCCCCACCCCCGCCACCCCTTACTTCTCAGAAGGAGAGAAGAGAGAGAGTGAGAGAGGGAGAGGAAGAGAGAGAGAGAGAGAGAGGGAGAGAAAGAGAGAGAGAGGGAGAGAGAGAGAGAGAGAGAGAAAGACACGTCTCTTTCTCTCTCCTTCTGACTGAAAGGCTGCCGTTGCTCCCCCTGAGGGAAACGGGATAATGAGGATCCGTATGCCTTCGTTCTGTCTCATTTCAATTGGAAATGCAGCACACGCACACACACACACACACACACACACACACACACACACACACACAGAGTTTCTCACACACACTCATCCCTGCACTTTGGGTCGGTGATGGCGGTATTATCGGCCCTCGTTTCTTGTCTGACAGTCCATCATATGCGTATACACACAAGGCTCCTCGACAAGCCTCACTGCTGTCTCTCTGCCTAAATAGGCTGGCGCTGGCCACTGGCCTGCTTTCACAGGCACATACAGTCACACTCTCTGCTTTGGGTGAGTGTGTGTGCTTTTGACTAGCTCCAGCTTCTTTTGGCATGGCCCTGTCCTTATTGATTTAATCTCTAATTCTCTCAATTATTTCTCTTCTGCTCATCTATTCTTTGAGCTCATCATTCATCTGTGCTGTTGAAGCAAGCCTGGCCTTATCATGCCTCGCTACAAACAGACTTACATTCTACACCGGAAAATTCCTGTTCATTTCACATGGATCTTTTAGCACTTTTCCTCTTTTCTGTGTCTAATAATAACTTTATTTTATAGTACTTCAGTGTTTTGAAGACCTCATAAAAGATATAAAACAAAGCAAATACTTTGGAAAATGAATTAAATGAAGTAATAGTAGTTAGGGCTGAGCAATTAATCAAAATGTCATTTTTTGTTACCAGATAAACCAGCGCGTCCATTTTTTCTGTCTTAACAATGAGTACTAAACATTATACAAGCTCTGTGTTATTGGGTTCCCCAGTCAAAACCTGTGAAGACAACACTGAATAATGTAAGACAGAATTATACTTAGAACTGTCCAGGGTGCTTTCCTGGCCTCTGCCTTATAAGTGCTGGGATAGGCCACAGTAACTCCACAAGCCTGTTTAAGGATAAAAATCATAGCTCTAGCAATTTGAAAGTTGCAATCATTCAAACTGCTTTTAATTGTAATTCAACAAAACAAATTAAACAAGTGAAATGATCAATAGTCAAAGTAAACACAGCAAAAGAAAGCACATTTAAAAACACCCAATGAACCTAAAGTGGATTATTCACTTAACAACGTTTGACATGCTTGGAAACATAAAGCGCTTCCCATTTTCCCCCTTTGTGATCGTTTGTTTAAGCAATTAGCGGCTGGTCCGGCTGCGAACACCAAGGTCATCTGGTGTATGACAGCAGAGATTAAAGGTCAGGTGGCATTTGCGGAGCTGCCGCACAGCGAGCTGCCAGTTTAGCGCCGGCGGTCCCCGCCTATTAGCCTTAATATTGACAAATGCATAACAGTGGTGTCAAATACTCCTCGGTGATGCGCTTCGCTCGCGCTCTCTGATGCCGGTCCCTCTAGAGCATGCTGCAGATAAACAGATTCTCTTCAAACAATTCCAATGACAGCCAAATAGCCTGCTTGTCGCTTATAAAAAAACCCTCTAATGATGGGTGTCGAGGGAGCGGCCTGCCTCCTTGTAGCAGACGTCTCCCTTGTGTACAAGGACAGGAAGGAGGGGGGGAAAATAATAACAATCCCTAAAATATTCCTCTGCTCAAAAAGCCCGCCACACTGGAGCATCCCAACCAACAAACCTTTTCTGGTTCCACATTGTTTTCATCTTGTTCGCTCTCATCTCTCTCTCTCTCTGTCTCTCTCTCCCTCGCTCTCTCTTTTCCCCATCTCCTTTCGAATTCTGGCTCTATCTCTTTGCCGTTCCTGTATGCAAAGTCAACATCTATTAGGATAACCATTAAAGTGCTGCTTTTCAGAGAGTGCAATTTGTATCATTGACAATTGGACATGATGGGAACATGCGCATCAGAACAGAGGCCCTTCCTCTCGGATCTGTAGAAGAACACGCTTGTGTTGAGGCTCGTTCTTGGGTGTGTTCAGGCCTCCACTCACTTGCTCCTCATTTCATAATTAGAGCTGAAACGACGGCGAGATTCTCTGAGACGCAAGTTGTTATAACCAGACTACAAGACACAGCATATTCCCCATGAAGAGAGAGGGTGAGATGTTGAAGGCAAATTCATCGCTGTGTTGTGTGTTTTCTCTCTCTCTCTCTCTCTCTCTCTCTCTCTCTCTCTCTCTCTCTCTCTCTCTCTCTCTCTCTCTCTCTC
>JBBJLR010000111.1:7596736-7616651 GCA_037577145.1 Brachypetersius gabonensis
ACACACACCAGAGAAAGAGAGAGACGCTGCTCGCATGAAAACCGCTTCACTGTTCTCAGTTATAGTAACGCGCATTTCTTGTCAGTAACGGTAACGGCGGTGTCTCGGGGGAAACAGTAATTCGTTAGATTACTTGTTACAAAAAAAAAGGATCGCCGTTAGTAACGCCGTTTACTTATAGCGCCGTTATTCCCATCACTGGATATGGTTTGGTAGTTCTTGCTAAATGCTTAATAAATGTGGTACCAAAAATGCGAAAGCGTACTGTGTGAAGTAGCCTAAGTGAAAGACTATTGCTACTGTAGTCTATTATTTTTATGCTATAAATTCTGTTATGTTAGCAGCATTTGTCTCATTTTCTTTTTTAAACTGTAATGTAGTCATAGCATCAAAATTTTCAGCAACACATTGTGTGGAAGACTACAATATGGCTTTATCAGTTTTAAAAATGTTCTACCAAAAGAATGTTCTGAAACCAGACAACATACCAGGGCTTCAGGCACCAAATAAGTGTTCGATGTCCGACTATAACTGTAGTCAGTGGAAAATGTGTGTGTGTGTGTGTAAACTAATTAGATATAAGTTAAGCTTTACCAGTAAAAACTTGAAATTACCTTTCCGGATTCTTTTGTTCATTGAAGGTGCTCTTCTGCGTATGCGGGGCTGCCGGTCCTGAGAGGCTACCTGTTCAGGTGACAGCATGTGACGAGCATCATAACTCAACCCCAACCTGTGCAGATGCCCTCTCACATGATTGGACAAACCTACCCCAGACTCAAACACAGCAGGACAATATGGACAGGACTTCCGGTCCATCTCAAACATGGGGGACACATGATAGCTTGTGTAAGAATCACTCAGGTTATGTTCAGTAAACTCTGGATTGTCTTCGCTCACTGCACTCTCTATAGTCTCTTCTTTCACTATGAATGTGCAAATTTCATCGCTGTCTTCCATGTAGCCATCATGATCTGACAGATTGGCAGAATCACAGCTGCCTTCTTTAAGCGAAAAGTCCTGGTAGATGAGGTGGTCAGCTGCATAGGAGCTGTGGCCACCTTCACTGCCATCCAAGGGGTTTGCGCTGGCATCACTGTGGTTGTCTGCATCATCATAGTCACTTTCCTGCTGGTGGTCAATGTCCTGCCATTCTGGAGACACCGGTTCACATTTTGGGAAAATCAAGGGTTCCTTAGGGGTGTTGTGATAAGGAATGGACATTTTTCTTTTGGAGGGAGATTTTTGCCTCAGCGTCTGTTCCACTAAGCCGCCTCTTTCTGAGGGAGAGTTAGCAGTGTCTTGGTTCAGATGTGCTGTTTTGCTGGAGACCGCAGTTTTGGTCGCAAAATGCATGTCAAAACTGGATAGATATTTTGTCTTTTGTTCAGAGACAGTGCTTTCATATTCTTGATTGTCCTCTTCGACATACGGGAGACCTGTTGTCACATCCATTCTCTCTGTAGGGCCAGATAATTTACTTGGCTTGTCACATCTCAGGGAAGATGGTGACAGGTTGTTTGCTAAGCTGCCAAAACTCCACTTGATCAGTGAGGAGCTCAATCCTTTACGGGATTTCTGTGTACTTTTATCGCTCACATAAAGGTCAGCAACGCCATTGGACCGCATAGAAATCCCAGTTCCTTTCCACCCATTCTGCTTGTCACTATAGAACTTTGGCTTGGGTGAAAGTGGAGGTGAGATGTCTGCTTTAGTCTGGCCTGTTAACCTGTTCGGGTCTAACACATGACTTATATGGTTGTCAGCTGTCATTTTGTGCAACTCTAGGTCATAATCATGAAGTGGCTGCTTGTGGATAGCTTCCAAGTGCTTTCTCAAAACATTCATATTCTTTGTCTTAAATGGACAAATTTTACAACGAAATGTGTCGAAGGGTTTGAAGAGGCTTACTTCACTAGAGTTGAGGTGAGCTGTCTGCTGGTGTGCTTCCATATCCAGCTCAGTCATGCTTGTGTGATCGCTTTCTTCACTACTATAATGATGTCTGTCCTCTTCATGGGACTTGGCATGATGGACAAATGTTTTGGGACAATGGGTTCTAAAGGTACACTGGGGACACTGTAATTCTGTGTCTATGCCTTTGACCCTTGATTTCTGTAAACCTTTAATCTCTAGCATCAGCCGCTCTCTCCTTGCCTGGTGGATCTGCATGTGCTTGTGCAGGGTAGAACGCTCGCGGAATGAACGCCCACACTCTTTGCATATAAAGGGACGGAGGACGCTCTCCTGCCCTACCTGATTATGCCTGTCTAAATGATACATCATATGTCTATGCAAATGCTTCTTCTCCTTGAAATTAATGTTGCACTTTGTGCATTGGAAGAACAGAGGCTCGAGCTCTTTTCCTGTTTCCAGTCTACCCTTTAAACGCGCAGGTTTGCCACCAACACAGGCGTCTGCTTCTTCAGTGTCGCTGCCTGCATCGTGCCTGCCTTCCTTCTCGTTTAAAACAAACTTCTCCACTGCAGCTGCGCTGTCATGGGAATTCCCCAGGCATGAGTCCACATATGCTCTCAAACTTTCTGGCTTTTTCCTCCAGGCATTTTCTTTGCTAATGGACAAATCAAAATCTAAGTCCCCACCAGTGAAGGAGGCAGAGCCGAAGTCATTGTTAACTTCTTCCTCGGTCGGCATCCTTTCTACTCTGTACATTTTCCGCTTCCTCCTGCTAGGACTGGGCAATGGAGAGCCCTTCACCTCCATCTTTCTCTTCATCACTCCACCCATTACCCTGCCTTTCAAGAGGATGCGCATAAACTTCTTTTGAAGGCCCCTGTTTAGGTCGTCGTAGTCGTCAGATGAGCTTTCCGACGACTCTGAATCCACGTCCCATAAGAACCCTGTTTTGACGCTTTTTTTTGTCCACAGCCGGCCGATCTGCCCATTGTTCGCATCATCCCCCACCAGCGCATCTAAGGAAACCTCGTGGTCGCTGTTGTCCGACTCAGACGAGGTCCGTGAGGACGGCGCTTTCAGGACGTGCCCTTCTGGTTTTTGCCAAGTGTCTGATTGAAGCTCGCTGGGAGGCTGTAACACCTCAGGGTTGGTGTCTATCCCAGGCCAAGGGGACGCGTCTTTGTTGGGGACATGGGGCTCCTCTGAGGTACAGTGTGAAGCAGGTCCATTAACAAGTGCTCCTGAAGGCAATGAATTGTCTGTGCAGGGGGCAGCCAGGACGCCGCCACAGACAAATGGGCTCGGCTGTGCTCCATTTAAAAGGCTTTGGTGAGTGTCCAAAGACTGGCACTGCTGTGGTCCCACACTGGTGGTGTTGTTGTTGGTGGTGGTGGTGGTGGGAGAAGATGTGTGACTGTCTGACAGCTCTTGAGTGCACTCTTCCACAAATTCCACCTCTTTCTCTTTCTCTGCACTCTCTTTCACTGCTGCCATGACAGAGACACCATCTACAAAACAGCATCAAACAGGTATATTATCAATTCAGGTTAATAACTTGATGAATAAATAGTGAAAGAAAACATGTTAAATGACAATATGAGGTGACCATTCTTTTCTAGAAAATAGACAAAAATTTAAACAAAACTTAATTACTATCTTCCACCCACGCACTACTAATTTCCAGTCCAAAACAAGAGGCCATTATTTTTTTAAGCTCCATTATGGGTTTCCACACCCACTGCCACCACATCTATTCACAGCACACCCTGCTGTTAGCCCTGGAAACACTGGTGAGGAAGCTTAATTATGTGAGCACACCTCTGGGATCAGACCTTCCTGTTTCTCCCACTAAAGTTCTCAGCCACCTCCTAAAATTGACCAATTTCCATGGGAACAAAGTACACCTCCAATGAGATCATATTATTCTGTCTTAGCACTCTCTGATGGTGCCAAAGCACATCCCAGCACGAGACTGTTGTTGCTTCAATCTTGACAAATTGGCACACATGCACCAGTGCAACCACATACACACACACATACGCACACACACACGCACACACACACACACAAACACACTGCCCCAAAACACCGGACAGATTGACAGACAAAAGAGAAAACAACATTTTCAAGTGTTGAATGCGGCTAGTCTCGCAAAATTGCACCTCAAAATGAATGACATCAAACTATCTTATTATATTTGTTCAGAGCAGTCTACAAAAGATTGCAAGATTTGAGCTGTGCCTCGCATGTCTTGCCCTAAAAAAGCTCTACACCCCTTTCAAGGGTCCAGGTTTGCTGTCGGCCCGCCAGGCTAAATGTATGCTCTGTGGATTTGACATCCAGCACTGGATGCTCTCAACAGGAAGCTGCGTTGCTAACGAAGTGGTAAATTCAGTGTTAATGAGTGGCTTCACTGTTACCACCTCCAAGGTAAACCTTCCCAGCTCCATATTCTCTCCATCTGTTCGGGTGTGAGGGGCTTTAGGAGGGGGAACAGACGCTCCACATTTAAAGCAAACTTCACTGCAAGCCCCCGAACAGCAGGGTGGTAAAGCCATCAGAATATGATTTCGGCGTTAAATTTACAGGCCTCATTAGCTGCCAGCTTACACACCGATCTGTTCCATACATAACAAACAGGGTTCAACTGCAATGCGTCTTTTAAAAATTCATTCGCTTCTATTTACTTCATTTAGTCAATGTTAAAAGGCTGACTTTGCCTTGCTGGAAGCTATTTACAAGGATTATGAGCTTAAATAAATGTACGGTGCTATGCAGGGATTGATCTGGAGCGATTAGCTTTTTCTTTCTCAGTCTCACGCTTCGTTTCTCCCTTTCTTCCGTTCTTTGTTTCTTTTTTTGCTCCTTCCTCTTTCCGTCCCTTTTTCATAGAAAAATGTTCAATAATTAATGCACAAACAATGAATCAGTAGAAGTCCCATTGTGATCTGTCGAAATTAACTGCACAAGTAAAAGAGCACTTAACACTTCCACGACACACACATATGTCACTGTGCTTTCTCTCCCCCCTCTCCCTGCTCTCTCTCCATCAGCACTTGCTCTAACACTCAAGTTACACCTCATCTTGAGGTTACTGCTGAAAAAATCAGAGGTGATAATTGCATATTATCATTACACATTATTCTGCAATCCCAGAAGATAAACTTTTCTTGGATATATTTATTAATCATGAGGGAATGCGAACTGCTAGCTGTGCTCCACTTTGTGTTTTAAACTTTTAATTTCGTTTCTTCCTACTTATTTCTCAATAAAACACCACAAAAGCGCACTTGAGACCAAAATACACAACCAAAGAGCTCTATAAATATGAGTTATATTTACAGGAAAAGAGGACTGCTATAAATCTACCTTAAAAATAACTTTTTAAAGTGGGATGATGGAGCAGACCCATATAGTTCCTTTTTTATCAAAGTGCAGTCCTGAAGAAGTGTGGTAAAGTGCATAAAAGTCAGAAAGGTCTGAGGTGTCCCGATAAAGACTAAACTTAAAATTAAGCACATAAGGAGTTGGAGAGCAATGCTGGATGTCTCTAAAAAGAAGAGGCTAAGTAAAGCCAGTCCCTCAGACCTCTCTCTAATTGGTGAGCAGTTTGTACACCTAGGAGTCTGTACAGCTGTCTTCTTCTTTTTCCCCTTCTCACAACAGAGCTGTCATCACTAGGCTTGCTTGATTTAAACGTGATTTTCACATGAATAGACAATATCACATTGTAATATAGTTTTACGCAGATCAGGAGTCGCGGATTCAGTCACACGTGGATTTTCTTTGAGAACCAAACTCATAGTTTTACGCAGAAATCCCCACAATAACACGGAAACTGTTTTCACACAAGGGCAAATGTTCACCTCACTGCGGTGTCCCAATACTTTTCTCCTGCGACCTTCCGAGTTGCATATCTCAGCAGGGATAGCACTCAGACACTTCAAACTCCAGGTGACCACATTTATATCTTTAGCCCGAGTAGATCTGTCTTTAAATGCGTTCCGTTGGTAAACTTTTGTCCCGCAACCTTCTGAGTTACATATCTCTGCGGGGAATTTAAATTCGAATACGGGTTTACCTTTACATTTTGTTTAAGGGTAATGCATTAAACTGAGTTTAAAATGACATTAAGGTGTTCTGGGATCATATCTGGGGGCATATTAGGGTTTACACTATAAAAATATGCATTTCTGGGCATTTTATTTACCAAAACACAGCAATGTGGTTTTTCACTATTACTGTTCACCAATATCAAGTGCAGGATCAGATGTGTAATCGTATTTAAATTAGTATGTAGACTGACTGAGTCTTCTTTTCAATACAAAATTACTGGCAAAAGTAAGTAAAGAGAGAATTCCTTTACACATGAATTTTATATAGAAATTATCAG
The DNA here is from genome assembly GCA_037577145.1 of Brachypetersius gabonensis. NCBI lineage: Eukaryota > Metazoa > Chordata > Actinopteri > Characiformes > Alestidae > Brachypetersius > Brachypetersius gabonensis. The sequence goes on from JBBJLR010000111.1 coordinate 7,603,044, forward strand.
AGAAATTATGTAAACAAAAACATTCGTTGCTCTCTCTGAGAGATGGGTTCAGCGCAAACCCCCAGGATGTTAAAGCCTAAAACAGACAACATGAAATGTCTGAAAAATCATTTTTCTGAAAATATTTGTCTCATATGGACTTGCTTGTGTAGCTTCAGAAAGTGTATGACATACTGTCATCAATAAAAATAGTCAAAACCAGTAGTACCAGCCATCATGAAGTCTAATTTTGGCTTGTACATTTGTCTTCCACCCTTAGGGTATGGGGAAAACTGAGTAAATCTGATTTCTGTACACAGAAAACTCAACTCAAAACATCCCCTCTAGTTGGCTGATAATAAATCTGAAATGTGAGGCTGCTCCCAGTGCAAAACAAGGTGTGTATCTCTGTGGTATATCACTTTTCTGCTTTAGGAGGCATTAATAAGAAGTTATGCAGAAGTTCTGTTTTACTAGTAGAAAAATTAATCTGGGCAAGTTATTAAACCAAGTCATGTGAAACATGCTGTCCCTCTGTGTTTAGAGTGAAAGTTGAAGGTGCACAGGCAGGAAAAGTTCCTCTTTGAATGGCGGCCTGAATGTGGGCTCCGAAATAACTCCTGCTTTATTACACTATCTACTCACAAGCTCAGGAGCTGCTGTCTTAGAACAACTCTTCCAAAAGAAATCTCCCTCAAACAAACTAGTGCTTATCTAGAAGCCAAGACTGACAACTCAAATGTCCTGCATAGCACAATGGTGAGAGGCTGCCTTTTCCCTGGACGGGCAGCGAAAGGCGCGCTGATGCAAAGTTGCAGCAATGTGAGCTCATACGGATTAAAAATGGACCACAGGAATTCAGCCCTGAACTCAGAGACGAAAGAGCGTATCCTGTCCTGATACTGCAGTCTTTGTGTAACCCCCCAAATTAAAGGTTCAACACCTATTCGCCTCTCTCTCTCTCTCTCTCTCTCTCTCTCTCTCTCTACACGAGTCCCAGGCCTAGCCTCATCAACCTGCTCCCGAAATAGAGAGCGAGATGTGAGCATGCGAGTTAAGGGTTGTGGTTGATGGTGGGGTTTTAGCATGGAGAAAGGGGGGGGGCAACAGTGGGGCTGATAAAAGGGGACAGGGCACGAGTGACAGTTGGGTTAAGACAGAAGTCATGTTCAATAGCAGGTACGGAACATCAAACAGCGAGTTCACAGAAAAGCCTATGCAACCTTGTCTTGAAGGAGGATTTTCTGTTGTGGGGAGTAGATTAGAGCTGCCGCGGCGATGCTGACACGGCCTCATTTGCTGCCCCATAGTGTTAGGAGGGGGATTAAACCATATCAACTTTGAAGCCTTAAACAATACCTTTCAAAATTAAAGGGATTAAGAAGGGACGTCTGATTAGGATTTCCCGAGGCTTTGTTAGTTTAAAACTTCCATCTCTTCTTCTTAAAGAGGAGAGAAAGAGCGAGCAAAAGGGTGGAAAAAAAAAACCTCAGCAGGTCTGAGGTTTCTTGGGCATGTGACTGTTTTAATGAGACTAACTCTCACGCTGAGCTGAAGAGTGGCAGGAGCAAACATACGGCCCTGAAATCAGCAGCCTGTCTCACAAAACATGATGCCTGTAAGTCAAATGATACAAAAGAAAAAAAAGTAATAAAAAAAAAATCTCCTCTACATGGCTGTTGCATCACCCTGTTGGTTTTAAAAAGTAGTGGCGCATCTGTTAAATCTAGGAAAAATTCACACTGATTGTTGTTTTGCCATTGCATTAATATGCATGAGATATGCAATGAAAAATACATCTGCCTGGTTGATGTGCTGAAAAATATAGAGTGCATGCTCCACAGCGCCCATGTCTTATTTAGTCGCAGGGCTAGATGTTTTCCTTTATTAAACGCGATGCTTATCAGCGTGCTGCTTCAGATACTCTGGGACTGAGCGGGCTACATGCTGTCTGTGTGATCGAGGGCATGCTCTCCACCATCTGTCTCTGCTTGAGTTATGTGAGAAAAAAAAAGAAAAACTAACTTTGTCGCTGCCGCTTTGCTGTAAAAGCACGTGACCAATCTGATGAAAGTGAGTCAATGTCAACGCTCGCCTCCAAATTGAGGACCGGGATCAGGTCTAGCGGCACGTTCACATTTAGAGAAATGTCAAGAGGCGCAGGTATCAGAACGAAATGGTTCTTATTAGCTTTCATAAAAATGTAGTGTGAAGTGCCAGTGAAGACATGAGCTACATAAAACAGCATAAGAGAGTTAAATTAAAGTGAAGAGGACCACTAATTAACTACATTAAATGCTAGCATGACTTCCTCTTCTGCGCTGAGCCAGAGAGTATTACACAAAGCAGGATTTCCTAGTAAACTGGATAACTGAGAATTTATAATATACTCTTGAAAAGAAAAGAGCCAAAAAAACAGATAATGTTCGTTTCCAAAGATCAACAACTTGGTAGTGACTTTTGAAAAAAGCGCTGTCATTTGAGAATGGGTGCGTATCATAAGCCTCTCCCCCTCCCTGCTCACTTCAGTGTGATTGGATGCACCCTGATGTTTAGTTTTGATCATGGATAGATAGTGGTTTCCATAGAAGACACTAAATGAAAGTCCCTCAAAAGAGATCAAGGAACGCATGGGCAATTCGGTTTTAAATATACATACAATTTTTACACCCTTAATACAGAACTTTTTCATTATGTAGATGTTCTTTGAGGTTCTTTAGACTCGCACATCGCATTTACAAAGAAAGGTTCTTTTTAATCTTTGTTTTGGGCCTTCTTTCTTAAAAGAATACAGCAAGAGTGAGTACACTGCATTGTGCTAGGTTGGTCAGGTTGGTTTGCGATCTATTAAATCCTTCAAAGTCAGTCACACTGACCTGAATCCTAATAAATTCTGACTTACTTATGATACATGGTGCGGATAAAAAAAAACCCATCAGGGCTCAACAAGGGCCTTCCGAAGCATCTTGCGGACCACCTCTACCAAGGACTCCCCGAGGATATTAAAAAACCATCACTTTCTTATTATTCACTGCTGTTTGTCAATGGCATCCATTAAAACTGAATGAGGAGGTGGACCCTGCATCGCAACCGCTCATTAACACCAGAGTGGCCCTCAATCACAGGAGTCCTACAACATATCAAAAGAGGGGCCGTGGCAAAGAAGGGGAGGTGGGAGGGGCACTGGGGGGGATTTCCCCAATAACCCTGAGAGAGGCCTCATGGAGAGATGTAAATAGCCTCCCAAGAGAATCCCAGCAGGCTGTGAAGGAGATGCTAGCTGGGAGGCAACGGGAAGCTAATGAGTATAATGGTAAATGTATACAAAAGAGAGAGAGAGAAGCACTTTCTACATCCCAATTAATATGATGTTATCAGAGCTGCGGCTGGTGGGGGGTGATGGGGCTTCACCCCCCTTCCCCTGCTTGTACCTTCTGGGCCTGGGTGCCATTCACACCAAGCAAGGTCATTAGTCCTGCAGGGAGGGATACGGCAAGTTAAAGAAGCATCACGCCCAAGATCAAAATGCAGCTGACCAAATCAAAGAGGATCAAAATGTCCCTTTTGATACACGGCAGATAAAACAGTCTCTGGCTTTTGTTCGGAGGTTCAGAGAATTTCATTCTGGATATATAGATATTTATCTGAAATAAAACTGAATGAATACATGAATACAATTTTTCAATTTCAAATGTAAAAGTAAATTCAACGGATCGTTGTGTTCAATGTAGTTAAAATTACAATTTCCAAAAATGAAAATAAACTTAATTTAAAAAAAGCAGTTTAAATTCATCTGAGGCCTACACTATAGTCTTCTCCAACCATGTTTTTGTGGATCATATTATAAAGCAAAAGCCCTTTTTTATTGGAACGACTTCAGCATTTAATTATAAAGCAATTTGATGTTATTTTTATTTCAAATATGGTCTCAGCACAAATGAAAAATGTTGATGGTCCGCTATAGATGGTCCACAGATACTTTAATTATTAACAAACTAGCTGGTAAATTGCAATGGATTATCAGCAGTATTAGGTTTAGAATTAAAAATTAGATTAATGTTTTGGGTCAAGGTTAAGGTTAAGTTTAGGCTTAAATCGAATAGAATCTTTTAGTTTCAGCTTAAAGTTCAGTTACATTTAATAGATCTTTAATCGAACGTTAAAGACAAGCTGACCGTCCAGATAAAGTGTTACCATTCTCTCTTTTTACTTTCTTCACTACCCCTCTTGACCAACAGATGGCCTCTTTTTACCATTTCATTTAACGAGGCAAGTCATAGTGCCTAAGCCTGTAGTACTACTCATAGTACTGCTAAAACTGCTCAAGCTCTAAACTGCAAGTCCAGACCTTCATGAAAAAATTAAACTCATTGGATTCTTCTCAATAAACATTCTATAGACAGTAATTAAATAGAAATCATTTACATCTCTCAAGACTACTCAACACTTATATGTATGCAGAGAAATGCCTGTGAGTCATGTCAAAAACTGAACAAGAGAAACACTTTAAATACTGCACATGCCATTATTCATGAGCAAGAATTATTCATATGGTCTCTTTCAATTATACATATTTAATCTTCTGGTGCATATTTCAATCTCATTTCTAAGTGGACTCAAAACTTCCATCAAATCTCTCCACTAGGCTTTAACAGAAGTCATTGCTAACATGTGACAGTTGGCCAGTCAAACGAGTCCAACGCGACTTCTGACAGATTAATGGGCATTAGGGCTGCACAATATTAGGAAAACATGCGATATGTGATAATGCTGAGTGTTGCGATGGTGATATCACATGCGATAAGTAAGTAAAAACTTAGCCTTTATAGTGTTAAAGTGTTTCTCCTTTGGATTTGTGGTAATAAAGACTCCAGGCGCTGACTAGTCTATGCAGGATTAAAATGAAATGCAATATTTCCATTCCAACATGGTTTTTTTTTTTAAGAATTTACTTAAACAGAGCATTTAATGCCTCCCATAAAACATTTGAACCATTGAACATTGTTGAAAAAAATCATATTTTAAATCTAATTTTAAATAATTTAAAATCTTAAATTAATGTAAACATAATTTAAATGATATAAATTAAAAAAAGAACAATCTATAAACTGTAGCACAGAAGATGAAGAAACTGCCCAGTGATTTTTTTGCCCTCTTCTCTGTGGCACTGGGTGAACAGCTTTGGAAAAACACCATTTATTGCAGTTCAGTCAGTTTTTTATGATATGTATATCGAGCATGTTGATATTGCGATGACGGTAAATTTGCGATATATTGTGCAGCCCTAATGGGCAACATTTTACAGTTTGAGAAGCTAAAAACTTTAGATGTGATTTTGCTTAATTGATGCTGGATAGGACAAAAACACGCCTGGTCAATAGAACACTCCATAAGCCTCAGTCCTACTGATCCAGGAACCCCACACAGACACCTCTATCCCAGTGGAGGTCAGATTTGTTTTGGCTTCTGCTGAGAAAAAACACCCTATACAGGAATTTTCAGAGGCCAAAATCATTGCAGGCTGTGTTAAATACAAAAGTAATACATCAAAGACTCTACAGGCCTAAGTCATATGAGAGGAATGAGCTTATTGTAAATAAAGTAATACGATATCTTTATGTCTAGATTTATATACATTATTCCACCTACTAAGTGATTGTTCCATTTACCACACTCATCTGCATTGGACTCCTTAAAGCACACAAAATGTTTTAAACATTTTTGTAGAATGCACTTGTTGTATTGAAATATTTATTATATTTCATCATGTAAGTTATAAGGGCAGATTAAAAAATTTTCCTATGATAGACATGTAGAAAAGACAAGTAGTCCAGATGGACAGTCCTCATTCTAAACATCCATCTGGTGGTAGGTGAAGAATTAGTGATCAAATTCTGCCCCCTAGTGATGAATCTAGCAATGGCATCTATTCGGAGATGTCGAAATTGATTCCGTATGTACGTCTAGAGCTTCGGAGAGGAGGTGTGAGGTTTTGTGTTTTGCTAAATTCCCCTAATGAAGTGTTTAATTAAGAAAAGTCTCTGCTTACTCAGGTGTGGATAAGTCGACTGTTACAGGGACATCTCAATGAGCCTTATTCATGCCTGTTTCATCAGGTGAGGGAACTTGTTATCCCATTAACCGTCAACATCACAAAGTCTTCAGGGATGTTAACGTTAGAGCTCGTACTGAAGTGAGGAGACAGAAACCGCTATATTCGAGAGGCGTACAGTAGAAGGCCTACATTCAGCTTGGGGCAAGTGTAGACGCCGCAAGTCAGACACATTTCTATCAAGAAATCATGGCAGATATCCCAAAACAAGCTTCAGAGAGGCAGGGGGTTTTTTTGGCACTGAGAGCAAACAGAAGAAATATTTCTAGATATCTTCTCCATTTCTCTGAACGCAAGAGAAGCGGATCATGGATCATCGTCCAATTACACAAAATGATTTTGTCAGTTTTGCACACACAGGATCCTACCAAGAATCCCCCCCACACACACTTTTTTGGTATTTTGTTGTGCGTGTGAGAAGTAGATGAAGGTTGCCATGACAAGGTTGCCAGGTTTCCGGGCTGACATGCCGAGCTGAAGGTTCTGACACACGTAACTGACAGCCCTGATTTCATTTGACTGCTGATCACACCCAGCTATAGTATCACAGCAGTTCACACGTTCAGTCTCGGCTCAAAGTGTTGAGACACGCCACCAAATGTCTGCGACATCACACACACACCCGCCTGACATCGTGTACACCCAGGGTGAGCCGTTCCTCTGTATAACAATACTACAAAACAGTATAACATAGAACCAGACGACAGCAATGTAACACCTGCCTTCGCTTTCCTACCTATTTACCATTAAATATCAACCACCTCTCCTGAAGTCAAACTCTGTCAAACAGATCTCTGACTTAAAAAATGATCTGACTAGATTGACAAGATGGGTCTTACCGATCCTATTGCAAACATTGGCACCATCCAGACATGGGAACACCAGCCTACAACTGAAAGAAGATAAAACCAATGTTAAATGCGCTTTCGAAAACACACAGTACAACCTAGTAGCAAAAAGAGAAGATTGAATTTGCTTGAATAACATTTTTATGTGAATAAAACATCTCTGCACAACTATTGTCAAAAGTAAGTAGTATGAAAAACAGCATTGTGATGATGTGACACTTTGTTAATGGAAAATGTATAAAACATCATTTAGACACATTTCACGAGCAAATCAATTGCAGTTTAAAGTACATGAAAGTGTTGCTCAACTTCAACAAGGCAATGCAAGTTTATTTCATATTCAAATATTTACATAAAAAAGCACAATAGTTTATCATGATGGACCACTGTAGATGATTTAGAGATGCATACTTTGGAACTAACATGCAACTAAACTTTACGATGAATATAACTTTCCTAAACCCTAAAACTAGTTCTTCTTGTTTGATAGCATTTAAAGCATCTGTCAATCATCTATAGGAGACTACCAAAACAGTATTGAAAGCAAACATCAAGGTTACAATCCAACATTTCAGTTTAAAAATAAAATATTTTCTTCTTCTTGTTTCCAAACACGGTAATCTCTGTTTTACAGTATAATCATTGGTTTGGACTAAAAGTGGAGCTAAATGAACAAATATGAGGAATTTGCACTAGCACAAACAGTAGTCCATAAGACTGTTGCACAGTATACTGTAAATTAAATGTTTTTTTCAGTACATCTTGGCAAGCAATTCATTATTTTTACTTGGAACACCTTAAGTCTGAAGTGAAACAGGCTGACACCTTGCTGATACTGTAGGAATTCACGATATGCCCAAAACAGCCAGACATGAGTGCTTCAGTATTATGGTAGTCCAGTGGCGGCGTGCTTTACACTACTCCACTCGGCTATTAGCATGGAGACCCATTTAGTGAAGCCAGTCACACACAGTATTTGTGCTAATGTTTCTTCCAGAGTTGGTTTGGAGAGCCGCTGTAAAGTGGAAGCCTCAAGGCACATTGACAGTTCAGCCACTAAGAAACAGACCTCCCAAACTCACAGAGGGGATCACCAAGTGCTGAAGAATCATCACTCATAGTGTTCCCAGCCACCTCTGGAAGAAACAGTCACAATAGGTCCTCTTTAAAAAACCCACTCATGTTAAAGTGAGGGAGTGGTTCAGCCTGGACTGTTTCTTTAATAAGACACAATACAGGTCAACTAGTCACAGCAGATAGAAGTATTTACATCAGTCTTAAAAGGGGTGGTGGTAGCCTAGTGGGTAAAACACTTGCCTGTGAACCTGATGACCTCAAAGTTGCAGGTTCAAAACCCACTTTCTACCACTGTGTGCTTGAGAAAGACACTCACCCCTTAGTTGTGTCTTTGACTTATGATTGTAAGGTGCTCTGGGTAAGAGTTATTGCCAAATGCCCCTTTTACCTTTAAAAACACATTAAAAGAATGTTTAAGAATGAGGGGAAATGTCAAGCAAAAATAAACAATGACTGTTTTTGGGTCATAAATCCATAAGTGGATAATGAAAATGTAGGATCTGACATATAAAAGAGACTACATACATATGTCAGATATGTTAATTGTACGGTAACAATCTGTGTTTACTCCAAGCACTGGGTATACAGAGAACAAGGGAGTCATTTTTGTACCATGCATTGTGATAATATACTTGGTATCACTATTAAAGTCAAAATTCCAGTATTGTGACAGTTCTAGTTCAGACCCAGCCCAATCCTGCCCTAGAACAAAGCACCCAAGTATAGACGCTCCAGTTTATTGCATCATGAAAAGTCCTCGTCATGCCAATATGATATTCTTGCAAAATAAACAAATAAATAAATAACCCAAAAATTGCTTATCCAAGAGAATAGCCCTGTTTATTTGAGGCTCAGGGTTAGTTAACATTGCCAAGAAAATTACATCAGTCCCATAAAAATATCCATGCCTTCTCCCCTAGGAGAAAGAAAGGTAAGAAACTGCATCTCCTCCACCCAAGTAAATGACAGAAGATAACTGGTCAGAGGTGGTGGAGAGGGTTAAAGGTTAAACTGCTCTCAATCAACAGTTAAGTGTGACGTTAGTGTGTTTTATAGAGGACAAACATGTGCATCTCCTCCAGTGTCTGTAATAGACTTACGGAGGTCTCTGTGTTCTAGCTAGATCAACAGCTTACTGAAATATCTCCCCGCCCTGGCTGCAGTTCTGCTGGGTTGCTAATTCAGGGCAGTGTACTCCCATTAAGCCATTCCCCAGTGTCTTCATTTATAGCACTGTGAGATGGGAGGTTGGTGGAAGACAGAAAGGGATGGGACCGCGGTGTTTTATCACTCTGCCCATTCTGGGAATGTGCTTCAGCGCAAATATTTGGCGGATTGAAGCATAATCAATTTGTAGAAAATTGGCCAACAGTGATTCGTTTATTCAGTCACGCTATGAAATCTGTCTGCAAGGAACTGGCTTTTGTGCTTATGAAGAAGTGTGAGTGTGTGTGTGTGTGTGTGTGTGTGTGTGTGTGTGAGAGAGAGAGAGAGAGAAAGGTTAGGGTTAACAATTTTTCTGAAACGATCGTGCTTTTTTACAAGCTTTAAAAAAAACCAACATGTGACTGTTCAAATGTTCCAATTATTCATTCCAGAAAAAACACCACGAGCACCATAACATTAACGAAAGTATCCTCTTCTGCACGTGCAGCAACCTGCTGAATTCATCAGAAGAAAACGTTTACGCTTCACAGAGCACAGAACAGTGAATTGAGTTCTTTGTGCAGTGGAAAAAATGATATTAACAGCGTTTTTGCTTAAAGGGACCACATCAGAGAAAAACCTTGAGTAAGAAGCATTGTCAATGTAAACTGAATATCATAACACATTTATTTCTGCACTGTGAGATGTTTCCAGGACAAAGGTGCAGCAATGGAAGGCCTCTGAAATAACAGAGCATTTCACCCAATAAAATTGTTGGTTAATATTATTTTCCCCTCGCACTGGTGCATTATGAAGTAATCACAAAGACGTTTCAGAAGTAAGCAAAAGCCTATACTTTGACCTAAAACAGTCAAAATGCAGGCGTTATGTGATAAATGGTATTATGACCAGAGGTGTGAACTAAGTCATTTTAGTTCCAACTATATGCAATACATGCAATACAAATATGAAAATAAACAAATCCGATTACATTTACAAACTGTGTCTGTACAAACCAAAACCCTGTTCAAAATTGTAATCTTACAACAGAACACAAAAATATTGAACTTTTCATTTTAAAAGTAGTAAATAAAGTTAGGGTCTGGAGACATTATTCTGAGTAATTCTGGATCATTTCAGTCAGCCTTTCGTTCTGAACTGTTTGGCTGCTGTGCTCAAATGATGTATAAAGAAAAAATGGAGGAGATACATAGTTTTAATATGATGGTGATGACATGTCTTTGCCTTAAAACACAGTGGTTAAATCAGCAAATTTAACTTTAAGGTATATATAAAATGTTGGTGCATAAAATAAACATGTAAAAAGACATACTCTAGCTGAATTTTCCAGATGTCAGCTCTCCAGATAGACTGAACATCACCTGAGGCCTACAGCAGCAAATGCTCAAAAATCTGTCTCAAAATTTAGGGCAAACTGAGCTCACCATCCAGGAACTTGTCTCCCTCCGCCTGGATTGGAATCCGGCTAATGGCGACTGACAGCCCGTCTGTACTCAATTTTACAGGCTCGGAGTGTGCAAGAATGAAGACTGAAAACAGGTAAGGACTGGAGCACCTGTCAGCAGTGAGGGAAAAACGAATCGAGGAAAGTTCAAGTCTTTGATGCAAAACTATTGCCTCTGATAAAAAAAAAATAATAATACACTGTGGCCCAGAGGGCATGGCTGGTAAAAGAAATGCATGCTGTTCAAGAAATGCTCTTTATTGCCAGCCTTCATGCAAATCCTAGCAGTGCCACGCACAATCATGACAAATATGTCATGAGTACCTCTCTGCTCCAGTGATATGCAATGTGCCATCCAGTCTGTGTCCTCATGGAAACATAGGACAGCTGGACATGGTCAACAACTCTTCACCTCAAGATTTACTACAACGAAGAGTTACTTTAAACTTTCCATGATCAATTCTGATTCAGGTTTACAGTCTGAAGTCTAAAGAGATATTCTGGTAAAGTAGAGGGTAAGGCAAGGCATGTTTACTTTCCAAAGGTTTATGCCATGAGGCTAATTTAGATTTATGCCATGAGGTAACAAGTAATGAACGCTTTAAACTAACTTATCAGTAAACCTCTAAAGATATCGATTTAAGTAATATGTAATAGACTTGATGAGGTTTCTGGCATCAAGACATACTGCCATCTACAAAAATGAGCAAAAGTGCATATTAATACCAAGTTTATTTGAGATTATTTAACAGCTACACAAGGCAAGATCATTTAATTGAAATCATTTAAGCTTGTAGTCTGTGCAATGCTAACTGGAGTCTGTGAGCTTCAATTACTTGGCAGTTACATTAGACCACATTAGCTGTAGTGCAGGTAAAAAGGGAAAGAAGAAAGATATGTATTTTTCACCCAAAACTACTATCAGTGGTTAAGGTGAGGATTTGGGTGGCATCACAGTAGTTTCAGAAGGTAGATAGTGATAGTGTTTGGGACCAATGGTCTAGTGGATTTAGGAAAAAAGTGTTCAATCAGATTTAAAGGTAGTCACTAAATTAATTGCTGTTTAATCCCTAAAATAAGTCACCAATCCTTAAATGCAATATTCAGTGACTATTGTGAAGTATTCAACAATTACCATTTAAGTACTTTGCAAAGTTATTAGAGCAAAGATTTTAAGTATGAAAATGCCAACATATCCCCCCCAAATTTGGCAACAAGAGGAAGCACCATAGAGATGAACGAGCAGGAGCAGGTACAAAATATTTCACATTTACCTCCAGTGTGTATAACATATATACTGGGATATAAAACAGAAAATCTTCAGTAATAAAAGACATTCTTTATAGACTGACTCCATTGAAAGCGTTTGCTTCAAAAGTCCACTGTAGTCACTCAGACCCCATTGACTTGGAAGTGTTTTGTGACACAGTCAAATTGCTAATAAAGCATTTTTTCCAAATACAATTCAGGACTTTTGCTTCTGGAACTACACTTTTGCCAGGGTGGCCATTTTAGCCCTGCTACCAGTGAAGATGACAAGCCAATGCACATTTAAATACTCTTAAGGAATTACTTCCTCTCTCGTAGATGAGTGTATATGAATGCCTGTTTTTCCATTCTGCACACTTTTAACTTTCCTTTTACAGTGGTAATTATCATCAATCGCACACAATCTTACTAAATAGTACGGAATAATAGGTTGCAATATGAAACAATTCTACCTACAGATTTGTCTTTAAATGATCATAAGCATCAATTCACATTAAAGTAGTGACTTTAAAAGTATGAATTTAAAGTTAAAATGTGTGTATATGGACACAGGTTGCCAACATGACATTCAATGCTGCTTGAAGTTGAACTCTGAAGATCTGAAGAACCACTGTTTCTGCATAAATACGACCTAAAACATCGACAGATTTTTACACAAGTTAAGAGGACATACAGAAAACCTGATAAAACTATACAATGCAAAAATAATTGAACCTCTAGGCTTAGCAGTTTATGTTGAGATGAAATTAGAATTAGGTGTTTCCACCAAGCAAACATTTACTTAATAAAGTGGTATTTGGCAAACACCTTTATCCAGAGCTACTTGCAATCATTTGTTACAGGGCCCTGGAGCAACTGAGGGTGTCAGCCTCGTCCATGCGGGCATTCGATTCTTGGAGAAATGAACGCGCTCTGAATGTAATGCGCGTTTTTGCTGCGTTTTGTAGCTGCCCCTGACTGACTTCAGTGAGGTGTTACCCTGGCGTTCGTCTGACACTGTTTAACTGTTTATTATCAATAATAATAACTAACAATACAATGATAATAACAATAATACAATGTTATATAATAATATTTGTAACAATATTAATGTTTCATAATAATGATTAGTATTATATATAATTTAATAAAATATTTAGATCTCTACATGTATATTACAATAATTACATATTGCCTATTTTTTTGGAGTAAACTCTAAATATACCCCCAAATATGCTCCCAAAACAGTTTAATACCCCCAAATATGCCCCCAAAACAGTTTAATACCGTACCCTTAAAAATGTAAAGGTAAATCCGTATCCCTACTGTACAGTTTACACTGAACTGCTGTCTCCCGCAGTGCTAGAATGTAAAATACTGATGTTACCATTGTATAGACTGTACTGTAATTCATGCACAGGCTTTTCTTTGGTAGGTGCTGTCGTTTTCTTTGGTATAAGCAGTGTACCTTTGTTACGGGGAGCCCCGAAATCCCAAGATGGAATGAAAGGCTTCGGGGCAGCCATGCCTTTTCTTTGAAGTTTTTATTGAAAAGAAAAAGAAAACAAACACAAACCTGGCTCGGTGGCCGATACAAGAACTACACACGTGGCAAACACCTCACGTGGTATACAGGCAGAAAACTCCAGCAATTTGACATGAAAGGACAGTGAACATTTAATGACCCGACAGTGAGGGAGACACAAAACAGAACTTAAATACAGAGACCAGGG
>JBBJLR010000111.1:7636699-7648296 GCA_037577145.1 Brachypetersius gabonensis
CCACACCAAGTTGGCTCGCGTTCTGAACACACACACAGACAGTATATAAACAGCTCCGAAGAGCAGGAGTACTCACGATACCGAGAGAGAGATGAGTTGGGTAGATAGTAGGACACGTAGACATGAAGCTCAAAGACTTCAATGGCTGTGTGAGGAGGTACCACTTACTTCCTGTTTATATACTTTACGTGAGTCATTTCCGGTGCTGATTGACGTCACGTGTTCTGGTGCGTGTGACACACAGACCATGTTACTTATACATAGTGCACACAGGGAACAGCTGGTACTAGGAGGTGTTACAAATCAGACAGGTGTGAACAATGAGCAGACAGCAGTTTAGGGGTGGAGCTACACCCATAAACAAAAACCACATGGCAAAGAAGAAAACAAAGGTAGGAAGAGGCTAAATAAGTCAGAATGTGACAAAACCCCCCACTGTGGTGTGGAGCTCCTGAGATGAACAACAGACCACCATGGGAGTAGGTCTAACGGAGGGACTGAAAGGGACAGGGGACAGAGACTGGACAGAAAACTGGACTAGGGATCGCAACCAGGACAGAAGATGGTCATGACACTGGACATAATAACAGGAGACAAGATGAAAATCTGGGCTATGAACGGTACATACATGAGACAGACAGGAGAAACAGAGCTGGACTGGACTTGAGTTCTAGGGCTAGATGGAACACAGGATAGGTGTCAGGACAGGGACACTGGTTTGGGCAAGGGACTGAAGAAAAAAAAAGACAGCCTAGGAAAAATAGACTGGAGGAGATGGTGAACGGACCAGGAACAGAAAAGGGAAGACTTGACCCGAGGCAGGAGTGGAAAAAGAATTGGAGACAGTGAACATGAACGAACAGGGTTAAGGGCATAGAGCTGGACATAGGATGGGACCTGAGGCTGAATTGGCTATGGACCTGAGGGCTAAACATGAGAATGGACAGAAGATGGGTCAAAAGAGTTCTGGGTAAGACAGGAGACAGGACAGGAGACAGGACACAGACTGGGACTGGGAGCTGTACAGGGGAACTGACAGTAGACAGGATGGAAGCTGGGCAGCTGCTGATGCTGGACCAGGAAGATTGATGAACGTTAGAGCGAGGCCAGGCAGCTGGGCATCTGGAGAGGTGGAGCCTGGTGGATGGGCATCCAGCAAGACACAATAGGATGTAAAGATGGGCCAGATGTTCAGGGTCAGGAGACGACGAGAGCAGGCTGCTTGGAAACAGGAGACTTCAGGGCCGGCTGCTTGGAAGCAAAAGACAGGAGTGCTGGCTCTTCGGAACCTGGAGGCTTGGTTGCCTTCCGCTCTGACTGTGGAGGCTTGGTTGCAGTCTGTGCTGGACAAGGAGACTAACAAGGAGAGTTCCTGTGATATCCTGACATCCTCTGGTACAGTACGCGGGCACCGGGGAAGTCTTGGAACCCTCTGGTACAACAGGGGACGGTATCGGCGTCAAGCAGCTTTCTGGTTCAGCAGGGAGTGAGCGCAGAAGTGGTGTCTACAGCACAAGAAGGAGCCAAACCCTACAAGTCCATGTATACACCCTAACCCCGCTGGAGGAAGATTAGAATGAGTTAAAGGAGTCTTCACCAAAGTCATGGAATGTATCACATGCAAGTCATTTGCTTCAAATCTATTTTTTGCCACTTATCGAAAGTGACATACATCTATAAGCAAAATTTATTCCCACCTTGTTCTCTGATAACAGAAACATTCTTCTTTAATACCATGTTGGGCCACTTCTAGTATAAAACTCATATTTGCTAACAAATACTGTTGACATTTTGTGTTCAGTAATACATGTACACATCTTAAGACTTTTCAGTAACTACAGTGATTTGAAGTGTATTGAAGCAAGAAAAGCACACAAAATGGTGCACACACTCTTTAGACCTTGGCCTACACACACCTTCTACAGTAAAAACGATGAGGCATAAACCCAGCCCAATGATGTATGTGGCCCTGGGGACATTGTGTGGCAGACATCCCGTTGGTCGTGGCACTGATAGCTATGTCTCATTAAAGAACCTTTCAGTGAACGAGACATGCTGCAAGCCTGTCTCAAAAATGTGCAGACGGAGGGAAGAGAGCTGGTAAAAAAATTACAGATCATTCCCCGCTGTCAGTCCCTCTGCCGTCGAAAGCAGCTTTATTGCTATTCTAAAAGCTGAATTAAGGCCAGATTTTATATTATACACATCTTCTTTATGCATATACACAAGTGGTCATTGTGTTTACTTTAACTTAATGTTTCCATTAGCAGTGGGGACAGAAAAATAAGAAGAAATCTAAATGGCAATATGTTTTCAAACCAGGAAAACATCTCAGGGCTGATCCGTAGTCTGTAGTAAAGAGATAATGGAAAAAAATATGATATAATATAACCTGCATTTAGATTTTTAAATACACGCTTTATTGTTACTTTGGGTGAGCATTTATGAAGCCCTGCAGATTCACACAACATGCAGTAGAGTATGATTAAAAATATGATCTATTATTTATTTAAAAGTGGAAGTATGAAGTAAAATATATTTACATAAAGGTCAAAAAAGTATCTACATTAAACATTAAGCTTGTAAAAGTAATATGTGATGTTGCTGGTGGCATGGTGGTGCAGAGGTTAGTGCTGTGGCCTGAATTTGATTCCTGGCTGAGATTCCTTCCAGTGTGATGTTTGCACTGGATACTCTGGTTTCCTCCTACAGTCCATGCATGTCAGGCAAACTAGTGAGTGTGTGCATGAATGTCTGTCTGTCTGCCCTGTGATGGGCTAGTGACCTATCCGTGTGTTTTCTGCTTTCTCTGCCTTTCGCTCTATAGACACCAGCATCACTGTATATTCATGTTAAAGTGTAGGTGTTCACACATGGTAGGGGAACTTTTATCCTTAATAGCAGCTGATTGTCTCATTTTGTTCAGCTAGGGTGGTTGAAGGCCATGCTTCACTTAATTGCCTTAAGCAGTGTAATATATCAGCATGAGCCCCTAAATTTGAGGGGTCCATAAATTGATTCTCTACAATGAAGAATGCTCTGTTTGCTTGTCTACCAATAATTTTGTGTCTGTCGCACATTTAGCAAGGCCTCCCCAGAATGAAGAAGATCATTTGTTTGTGGATTTGATCAGTAGGCCTACTGGGAGTAGTTCTTTTCAAAAAGAGAGCTGAGCGATCTGCACATGGCAGAGTATTAACCCTTAAAATCCTCGTCTGTCACCATCACAGCTCAGGGTCATATTCTTCATCTGGAGGTTAATCTAACACTTTCCTGTGCCATAAATTGTTCAGAGTGAAATCTGGTATTTGGTGCAGCTGTGCACCACTTACACCACAGACCACCTCCACAATATTTCAGAGCGAAGGGGGAAAGAAAACGGTCAAGGATGGTAACGTAAACAAGAGAGTCACTTTGAATAAATGGTTGAGGATCGTAATCCTGTGTGTGTTTCTGTTTCGCTGGCCATATACGGAGAGGAACCACTCTCCCCGAGCACAGCAGCAGCGTAGGGCCAACGGGGGACTCGGGAAAGACTGTTTACGCAACAAATAACAAAACCAATACGATTTTTTAAAAAAGTGTGATTGAATAATCAGAAGGACATTAATACTACAAGCCTCCTTGACTTTGGCAGGTTCAAGAGCAGTGCAAGCAGATGTTTCAGTATGAAGGCAGATCTAGACGCAAACCGGCCTTCGTGTCTGGACCATTTCTGAGCTGTTTATGCAATACAAACACACACACACACACACACACACACATATACACACACACACGCTAGCATTCCTGGTAGGCTAGGGAGAGCATAAACTGATACATGAATTCTTGCTTTTACTCTTATCCAGAAAAGTTTTTTTTTCCCTCTGTAAAAATGAGTTTAACAGAACGACTGCTTTGAAAAACCCAGCGTCTAGCTGGTGGTGTGTTGTAATGTGCCTTTATTGGAATGGCAATGACGCATTTGCTTGGAAATATGTCTAATCCAGCCTTACTGGAATGGAAGAGAGGAAGAATCGAAAAAGTTCTTCAGTTCTTCAGAGAATGAAATGACATCTGCAGCCATTGGCTTCAATAAATAGTTCATTTCTTGTTTTAACATCATAGATGAAGTAGTGACCTTGATATATAATGTAGCAGAGCACACAATTAGAGAAACGTTTATGCAAATAGACCTAAAGGTAAAGAGGCAAGGAATAACAATACCTAATTCAGTATGTTATAAAATTTGATATAGAAGCTGTTGTAATCATCTCGAACCCTAAGCTGAAATAAGTCACTCAAGCTATAGCGCTTGCGTCCATGGACAGGTCTGCTGCAGTAAAAGAATAACTAGCCTCTATTTTTACTGGGAAGTGACTTTAGACAAGTGAAAGGAATATTGCAGCAGGTGAAATCTTCATTAAAGGGGTGAAACGAGGGAAAGATAAATATCATTTCTCGCAGTTTGGATTAATGATAGAGGCAGGAGGAGGTAATGAAGGTCACGTTACACTTTACTGCTCCACCTGAAGTTAGGTTTGCCAACTCCATCTGACAGTAGCCTTGCTGCCTTTACATATGAAGTGGTTAAAATGGCACTTTTCATTTGATGTACAGAAATATCTCTTCATTTGAAGACTTAGCCTTAAGGGGGCTGGCAATCCTACTTACAGCATGAGACTGCAAAGGCCTCTGGGTTAATGTGGAATTCTGTTCACAACAGTTCTTCCAATATTCTGTCTGCTTAAACAGTAAGAAACAGGTATTCAGAGGTTTTGTTACTTCCAGTATATATAATGAATTTTAGATCCTTGATTGTTTTTACCTTGTACTTATAAATATGAACAAAATGTATGTACTTGCGTGGATCAGCTCTCACGGATTCAGGCTAAACAACAGGAGCTTTTTTCTGAGAACCAATCCAGCGGTGGTGGTAATACACTAAAAAGTTGTCAACTGCCATAAAAAGAAGAAGAGGAAGAAGCTGCTGCAGCATGTAGCATGACCACTCCGTGTCCTGTCCTTGTATTTTAGTATTTTAAACGCCCCCTTTGCAACAGTTATCTCAGTTTATGTAATATTAGTAAGCTGTGCCCTTTCTAAACATGTGGGTACAGAGAGTTATTTCAACCTTTCTTTTGTGTTTGAGTGTTTGTTTTCGCTCTCCACTAATGCTAATGTTTTTTTAAGCAATACAGTTTTCAGATTCTGATTATTTATTTACCTTTTTTTACCAAAACACAACAGCATGGTTATTCACTATACACGGGTGCTCTTGGAACATAACCCCTGCGAAAATTGAGGGATTACTGTATTCATTAGCATATACAAAGATAGGATTCAAAAACTACATAGATTGTTTTTGCAGCATTGTAGGCTTCATAAATTTCTTGGAGATAACATTATCAAGCAATACGCAAATGGAAAGAACAGAAATAGTTTTAAAAGTCCTCTTTAGTTTAGTATGATAACTATTGCTTTTTCATATTTATTAAAACCAATTACAAAAGTCATTATTTGTGATAATTCAAGTGAATATATGAACTGGAACTATATTAAATAACAAAAGCAAAAATGATTGTTTCCATTCGCTTAATATAGGAGACAGATCATTTGATCATCGATTAAAAAACACTGCTGCATTAAACTGTTGCCTTCCACCAAGAAGTAACTTTTTTTTAAAAGCGATCCAAAAAAATTTAATTGTATCAAATTGTAGTTTATGATTAATTTCAAATCATGATGTTATAATACTTTGTTGCAACACATCTTAACTTTAAAAGGCACTGAACGTTTCTGTTCACCATGTAAATAAACATGAATTACACCTAATTTAATTGAAGTTTAGGATTAACTTTAAGATACTGTCTCTCTCTTAGACTTGAACCGAAATATCTCTCTGAGCGCAAATCAAGACTTCTTACAAATATAAAGCAGAACTTGGGAGACAGATCAATTGGCAAAGACTCATAGTGTGGACGATGTGTAGATCACAATGTTCTCCAGCATTTATCTAGACTGACCTGGGCACTGCTCAGACAGGAGGAAGAGTGTTAGGTTCTGTTATTGAGATTGGAAGAAAAAGCTGAGGGCTCCTTCGGGAGGCTTAAAGGTAACGGGACTGAGGAATCCAACCATTACGCCAACAGGAGCTACTTCATCACCCCCTGTCCCCTGTCTACCAAAACACATGCTCTGTCGAGCCCCACACACAAATACCAGCTGCTGGGACAGGGGGAAAAAAGAGGACGACTTTCATCCATTCGAATGCTTTTGAGGTTTCTTCTCCCTCTCGTAATTCCGTAGACATAAACATATAAATGAAAGGAGTTATGATACAATATTTACACTCAACAAAGCCTAAATGAAGTCCAGGGGGAGTGTGAGTGGATATTTTCTGGGTGTTTAATCAGTTTAAAGAGCTGAGGACACAGGTTAATGCTCACCACCACAGGAGAGCCACCAGGAGAGAGCTTCTGATGATTCCATCATCCAAGCGCCGTGTGTTTATACATAGGGACAGCTCCCAGTAAACTGCCCATGGGGCCGAGCCATGGACATGACGTGTGCTCAACTTTATTCCCCTTAGTATTTATTTAAACTGAAGCCAGCACCATCAGGCCATGAGCTAATTAGTATATGTCTAAATCAGGCTGTGTTTGGTGATCTGGGGCAGTCCAGCAGGGATAGACTCAGGGAGAGAGAAGGCATTTAAAATAGCATTCCTACACATTTTCGGTAGGAGGCTTGCATTTTGTGATTATAGTTCAAGTACATTTGCCCCATGCATGTGTTAATTCCCCAAGACATCAAATTCATACAGCTTCCCCTCTTATGCCAGATGTAGTTTTTCAGTTTGGATAAGTCAAGTAATAGAAGCAAAGCAGAAAACTAGTCCTTCAGAGATGGCCTAATGATTCCTGGAAACTACAAAATGTGTTGTGAATGTCTGTAATTCTATTTCCTCATCATTTAACAGAATCATGTTTGTATCTAAACTCTGCAAAAACAGCAATGCTTCTCTTACTCCTTACTAGGTTTTGGTTTAGAAACAACAACGGTTACATTTTTCAAAAAATGGAAAATTATCCAATCAGATCAGATATCCAATTGCTTATCTCTGGTATCTAGGTAGAAGTGACCAAGCGAGCTCTCCCATTGGTTAGGTGCTCAGACACAATATGAAGTCCTTCCATGACAAATTTGCAGCCAAGATAGTTAGGCACAGGCAATGGACTCACGTTTTCATTTTTTATGGATCAGTTTTGTGAGGGAAAACGTCATTTAGGAAGTCCCAGATTGATCGTGAATGTGAGAGGCAGTCCATATAGTTTCTGTTAGACAGTAAACAGCAGCTGCTCTTTGCCAGGACTCTTTTTTTAGCAAAACACAAAATATATGTTAATATGTCTGGTTAAAGTACAATTTTCAGATGTCTATGTTTAATCTGCTATCTCAGTTAAAATCTCGTTATAATACCAGAAATGGACACTAGCAGAAATCTTTTTTTTTCTCATTTTTGACAGTGTTTTGATATTTATGTTCTGAATTAGAGGTCTACTCCTTATAGTCACAAGCCACCACTAAACAGAATCTAATGCACCTCCAGTACATCAAGCAAACAAACCCCCATGAACTTGCCTGAAATTGTATGAGCTTAAGTGTTATTATTTCATGTGAGCTGCATTGCAGTTTGGTTTGTAAAACTAATGGTTCTAATAATGAAATGATATCAAGCTTATCCCTATCAACCTAGCACCAATACAAATAGGGAGACGATTGGAAACGAATAAAATCAGATATTTATTTGAGCATGTCTAGGTTTACCTTGTCCTGAATGCTGTGCTGTTTTGTTGGAGCCTGCCTTCCTCTCTGATCTGCATTTTAATGACAGTCCCCCAGGAACACTGTGCTATTTAAACGTCTGCACGCTTTGCAAAGTGGATATCTCCACTTTCTGATGCAATGAAATGAAACCATATGGGGATATTTCTTTTTCTATATGAGGGCCATTTAGCTGCTGCTTGTTCTTGTTTAGTATCTGTTATGTTCACCTGTGTAAGCATCAGAATACAAACACAACAAGGTGCAGTCTAAACAACCAGCAGACCACAACTGCGGCTATTACTGTGCTGACACAAAGTGTGTTAATCTCTGAGATTTACAATTATGGTCTTGAGACACAGCATGAGTCTCACAGCTAATATATATGTTATCAACAGCTGTTGCCTAGTAACACCTGCTTCATCCCACCTTTCCCCTCCTTCATTTTAATTGCTGCGGTTATTGCCAGTAGTCTTCTCTGTTTCATTCTTCTATAGCAAAGTTGTTCTACCCAGCTAACACTGGCTCCTTTACAAACAAGTAGCTTGCTAGTTGTCTAACACAATACATTTTGGCATTTCTGACAAGCTAATATAGATAACACACACTCAAATAAAACGGATTGTCCACCATTTATCCACTCAAGTAGGTTTTCAGTAACCATTTTTAGTCTATTTTAGATTATGTAACAAGATGTGTTGGAAGCAAGTATGTGAGGGTAAATGATGGGTTATTAGCATGCCTGAGCTACCTCAGCCTTGTAGCTCCAGTGCAAAACTAAATATGTTAACTGCAGTAAGGGAGAATTTCTTTGTATTTGACAAGTGAAATCCTTTCCTTGAAAAGATTAGCATTGCTTTCACCATCATCCAATACCACACTGGAATCTGTCTTTAGGTTAGGACTAAAAGGGGAGTTACTTGTGTACGCTTAGACACCACACACTATGAGCCAGGTGTTTTTTTTACCTTGTCCAGAACCAGTGAGGTCTATACTGCAATGCACCTCCAGATGACCCAGTTCCGCAGCTCACTCTTGTGTAATGGTATCCTGTTAGTGTTTGTGGGAGAGAAGGATTGCATTGCAAGAAAATGTGAAAACCAGATCGAAAACCAGGAAAGGCTTGCATGGCTGCGTACATCCACTCAAACAGGCTGAATGGTCAGCAACAAAGCGGCCTCTTCTTCTCTAAGGAGGGCATCAATCAAACGCTCTGCTCCACTGGCCAAGAGGTGGGTCACAAAAAAGAGGCTCTGTCACACACACACCGAGGCTGCCTCCACCCTGCATTTCTGTCATTTTTAGCTTTGAACTGTACACGGCCTCTGCTCCCTGAGGAGATAACACAAATACACAAAATAACTGACCCCATAACCACCTTCAACCTCTGCCTTCCTCAGCCGTGGGATACGCTCCTCTTCCTGGGAGGGAGCAATATTGAAGCATATTGGGTTAAAAGAACAGTTGGAAGGGAAAGATTAAAAATAGTTCATCAGACAAGCCACATTTACTGTTTGAAGTTTGTTTCAACAGTTTTAATTAATGGAGCCCCTACACTGTTCAGTTTGTATGTATGTTTGTTTGCATAGTGCTTATTTGGTGGGGTATAAGCTTTTATTACTTGTTAACTATATTAGTCTTGTAGCTCCAAAGCAAACTTAATGAACCACATGCTGTGGCTGAAGTTCATTTCTAGACAAACTCCTTTAAGACATATCCACACTTGGATGGTATCAGAGAACATATACATTTATTCATACTCAGGATCCAAAAAGAAAACTGTATTCCAGTTGAAAAGGGCAGTGATCAAATAGACACATTTTAAAAGCTTGATTACTAGAAGGATTGCATTAGGTTTGCTCTTATATAGCAACCCAAGTAACTTTCTGACCTTTCATCATCTCCTTAATTTAGACATTTTTATGCAAAAGCAGTTATTACCTTACTGATCATTTCTGCTAGATGATAGCTTAAAGGTGCCTTAACTTTCCAAAACTGAGTTTGACATTATGTGTTGTAGCTCTGGCTTCTCTATGCATGATTGAAAATTGCTCATCATTCATGTAGACCATTCTTTTTCTTTGGGTGTAGCAGACATGATAGTGAGTCCATCAGTAAATACTGAACATGTTTCTCTCTTTCAGACATTGACCCCACTATGTAAAACAGCAGAGAAATTGAGCAACACTTGACTGATTTTAATGCCCAGTTCACTCCCTCAAAATATTTAATGACATTTTCCAATTCACATAAGCATAACGTTATCATAAAAAGGTTTTCAGATCCCAGTACTTGAATATAACAACCCTTTGGCATAGTGCAACGTCCATTTCTGCAATTCACCCTCCTCACTGCTAGGAGAGCTCTAGTTGGAGTCTTGTATATACTGAGTACTTACTTTTCCTAGGGCTAAATAAGGTATTGCTTCTCCTGGTGTACCAAGAAATCTTACTTTATGGTTTTGACTTTGTTTTGCCTATAATACTCCTGCTTTTGCTTTTTGCCTTTTGCCAGCCTTTATCTGGATTATACCTTTTGCATAGGATTCCTGTCCAAGTTCACTCTAGCCTTTCAAAAAGGGTAAACTTGCATGTATGATATCGTGACTCACATTAGCGATGTTAACATGGGCTATGTTGTATCCTTAATGTGGGCTGTGGCCATGTGGTACCAGAACTATGCAGGGTTAAATTTAGTAGATATTTCTTTCCTAATCTAAAGAGGTCTTTGATTATCTTCAGAAAGTGAGGAACCTATCCATTGCTGAGGGTATATGAGCAGTGTTTTATTATGAACATGTCTCTGTACATGTCCTTTATATTCTAAAGCGGAGTAAAACACTCCAAATTGGTGAGTACACCACATGCTTGGTATAGGCACTTGCAACTCGAATTCATTGGAATGCTCAACATATTTTCATTTCTGCCCTCCAAGATTAGGGTTCAACAAAGAACTTTTAGCTAGAATTAAGTGAGAGGAGGCACTGGGTTGGGGGTGTGAAATTTCCTTTTTGATCTTAAGGACTCTGAAATATCTCAAGGAAGCAAGGTGATTAAATCCCAGGCAGGCATTATTTTTTTTGTAACTTTACTCTCTTACATACCAGGCTCGAGAAATTGCAGAGTGACACGCTTTCATGTATACACCAATGGGAGGAAGATGATCCAGCTAGTCTTCACATCATCAATCATTTTTGTAGTTGCTTTTACATTGGAATTATTGAATCAGATTAAAGAAGCCAGTGCAAGGAACACACTTCTGTCTGAGATGTGTTCAAGTAAAACTTACTTTCCCTTGGACTACCAAAATGTTTTAATCATGCCGATCACTCTTCCAGAGCAGCTGAACACCCCAGAGTCAACAGAATGACAGAACAAATCCAACAGAGTTTCTGATGGCCAGCTTTAACCAAAGATGTTCAAGAACTGGTTCCCCAGTGCTCTGTATGTGCCTGCTCCAAACCCCTGAAGGCCAAGCTTTATGGTTTATTACATCCCCTTGCAACACCAGCATGACCATGTAAAAATTGTCTTCAGCCATGGAAATGGCTAATGTTTCATCAGGTTTTTAAGATCTTTAGATTTCCACAAGAAATTGTGTCAATTGAGAGCCACAATTCACATCATGAGCATGGAGAAACTAGGTAGTACAGTCGTGGCCAAAAGTTTTGAGAATGACATAAATATGGAAAATTGGAAAAGTTGCTGCTAAAGATTTTATAATAGCAATTTGCATAAACTCCAGAATGTTATGGAGAGTGATCAGATGAATTGCATAGTCCTTCTTTGCCA
>JBBJLR010000111.1:7648396-7658616 GCA_037577145.1 Brachypetersius gabonensis
AGAGAGAGAGAGAGAGAGAGAGAGAGAGAGAGAGAGAGAGAGAGAGAGAGAGAGAGAGAGAGAGAGAGAGAAATGGAGAGAGGGTGGACACGTTTATGATTAGTTTTTTCAAATGTTTTGAGGCCAATGATGTTCTGGAAAAATTGACACAAAGTCTAAAGACTCAATTGTTGTGACTCAACAATAACTCAGACACAGACTAAATCAACAACATTAACCTCTTAATTGCTTAGTGTCCAGATGAGTTCCTCTCAATACAGATTATTTAATATGCAAATTACACATTACTTACTACATACCAGTTACTGAGTGGTGATTAGTTATTATAATACTGTTATTATTCAATATACATTATTATAGTGAATAATAAGCCTTTCTTTTTTTCTCTCTCTCTTTATTTCCCATAGACTGATTCTTCCAGCCTAAAATGAAGTTCGACCAATTTGGGGAATTGTAATTCTTCCATTAGTTTGAAGAGCTGCTCTGATGAGTGATTTAAGTGTTTTTGATTGAATCCTAAACACTGAATCCTGTTTGCTTCAGATCCGCACGGTGCTTCACCAGTATTTAAACACAATGCCCAACCAAAGCTATTGCTTAAAACCCCAGGCCGCAGAATCAGTCTGTATGTCTACACATGCTTTAGCCACAGGTTGACCACGTACCATGATTGTATGTGTGTGTTTGTGTTTGAGAGAAAGAGAGAAAGTAGGAGCAAGCAGGCAAAAGGCAGAGGGAGAGACAGAGAGAGAGAGACTTAGGGGGAGAGAGAGAGTGAGAGAGATTGAATAAGGGAGAGAGAGAGGGTGAGAGAGACTGAAAGTGAGGGAGAGTGAGGGAGAGAGAGAGAGGGAAAGTGTTTTCTAATCACTGCAATTGTATTTGGAACATTTCTCTCCTCTTGCATGTGCTCTTGCATGTGCGTGTGCGTGTTTTCTCCTCAGCCCTCTATTGGACCCGCAGTCTGTCTGTTTTCCCCCTCTTAGGCCCCTCTGCCGCTGATGTTTGCCAGAGATGTGCTGCCAAGCAGCCCGAGCTAAAAAAGGCCGCTCTTCTAACGGCAAACTGCAGCCTGGCGTTCGGCTTCAGTGTGTGAGCGTTCTCTTCATCTTCTCACCCACCTCCCAATAAAAATCTGCACACACTGCTCTACACACATTCAAGAGACTGAAATCACTCATCATACAAATATTTAATGTAATAAAGGACACATTAGTTAAAAGTTTTGTTTAACATGCATTGAACAACAATTTTTTAGATTTAAGTTTAAAATTACTTCAATACTTTTTTTTTCATCACCACACTTACAGCTCTTTCTGGAACATCATTCACAGTATGTGTGTGTGTGTGTGTGTGTGTGTGTGTGTGTATGTGTGTGTGTGTGTGTGTGTGAGATGACAGTGTGTTGACCCTGTCCTGTGCGACTCCTCACTGTCCCTGAGGGTAAACTCTTTAACCTATCACTGTGACGAATCACAGAGAGGCCGAGAGTATCACTGCTGTTCTTTAGCCATTGCATCCTCCGCATTCCGCGTGTAACGTCCTCAAAAATAAATGAGGTCCGCCTCTCTGAAGTTTGTTATGCAGTATGTTTTCGCATGAACATGAAAGTGCTTGGGTGAAATAGTAAAGTTATGCGGCATCATCCTTGATGAGCAGAGTTCACACTATCGCAGTAAATGTAAGATTGAACTGTGCTCTAGATGCCGACGCCCCCTTAGAAGGAGTCAAGGACCCTAAACAGAGCATTTTAATTGGATATTTTATGACAACCCTGAAGTACAGTTTAAACTTTGTACAACTGAAAGCCAATAACGATCTTCATCGTTTGTACGGGGTCAAGTTAAATCTTTACTTGTCAGAAATGATGCCATTAAGTGAATGGCCAAGATGCATGCAAAAACGGTAGAGACATGCCCAAAATAACAAAAACATTATTTTTTCATATTCTTAGTGGACAGAATACAATCAAGTGGACACAAAATCAGTTACTGGGCTCACTGCACTCACTGTTAAATTCCATCAGGAACTCCTGATACAACCCAATGAAGGACTGAAGCAGGTATTAGACAGTAAAAAATGAACACAGATCAATGTTGCCTCCTCTAACTCCAAGGAGAAATTTGGAAATGACTAAGCTAACATTCCCACACACATAAAGTCACTACGCATTTTTATTGATTTGTTTGTATTTTTTTGAGGCTTACTTACAGATTTCATTTTCTCAGATGGCTATATGCTATTTGAAGAACTATAACACTTTTAAGGTATTATCAGTGATTAAATAAGTCATTAATGCATATACATTTGTTTAGAAATTCTAGACGGATCCATGTTAACCCTTGCTTTTCTCAGTCTCGCTTTCTCCAGAAAGCCGTCTGTCTACCACTAATGGGTGTCAGTTTTCTACAGCTGTGGGGATTCTGGCTGAAGTACTGAAGTGTGTTTATATAAAAGTGTGTGGAGAGTTCAGGATCACTCCATACATCAAATGGAGAGAGAGATAAAAAGAAGAAGAGAAAAAAGCAGTCAGACGCTCTTGCCTCTTTACTAGTTTTTGTCTAGATTTGCCTTTGCCTACAGAGGAAAGAACTCTTTATTTTAACATTGCCCATGCTCTTGCAGTGTTAAGTTATTTTAAGCTGCTTTTAATACCCATAAAACCTTCGAGGTATATTTTACATCACAAACGATCCCTTTTATGGGCATTTCAGCTACATGACATAACACTTTCCTATCGAATGGCTTAACTTCAAGTGCCAATTTTCACTTGCTACTCATTTCTTGGCATCCAAATGAACAACAAAACTGAGAAGTGCACACTAGAACACAGAATGTAAATGGAATGCACATGCACTTCGTCATTTAACTATCTATTAATTACACAACTACATCTAAATAAGATATTACTACAGTTGATAACCTTTAGTACCTATCCCTTCAGAGGATTTATCCCAATCTGGCAACCAGCACTGTTAAATCCAAGTGCGCCCTCTACATATGTTTCCGTCAGAACAAAACAAAGTTGATCTTTGGGAGTCGGTCCAATCAAAAGACTTTGCTCTCTGCCGGAAGCCTTTAAAAACTGAATAACTGACTTTCTCCAGCACAAACAGGTGGAAACAGGTGAAGCCCACTCTCAGGCAGACACCTGATCTGGCTTTTATTTACACAAAAAACAAAAGTCAACCGGTCATTTTAGCATTATTAACGCTAATGCTAAAACCGATTATCGGTTTGACCTGAATCGAGCTCCTTTAAAAGACATATTTCCCCCAAAAACCTTCTAATCTCTAAAAGATGGTTTCTGACACTTTATGACACACATCCATGTATTTTGTTCAGATGGAGTGAATGATGTAAATTTTCTGCAAACCTATTCCTTTAAAGCGGCACGCCATTTAAGGCTTGCAAGGCCTGCTGTAAAAAATCTAGTAAAGAGGAGCAGTTCAGTGCCACTGTGGACTGTGACTGAGGAGTGGCAACAGGGTGGGAAGCGGAGGCAGAGAGAAAGAGCATGCTCTTCCTTTGAGGGGTCACAGAGGGTCATCAGCATGGCGACAGCAGGCCGGGGAGAGGGGGGGCAAATCTTGGCATTCAGAGGAAGGATTGTTTTGTGTGTGTGTGTGTGTGTGTGTATTTCTGCAAGGCCTGAGAAGACCCTCACTTCGGGGAATTCCAGTGTAGTTTCATTGTACCCAGAATACCCCTGGTCAGCCCCACAAGTGCCCACTGCCCCACCAGCGGCTGAGAGAACGGAAGGAGCGCGCGAGCGTCAGCTGACCGACAGGAAGGAGCTAAATGCCAGTGTTCATGTGTTATTGTTACAATACTGCTGTCAGCACTCTGCAGCTTTTCCACACCATCAAAAGAGGATTTTTGTTTTTCTGTTCTCTATTTTGGAAGGATGATGGAATTTTTTAACTAAGATTATTACAGTTTTTGTGACTAATTCCAGTTTTTTGAGTAAGCTATATTTTTCGGTAACTACATGAGCTGCAATGCGAAACTATCTGGGTCGTTCTTGGGTTCGACAGATGAGGTATAATAGTCTGGGTTATCCAGCAAGTTTGAGAGGGGAATCAGTATTAAGGTTAATAAAAAGCAATTCACTGTAGGTTTAACAAATAAAATCTCTAAATTCCACAATTTTCAACTTTACTCCATTTCCTGGCTTCTGAAACTTTGTAGTTTGTGGATAATGTCGGTCTATGACATTTGTACAAAGTTGTGTAAACAGAGCCCACATAAAAGGTAAAGCAACAGTAAAAAAAAAGATTAAAAAAAAATACATTTAACTGAGCCCTAAAATAGACTGAACTGATATATAAAACAAAATGCCCAGCCTGAAAGTGAGTGAGTGTGTGGTGTAATAATGACTCTCACCTGTATGTGAATAAATGAACCACAGGGCTCCTGTCAGCATTGCTCCAATGACAAAGGCTGCAAAGGCAATGCCCACCACTGTAGGAGTGTCCAGGACGTACATATACTCTACAAGACAAGAGCAGCAGCACATATAAGACATATATTAAACTATCTGTAAAAAAAACCCAGATGTGCTCAAAATCTTCAAAAAAGTAATTTTTTGATAGTAAAATGTGTAAAAAACTAAATGCAGATAGTAAAAACTATATGCATGTTGTAAACTTACGATCACGATCAGGAACTTCAACTGAGGGCTGCAGAGGCTTGCGGGTTGTGGTAGCTGAATAAAAACAAAAAACACACAAAATCTGTTGAAAACCGAAAGTACACTATGCCATTATTTTTACTTTACCTATGCACACACTAGTATTGCAACAAGAACTTATTGTGTATTGTGTGTTTTTAGTAGTTGTTGTGATTTTAATGATGTATGATTGCAGTCTTTAACTGCCAAGCATTGACTACGAAACTGCTGGAAACTTAATGTTAATTTCACTGTATTTTTGAACAGTGTTCACTCCATTTCCTGGCTTTGAAATGATGTTATTCCATCCACTTGGACAATTTTCATTTTTCACTTTAATATCATTCCCCACTGCAAAAGCAGTAGTGACTTATGCAGACAGACTGCTTGGTAACTTCTGAAACTTTGTAGTTTGTGGATAATGTTTGTCTATGACATTTGTACAAAGTTGTGTAAACAGTGTATCTATTACCGGACAGTTCATCTTTGAGGCATGTAGTAC
This sequence comes from Brachypetersius gabonensis, assembly GCA_037577145.1. Classification (NCBI taxonomy): domain Eukaryota; kingdom Metazoa; phylum Chordata; class Actinopteri; order Characiformes; family Alestidae; genus Brachypetersius; species Brachypetersius gabonensis. The sequence continues at coordinate 7,653,571 of JBBJLR010000111.1, forward strand.
AAGTTAGTTGTCTCAGGCAAAGCAAAAGCTACTGAAATAACCACCCTGTCTGAAACCTACTTTCGACAACAGACTGAAATTCTTCAACCTAGGCAGCATTTACAGTCTGTTTCTTCAGTATTTATCTAATTAGTAAATTCACAACTTTAATTACTGACCCAGACATTCAGTTTTCCACATACAGCTGTAGAATAAGCCTACGGTTTAGCAGGTTTAAAGAGACAATGATATGAGCAGGCTCAATGAGAAAAAAAGCCTGCCAGTCTGACAAGGATAGTGCACTTTATTTTCATCACAGCAGGTGGCAGATAATCCTCTCAAAGTCACTGACACCCATTTCACTTGGATCCCACTCCACAGGAACCTGCAGTGATACAGAGCTGGTAGGGCTATCTCCTCTCAGTCAGCGAGCCAAAGCGTCTGAGCGGCTCCAGGCCCCGCAAAAACCAAGCGGATGGGTTTCTGCCTCTAATTAGCTCTAATGATCACCCATCGTGCTGCACAATAGGTCCTGTGTGGCTGCGGGCTCCAGGGTCACCCTGGTCCAGCGCCAGGAGCCAGCCACAAAGGCAGCTATTCTGGGAGAGAACACCTTTAGGTTTTCATCCGTACTGACGGGTGATGACAGACTATCAGAGAAAAGCTCTGTCACAACCCACCAATCACCAGTCAGAACCAAAACACCCCCTCGTCTCCATCTTATCTCTACTGTCCAGCTCATTATGTAGAAAATGCAAAGGCGAGCCATCAACACTATACTAACCACATATGAACTCCAGAGGCAGGGTGTGGAAGATAACTTTCGAACTGCAGTCAAAAAGCATTAGTGTGTTCAACGTGATGCATTTAATTTATTTCAGTCACAGGAGTACAGCCTTTCACCATGAATAAAATATATTACACAAGTACAAATGATTTTTCTTTCCAATTACTTACTTTTGGTAGGACTTGTATGTGCACTGCCCAGTATTCCTCTATGTGTACTGCCTTACACTGTCTAATTCTGCACCATGTGAACTGTCTGTCAATGTCCTGAACTTTAGTATTCATCTGTTCTGTCCTGCACTGTTGATGTGTTAGAACAGTGAAAAAGTCCATTGTTATGCTGCAAGAATTTGGACTGAACTGAACCGAAAATTTAGTTCTGCACTGTTTCATATGCAGCAAGGCAGAGTATTAATCATCAAATTAAATCCCTGAATCTCTTAAAAGGGATTTATGTGACTGTTTGGAAAAGCAAAGAACACAAAAGGCTGAGTATTCAGTGGATCCCGGAGCGGTGCTATGTCAGCTATAGTGTGGAAGACATCTGGCTTAAAGCTCGGCTCCACCCAGCAGTTCTTGAAGAGCAGGGGTGGCCAGCTAATAGCCTAGAGGGCCTTGGTCCAGCAGTACAGTTTGGTAATTACTGGAGTTGTCCATGAGTAAGGTTTATTTTGTTTTGGTTGACCTTGCTATAATATAATAAATTAGAAAGTAATCTCAGTAAAATGAGAGCCTTCATTTCACCATAAAGGTTATTGATATTTGTTTTCATTGCATAATATAAGTGTTGTGTCACACCCAGAGCTGTACTGTACAATCATTGCTGGAGTTTACATTCCACATTCTCTACATCATTAAAAACACATTTTGGATCTTTCTCTCCAGTTTTAGTCGTGTTCATTTCCACCCAAACATTTAATACTACAATCATCTGAGGAAGCCTCAGTGTAATCTGATGTCCAATCTGGCTGCCATCATAGTGAAGCCTATTACATTCTCTCAGACTCCCTGCCATAGGCGGCTGTGGCATCAGAGGGGACTGAACTTGCATTGATAGAGCAAACACATGTTGCACCACCTGAGAACCTCACAGTTTAAAACGTCTATTTCTTTATCACATCCACCCTGCTCTCCACTACCCTTTTAAACAAAGCACATGAACAATGTTCTGTAAATGAGAATAATGCTACATGTTATATGGAGACTCACTAGCATAGAACAAACTTTCATTTGCATTTCTGTTCCATTTGATTTCTGATCCATAGGATTTTCCTGCTAAAATGAACTTGATTCACCCAAAGAGGAAAGAGTATAGACCCCAGTGCTCGGCATCTTTTGTTCTGATCAACTTTTGTGGTCAGCTGGGTTCTCAGAGGAGAAAGGAAGGAAAAGAATGCAAAGACCATCCATGTTTGTGTGTGTGTGTGTGTGTGTGTGTGTGTGTGTGTGTGTGTGTTCTGGCCAGCTGTAGAAGCAGCCCCAAAGCAGACTTTCTTTGCGACCTCTATTACCATGGTGACTTTATTTTCCTTTCACTCCGAACCCCTCTCTGTGAGGTTTCAGTCTCTAAGCAGGCTCTTTCACAATCTTCCACACATTCCTACTTCATGCTTGTCTCACTGACAAGCTTTAAAAGAGAGTGGATTGTTGTTTTCTTTTTTTAACACTGCGCCAGATGCTCGTCTTTATTCATCATCCAATCCGTATCCTTAGTCTTATAGTTTTATATTATTTTCTTGAGACTTTTTATGATACTTTTATGAAGGGGTGACCTGTCTAGCTGCTAAAGTTGACACCTGAATTTAACCTGAACCTGATCTACACTCATGGCTTCAGGATACAACCCAGCTAGGCCCAACTGCTACTTCTGAATCCAGAACCTGTTCAGAGCCACAACCCATGCAAGAGATAATCACACAGACAGTTTTCATTTTGTTATTATGCACTTAAATTGACCTGCTGTGAGATCTGCTGTGACCTTTCCACCAACCCAACATGCAACACATACACGAGAGAGAAACATGATTCATTACAGAATAAACTTGAGTCTGACCCGAGCGTGATGTTGCAATGTGATCATTTGACTCAGGTCGCATAGCAGACCTCCACTTTTATACTGCGCTTGCATATTATACTGTTCTATAAAGGCTCCACTCTACTAAAAGGATCTTGGCCGTTTTAAGAAAATCCTTTTATAGAACCATTATATCTGAAGGTCCTTTAAAGCTGTAATAGGGTTTTTTTCATTCACATTATCTGATTTGGTGGACAACTGTGCTTTGGAAAGATTTTACAGAAACAAAAATGGTTCTTCGTGCTCTAAAGGACTTGTTTTGCATTCAATTAATTTACCTTTGAGAGGAAAATTCTTTAATACAGATGATCTTGATGTTAATATTGATGAAACTATAAACAATGTATCTAAAACTGTCTTTAAATTCAGTTCTGTATGAGCACACGTGTATGAGATGAACAGCCAATGTGCAACCAATATTCTTTACTTGGGCCGTTACCATCATAGTTTCAGGCTAAATCAATAAAAAAAAAGGAGTAAACAGTAACACGCATAAATAATGTTAAAATCAGATTATGCTGTCTCACATTTCTTGAAACAGGATGTAATTTAGTGTGGCAGTAAAATCGGCATTTGAGCGGCGTTTTTCAGTCTGCATTTGAACACTTCGGCACCGCTGTGTTTTTCCCCAGTGGACAGTGTGCCCACAAACAGCTCCCTTTGATTTGCAGATCAAGCCCCAGCATCGGGCCGCTGTCCAGGGCACGCTGCGAGGCCTTTTCAAAGGCTGCTTGTGTTCTTTGCCATCTCAGCATAAGAGATGTCTTTGTCTTCAAAGCGAGGCTCAGAGCCTTTTTTCATTACGCTTATGGCATATCTGTGTTTCCTTAATCCTCACCAGAGAAAGCGGTTCCAGCAGCGGCAACATAAAATATGCTTTCTCATCACGAGCAAACGCGCCGAATTCACCCCGGACTCCAGCGTAATCTGGATACAGTCGGAATTCAGCGAACGAATCGAGCCAAATCCCTCGTCATACTCAGGCAGGTGTGAGACTGAGGATACACTTTTTGAAGTTTTACTCTGGTTTCAGTGAAGAAGTAACCATGACCATAAGAAATAATCAGCTGATGCTTCTTCAAACTTCCAAGAACAGCATGTCCTTTTCCGATTCATTTTTTACAGTTACATAAGAAAACATAAGAAAAGATAACAATTATATTTGTTGACATATCAAAACTACTTCTTTAGATTTCTTTACCCTCAACCATCAATTTGAGTAGGTTTTGACTAAATCGTTTTTCCAAACTATGGCTAAAAATAAAACGTTCTTAGTAGCAATGCCACAGAAGAACCACCTTGGCTACATAAATAACCTTCAAGGATGAAGAAGAACATCTTCAAATCTAACGACGTGTGTCTACAATCAAAGATAAGAATTGTCCACATTATGGTCTTTTCTATGATGTCTTTATGGATGTTGAAGCTGTAAAATAAAGGAAAAAATGATGCCTTTGAACTTTAGTGCTGGCAGAGACTTTTAAGAGTACCTTGGACAGCAAAGAAAAACCCAGATAGTCAAACTTGCTTTGGACTGACAATGAGCAGAGACTGTTCAAGTTCAACCAGTTCTAAGACAACAATATTAAAACGAACAAACCATTAAGAAGTATTCAGGATTTACATTTACATTTACATTTATGGCATTTGGCTGATATAATGAAGATATAATGAAGAATGCTATCCATATGGAAAAACCAACTTGACGGAACGTAATGAAAATAACAATGAGCCCCTTTTTAAAGAAACAGATAAATTGTGAAGAACCTCTGGATTATGGTAAAAATATATATATATATTTTTCTACACCAGTTACACCAGTTAACCAAGTCTGAATAAACTTAGCAATTGATCTACATAACACAACCATTTATTAGGGACATCTAAACAAGAGAGACTATTGTTATTCCTGGTCACTGCGCCTCATTTCCTAATAGTCCAAAGCATTGTGATAAGTGTGGTGTGATCTTTGCCAGAGTTATGAGTCAACAGATTTGACTCAGACATTACTGCTTTAACAGGGTGTATCTGTTCCAAGTGCAGAAAACAAGCTCTTATGAGGTCAGTCAGCCTCAGATTAAGTCATAATTAGTAAAATATAACGATCAACCACCACCCAGATTCCCAGCAGCCTTTCACACACACACACACACACACACACACACACACACACACACACACACACACACACACACACACACACACAC
>JBBJLR010000111.1:7658716-7673985 GCA_037577145.1 Brachypetersius gabonensis
AGAATTGGCAAGTCCGCCACTGGCACCCTGTACTTTTTACAGACGAGAGCAGGTTCACCCTGAGCAGCTGTGATAGATGTGAAAGAGTCTTAAGCTTAAGTTTCACTGGCCACAGTTCACCTGGGAACGACTGTAAATACATCATGCAAGAGAAGCGTGCATGGACAGGGTCAGACAAACACACCCGTCTACAGGCTGTCCACTGCGAACCCATGACCAATGCACTAGCTTCTGTTTCTCTGTGGTGTCTGCTGAGAAAGTCTCTAATCAGCGGAAGATGCAATGTGTCAGATTACGAAGGGATTCCACATTTGCTCTCGGTTGTTCTTCTGCTGGTAATTTGAAGGGGGGAGTAGGGATATAACCCCCTTTTCCTCTTTTCCCACACTCGATTTCTCACACTCAAGCACCAGGCTGAGAGAGGGGTTTGGGCTACTGAAGCGGAGCTTTGAGTTTATGAGGATCTCGTATCATTTCCATACTCTGCATTCTTTAAGGTCCTGTAAGGCAGGGACTGATTCACACAGGCATATACAAACACACACACAAATAAGCTAATGTGTGTTAAATGCAGCTGTGCTTCTGACGCTAACAAGCAAAAAAAAGTGCCCACTTTTACTTATTTCTGAAAGCTACAATTCTTGTTTTTGTAAAGCATTTTCTCTTCATTTGGCCAGGACCTGTTTATCTACCAATGAAGAGACGAAAAGTGTAATACATGGCCACGCGCATGAACACTTACCAAACACGAAGAAAGTGTTGAAATATGCTGCTCTGCCTTATTAAAAGACATTCCTGACACAATCTCACCCTTTCTACACATTTTTATAACCACTTCAGCCACACTAGGGTCGTGGCTACCTGAAGCCTATCCCAGGGTCAATAGACGTGAGGCAGGAACACACCCTGGGCGAGGCACCGGTCCACCCTGGGCATTATTGACATGATGAAGTCTGAATTTTGTCTGTACTTTAGCCCATGTTTGTATATCATACAATGATGAACGTCTTCATTGCTGCGCATTATTTGCATAGAACATGTGCCTATGTATCTTCCTCATTTATAACCCAAACAATGGTTTATAGTTGTCACTATATATTTTTCTAAATAACTGTTTGAACTCCTCAAACAGAGCGGAACTGGCCATGGACTGCGACGTAGGCGTTGTAAAATCACTCAAAATACAGAGTCTGTGGGATGGCAAGCCGAGTCGGCCTACGAGCGCATCAACCCTGCAGCTTCTGGCCAGAGAAAAGCTCCCCTCACCCTTTGTGCTGCCATTGTTCCAGCTGAAGCTGTCAGCAAAAGATTTCATAGTGTGTCCCCTCCGGCCCTATTGCAACCTGTCAGTCAGTCTGCACACTCCACAAAGTCGAGCTACTGCACCATCACACCTCAGAACAGAGGTTTTATAAGTTGGAGGCGCTTTCTGGGGAAACATGCCTCTCAAGGCTGTCTTGGCAACAACATGTCGTCGGCCTCTCCGACTCAAAGTTAATACTAGTCAGAAAGTAACTCCGGTGTTCAGATGGATTGGGAGAGTGTTCCAACATATCCGAGGATAGTTATCATAACCAGTATCTAGCTGCACTGGCTGACGATACGAAACCTGTTGCTGGGTGGAGGAGGACAAAGTTTAAGAGAATGTAATGACAACAGCGAGGGTGGGTACAGTCAGTTAGCAACATGCATAAAACATATTTTAAGTTAACCAGTTATACCACATTTTAAACCTAATACTTTGGCTGCATATTGGCTCTGAAACAATACATTTTTCACATTATTTTACTTATAAAACTAAATCACCAAATAGGCTTTGTACAGAACAGTATTTTGTGCATCAGTACATCCATGAAGGACGTAATAATTTATTGATGAACTGGATCAAGTGTGTAGAAGCTCTGCAGTGAAAGTGGATCCCTAGGCCTGGAGTTAATGACCACTGAGCTAGCTGACTAACTTCTACCTAGAAAGGTTCCAAAAGGTTTCCCTCTGTTCTGAACACAGAACAGATGTCTGTTTCTATGGAGAAAAAAATTTTTATAAACCATGGGGTTATTCCAAGAAACCCATCTTGGAAGTGTTATTTTTAGCATGGTGACTAGACCGCTAGCTAACACACTAAAAGACTGATTTTAAGCTCTCCAACAACTATTTCAAAATGACATTTAATTTTAATTCAGCATATAGCCTCTGAAACTATTGATTTTTTCTTTTACCTAATGCTACGTTAGATCTTGGTCTACACAAATGCAATCAGACACAATTCAAATGACTTTTTTTTTACATTTAAAAAAGCTAAATCGAATTTCTATAGCATTCTACAGCATTAGTTAACGGAAGCAAGTGTCTGAGCCCTTTCACTTTGGATCCCGGTAAAATATATGGGACTATAGGGGTACTTGGTCTGCGAGCAGATGTGTATTTGCATGACGTACCACGATGTGCAGTTTGCCAACGATGCTGTGAACCTCGATCACCCAGTTCACTGACTTCTCACACTTGAGCAGCAACACAATGTCACGATGTAGAGGATCTTTCTCCAAAGGTCTCAAATCCACCGTCACATCCACCTGGAATGCACTGCTTAGAGAGTGACAGTGAGAAGGGGGAAGAGATGGAAGGAGAAAGATTAAAAAAAAAAAAGTCCAAAAGTAAAATAAGAAAATATCTTTAGTATTAACATGTGTCTCCGTCTGGCCAACTGATTAAAACTCTGGACATTTTCCCAGAAAAGTAGGACATGTGCGCAACACACCACATAACCAAGTCAGATAATCTCCGATACATCTCACACTGCTTTCTGGGATTTTTGGATCATTATTGGGCAACAGTATGTAATCAGATCATAACAGGATATCAGCTTATACTGAGATGAAGATAATGATATTTTTAATGAAAGTTTATTAAGTCAACACTGCTCCGGTTCCTGTCTAACTCAAAATAAACTTTACAGACAGAGAGGAAATACAAAATCATTTTCACACACACATACGCACTCACAGATACACACACATACACACATACACACACACTGGATTGGATTTACAAACATTCAATTGCATGGAACAAACAAAACTTTTTTTGTCTGTTCAATCTCCCTAATTTGATTAGATCGGATTACTTCATGTCAGTCTTCCAAAAACAAATATACAACTGACAATGCATGACTACACTCATTTTATTAGACAGAACTGACCCATCCATGCTTTGCCCACAAATGTATTATTTCATACTTACTGGAGCGTTGGGGCAAGCTGTCTTGGCAAAAATCCCATGTATTCCCTTTTAGCTTTAAACTTATAGTGTGCTGTTATTTTAACTTCTCGTCTCCATTCTCTCTGAATACAAAGAGTCTACTGCTGTATCCCACCATGCCTTAATTCATTACATTTATTCAGTTAGATGTACTTGAATACATTTTGATGGATTGGTAATTTTATGAATGTATTCAAATTATACTCAAGTACATGAATATGAATAAAAAAGTAGAAACCACTGTTGCTATGATATCTTTCACTTGGATGTTGTAAGTTTCAGTGAACGCAGCTTTAAATTTGGTTTTTAGTTGTGTTTTCAGTTTAGACTGCAAAGCAACAAAATGCAAGTATTCTGCAGGGGGTGATGCATTTCTGTACTCATTGTATGGTTGTGACATCATCTGCACTGCTTTGATGCTACTCATACTTCGCACTTCAGAGCTTGACGTTATTTTAGGCCAAAATGGGCCCAAAGAGAAAAGAGCAGCACCTAACTTACTTCAACTCCCACGCTGAAAGAGGCTGGGTGTGCCAACAAGCTCCACTACAAATTAGTCACAACTGAAGTGGTGTATTTGACCTGCAACGTTTAACTTTGTTCTCGAACCGCTTTACTTTTATGTTGACTTGAGTCCCTGATCCTGGAGACCCAGCTACTCTGGATATTGTAGTGTTTTCCTCCCCACACACTTGATCCAACATTTCCAGTTACCTGATGAGCCTTACCTGGAATAATGTGGGTGGGTGAAATGTCTAAGACTGAGGTGGGGAACCACTTTTAAGAGTATCTACGCTTCAGCAGTTACTGATGTGAGACCATTCTGCTCCAGAGAAGAGGAAGACATGCATCAAAACTTTTAAGTTCTGACCCAACAACTTTTAAGGTGTTGCCCAGTGGTGGAAGCAACACCTTTTTTTTTCAGAGGACCCACCCCTTCAATGAGCACCTAGGGGACTAACTAGTCCTCACACTTGCATGTTTTTTTCTCTCTATATATGAAAAAATATGCTCTTCTCTTCACTCTTCTTCATATTTTTTTCCTAACTTTGTCCTAATATCTGACTTTTTTCTTTTCAAAAGCGTTTGCTAACAAGTGCAACTTAACTGGCAGTAACTTGTTAAAAGCAGATGTCGATTTGAGTCTAGCTTTACAGGTATGAAGAACAGATGTGAACTACTTAAGCACTGATGTACGTCGCTTTGGATTAGAGCATCTGCCAAATGGTGTAATTGTAATTGTAGCAAGTAACGATAAAGCAACTGAAGCTGGTGAATCTTCTATTACCATATCACAACAGTTTCTCACTGAATAGGAGGTTTGTGAGCTTTCTCTAATGCTGGGCCAACCTTGAGGCAATAGCTATGAAAGGACATAATTGTCAATGGAGCACAGATGAGGCAATTATGATGGCAGGAGCTCCAGATGGGTTGAAGAAGCCAGAGAAAAACACTCACCTGCTGGAGTTGGGGGCCTGCAGTTCAATGATATGAACCTCCTCAATGGGGTCAGGGCCAGACAGGACACAGCCCGTGGATGACTGAGGCACCACGTAACCCGCCAGGTAGTTCAAAGACAGAAACTTGTTGTCGATTTTGCAGGTGTCAGAGAACACATGGTCTGCAAAACATTTAAAGCGAGACAAAACTGACCAAACTGACCAAAAGCTCTGGGGACATGGCACCATTTTAGACTAAAAAAGCCTAAACACAGTTGACAATGTCAAACACAGGAAAAGGCCACAGAATGGACGGGTGCTTTCTACTTTAATTCTGTTTAAAAAGCTCTAGTCCGCATATAAACAGAAGTGAAAACATAGCTATTGTCTTGCTTCGGTTCATTGTTGGAAATGTTTAACTTTTGCTCCTTCTATGTGCAAAAAAGAATGTACTCAGGGCCTTGTCCTTTTCTTTTTCAGGAGATGAAGGCTCTTGTCTCTTGCCATGAGAGAGAGAGAGAGAGCAAGAGAGTGAGAGAGAGAGAGAGAGAGAGAGAGAGACAGACACTTCCTTATTTGGCCAACCAGCTTTTGGATAGAGCACAAAGATGGTCCGTATAAACTGAAAGGTTGGCATCTCTCTCTCTGTCTTTCTCTCGCTCTCTCTTTATCTCTCTCTCTATCTTTCTCTCTCACTTTATTTCCCGGCTCTCGAAGGTGCCTGCGCTTTGTAGAAAGTGGATCGGAAATGTGTCGGCTCTCTTGCGGTGCTACAAAGGGAGCTGAAAAAGTAGAAAGCCCAGTGCTCTCCTGCAGAGGCAAACACAGAACCTGAACCACTGCCAGAACCACACACTCCACTGACATACAGCCAACTGTCTTTACTTTGCTCTCTCTGCTGACACCTGAAGTCATAAGCATAATTCAAATGATGCAGTCATTACATACATTACATATTATGCATATAACATGCAAGAACAAAAGGTGACTATATGCTCTAGGGTTTACGATTCTAGGAATCCTGAATTTCTACAGAGCCTTACCATTATGTGGAGATCTTTAGTCACACACAGACGCGCACACACACACACACGCCTGCAGAACAGTCTTTGAGAGGCCCCTTTTGGTTAAAAAATGTCTAAACACAAAAGCCATGCCATAAATCATGTACTAAATACCAATATTGTGCTATAACCTCTGCAGTTGCTTTAACTTACTAGAGACAACCTCATTTCCTCACAGGCTTTGACACATCACTCACTGCACTATACGATCTGCTGTGTTGTTCCTAGAAGAGGTGGGTTCTACCATGCTGTGAGGCATGTCACCAGCGCACTCAACAAAACAAAATACATACACTAAAATGCAGAGGCATCAGTGGTTATGGTCAGGATGTGTTTAACGCAGTGGTTTGTATGTTGTTGGGGTGATCCGTACATCAGTTCATCCCTGTTTTGATTCTGGCTTCCTTACACATGACTGGCTTGAATGCATTACAACTGACACACATTTCACTTATTTTTCATGAGGAGCTCACCATGATGTAACAATTCAGGAAAATAAAAAGTGAAAAACGGTTCTTCCATTTGAAACGTTTGGTTGGAAATATCCCGAAACGCTTCCCTGCATTTCCCAACTGTTCCCGTTTTGCTGTGGTGACCTCACATGGGTTGCATTCCCTCAACTTAATCAAGTCCCACAGCGTTAAAGAACAAAGTCAGCTAAGATGTGGGATCCAAGACTCAGTCGAAAATCTTATCAACGTACCTTCAGAGGAGTTTAACTGATCCACTTTCCTTTCAGAATTAACCAATTTCCCCCCGTGAGTTAATGTCATCAGGCAAGCAGCTAAACTTGGAATGGACTGTAATCCTGCATTGCTTAGGATGCTTCGGATCGCTCCTATTTTCCCTTAACACACTCACTTTGGGTCTCTACCTCACTTTCAGGCTCTCTTTCTTTCCATTCTCAGGGTTTTGGACTGGTGTGAAAGGCCATAGGTTTGGCAGGAAGCCCACACACAGGCCAAACTCTCCTCTCCCTTCAATTTACTCTGCCTCTCCATCACCCTTCTACCTCTTTTTCACACTGACAGCATTAAAAACTAAAAAGGGAAGCAAATGAATAGAAAGAAAGAAGACAGGGAGTGAGTGAAAGACAGAAAGAAAGAGAGGGAGGAGGATGAAAGAGAGAAAGAAAGAAAGATGAGTGAGTCTCAGCTGATTTGAACGTGACGCTTGGCCGGAGATCGTCAGACAGGCTGAGCTTCTGTGGGACTGCTTTATTACCCTTGGGTCCACTTATTACACGCGGCGTCAATGGCTGCCATTCAGAGTGAATTACCATGTGCAGCACTTTGATTAGGGTTCAGCGGAGCAGAAAAACCAGCATGTTGTTTGCTGCGAAAATATACAGCCTTTGCAATGAGTAAAATAAACACCTTCATCATCTACACTACCGTCAAACGGTGGAGAACATCTAGATTTTCTTATTATAAATGAGTAACATTACAGCAATTTACAGTTTAATGACTAAGTAAGTTCAAGAAGTTAACAATATGGCACATGTAAATGCCGGACAGTTGTTGAACCTGTTGTATCTTGGGATTACGGGCAAAAGAGTTTCAACAGGTGCTTCTAGCAATAGTATTGAAAATAAAAGTGTCAAATCTTTATTGAGGCAAGCCTGTTTTTGACCTCAGGGATGGCGCTTGGATGACCATTAACTTGAGTCTTTAATGAACATGTAGTTGAAGCAAAACATGCTCTTACTTCTGACAGTCATTGTGTTTATATACAGTTGCATGCGTTCAAAAAAACACATCTCTAGTTAAATGAAAAAAAGGTTTACATATTCTCTGCCAGGAATAAACTTAAATATTGTTTATTTTGCTACATTGAGATACATAAATGTATAATAATAAAAACTAAAATACATTATTTTTTAAGTAAATGGCAAGCGTGCATTAAAACGCATTGAAGCGTGTCAACAAAAACATGTACTCTGATCAGGAGGCTTCGTAACAACTGCATACATGCTTTTTAAATTGAATGACTGCACACAAGTTCATTTAATGGATCCTTTTTTAGTTTGTGCACGTTCTACATACCTTCTCCGACTTTGATGTAAATGTTGTGGGTCATCTTTAGCTCGCTGAAGGAGGTGACTGCAGTATAGTGCTTTTGAGCCCAGGAGAGCAGGTGCTCATTGCCATGAGGAAGAGTCTCCACCTGCACCTCACTGGATAGTGAGAAATTCCCCTCAAACTCAACTTCTGAACCCGGCGACATCTGAGGAAACAAACACAAGGAGATGAGGACTTATTAATTCAATTCAAGGTTCAATGTTTGTACTGTTCTTAGAATCTAAGCTTATGAGTGGTGTACAGTTTTTGTTTTGTTTCAATTGTTTCTCAGGCATTTGTAAATGCTTGCACATGACATTTTAAACAATCAAATTGTAGTTTGACACGCCTGCGTGTGCAAAAAGAGACTGAGGGCAGATTTGGCAGTGAAGGCAGCCCCTGATTTATTGCACAGACATTTTATTTGACTTGTGCAGCACAGGTTTCGAAGCTGCAGAGACAAAGCTTTCTTTGTTGATAAAGAGATCCCCATAAAACTCGACGCTGTATCGATATGCACATCCCGGTTTTCGGGAAGAAAAATTTCAGCCTGTAAAAAATTGAAGGCCTTGAGTAAAAAAGAAAGGAACACAAGACAAAAAAGAAAGAGAGAGAAGGACAGAGTGAGAGAGAGAGAGAGAGAGAGAGAGAAATAAAAAAAAAACATTGCAACAGGCCTTTCCAAAATTAAGCCTTCCACTTCACCTCTGCCAACACACATCTTTCACACCTCGTCCTGATGGATATCTGAAAGCCTCTCCAAATGTACTCTCTCTATTTTCACACTTGGCTTTCTTGCTCAATAAGGTGTCCACTTTCCTCAGTTTATATAACACACCACTGAGGGTCACAGGAGACGCTCAAAATGACCAGCACTACCCACCGGGGCTTACTTTACATCCATACCATCACATTATGAACAGAAAGATACCACTGAAGGCTATCTTAAGAACAGCCCCGCTTTACTTTTAGATGGCATGGTGTTTTACAGAAGCATGATGTAATACGACAATAATTCTTCCTCACTCATGGCTCACTAAAACAAACGGAATAATTCTACTTAAAGTACAGACTGTAAGGTTTGTGAGTAGAACAAGGGATATTACAGACTTAAATCTGTCAATACGGAATGCTGGAGGTAAATAAAACATGCCATCAGCAAAACCTGATCTCAAGCTTAAGATGAATATGGCCTCACTATTTGGCAAGCAAGAGTTCACTGCTGGTCTTTTATTGTGTTACAGCGTTTATGCAATACCAATCACACTCATCTCACTATGGCCCAACATACCCTGGAAGTGTCTAGGCTGGGTTACAGTTGTGATTTGGATCTGAGTGGGAGGATGAGACAATATTATCTTTTTTATTTAACTGCAGGGGTCAGGTTTAGCTTGTGTGTGAGTTGGGACATGCAAGTACATTCTCTAGAATAGTTCACACAATATAGGTACAGATTGCATCATATCTGCTGCTGCACAATACAGTATATGAAGAAAAGTATTGGGACACACTTCTTAATTATTAAATTCGAGTTTCAGGAAAGGGCAACCTTAATGCTTCAGCATACTGAGACACAGAGTGGAAGCTGTTCTAGCTGCAAAGGGGTGACCAACTCCATATTAAAGTCTATGTATTTGAATGCAATGTCCCTGCGGGTGTAAAGGTCAGGCGTCCCAATACTTTTTTCCGAATAAATATGTCAGCCACTTTAAAAAACATTAATCACTGTCAATTTGTGATCAAAGGGCCATTCCCAACACAGTAGTGACACAAACATGATAGTGGGATGATCGAGCCAAGAGGCGCCTTGAGGACAGACACTGATTCATTGCATCAACAGAAGTGCAACAGTCTCTTCTGTATATTAGTTAGTGTACATGTACTCAATAGAATAGTGAAAATTGGCAAATAACACTCCTGGTGAGTGCAAGTCCTTGTAACTTCTTTGGATTGCAGACATAATGATCAAAAATGTCAGAGAAAACCAGGGCTAACATACAGGCCCAATAAAATGGTCCTGACTTTGAAGTGCTTTTTACAAACCAGCCATGTTTCATTAAACAAAAATATAAACCCATTTTTGGTTTGGTAAGTCAAATTTAGAGGTAGGTTTAAGGTTATGCTTAAAAATAAACATTCTATTTCATTGCTATAAGTATGACCCCATGGCTGTGTGTGTATGTAATTGTACTGTTTAAAATGTGTGATGAAGTGCTGATCTGCCTTTGGGTAGTTGGTCTTTCTTGGCTGACTCCACCCCTTTGGCTTGAGCTTGAGCTAAATCCATATGCTCCACTTCAGAGAGAGATAAACACACACATGTGCTGAAAAGCCCACTGTACGAGTCCACACAGCCAGAAAGCGGTCTAGACAGCCCTTCCAGAGGACTTCCATTTCCATGCTTGCTTTTTTCCATATATCCTCTCTCTCTCTCTCACTCTCTCTCCCACTCTCTCTCACACTCTCTCTCGCACTCTTTCTCGCACTCTCTCTCGCACTCTCTCTCACTCTCTCTCTCACTCTCTCTCACACTCTCTCTCGCACTCTTTCTCGCACTCTCTCTCGCACTCTCTCTCGCACTCTCTCTCACTCTCTCTCTCTCTCACTCTCACTCACTCTCTCTCTGTCTATCTCTCCACTTCTTTCGCTCTCATTCTCTCAAAGGATTCTATCAGAGCCAATTAAAGCAATACATCACACCATGGCACTCATAGGAAAGCCTTAAGATAGCTCAGTAGAATCAGGCCCTTAAATCCAGAGCCTATTTCAACTTGAGCCAAAGGACTGTGACAAAAGACAGAAAGAGGCAGAGCGAAAGAAAGAAAGAAAGAAAGAAAGAATGAATAAGTTAAGGAATGCCAAAAAAATGAAAGAAAGGAAGAAAGAGAAAAAGGAAAAATAGATAGATTTTAAAAACATGCAGTGGAGAGGGCAAGTGACAAGGAGAGGAAAAGCAAGCAAAAGAGTAACAATGAGAGGAATGGAGAAAAGAAAATGAACGAAATAAAGAGCAAGGAATAGAGAGAGAGACAGACAGAGTGAAAGAGAGATAGAGAATGAGAGAGAAACATCTGCCTGACCTCTGGACGGCTCCCCAAGCTAACACGCCAACCTGGCCAGAGGCGATAAATTTTTAAAAAAAAAAGGAGAGAAGAAAACTTAAGAGAAATGCATGGAGACTGTCGAAGAATTCAGGTCTGTGTAGTACGTTATTTTTAGTGCTCTACTACAGCTGGAGAGCAGTGTGTGAGAGTGGGTGTATCTTTTCTTACTACTACTGCAGAGAAGAGAACGAAGAAAGGTGGAGAAGAGAAGAGAACAAAAGGGATAAGAAGAGACGAGAAAAGAAGAGAAGAGACGAGAACAGAAGAGATAAGAAGAGACGAGAAGTGAAGAGAAGAGAACGGAGGGGATAAGAAGAGATAAGAAGAGAAGAGAAGTGAAGAGAAGAGAAGAGAACGAAGGGGATAAGAAGAGATGAGAAAGGAAGAGATGAGAAGAGAACAAAAACAGAAGAGAAGAGATGAGAAGTGAGGAGAAGAGATGAGAACAGAAGAGACAAGAAATGAAGAGAAGAGAGGAGAAGAGAAGAGAACCAAAAAGAAGAGAACTAAGAGGAAGAGAGGAGAAGAGAAGCGATGAGAGGAGAGGAGAAATTAAGAGAAGAGAAGAGGCCTTTGGGGTTCAGTGGGCAAATCTCTTTGAGCGCAGCTGAGTATATCAATTTTAATTGCGAGGAAAAGGATCTGTAATTAGTCTCGAGGAATTAGAAAGACAAGCCTGAACGTCTTAATTAACTCCAGGCTCTGGGGTGCGTTTCAAACCTCAGGAATTATTAAAGGGAATATGAAAGCAGTAAAGACCACGCTGAAGCTCAGAAAGAACATTTCTTCTACTTATAACTCCACTTTCCCTCCAGCTCAACCAAATGTCATGCCAGCTTACAGATGGGCAGGCTGGCGTTCAAAACCTCACAGCACAAAAACACAATTCTATGAGTAATGTCTAGTAACAGAGACTTCACAGGCATGAAACAGTCTAAGAGATAGATACTGTTCCCATTGACTTTAATGAGAACACTGACGTCATGGGGCATGACGAATTAAAGCTAGAATTTGTTTAAACTGGATTTTACAGATCACCCCACTCCATTGAATGCTAGAACAGTAAACAGCACTTCACAGAGACTTGTAGGATGTGGCAGGCAGCATAAATGTGCCCCATATAGTGCCAACATCCTCAAAAGGGCTTAGCAATTACAAAATGTTAGAGAGATGTTGGATTGAATACAGAACGCAAAAAGTGGATGAAAAATGTTATATTGCATAGTTATTTATAGCAAAGGAAAACAATCTGCTTCAAGATGGCTTCTTCTTGCTATGTATTTTGCTCATTTAACTTAATTATATAAATTAAAGTGTGGCATACAATGTCTGAAACCATGTAACCACTATAATCTCCACAAGATCTGATGACACTGTGTGATGATTTAGGGCACAGTGTAAATTGGTGGGGTATAAGCTTCCATTGCCTGTTAGCCACATTAGCCTCGTAACTCCAGCGTAAAGCCGAAGAAGCAAATTTCCTTCACTAAACATCTCTTGGATGATTTGAGGGTAAGAGGAAAACCAAGTAAATTTTTTCAGAACTTTTCCTTCCAGTGTAATCCAGCAACAGTGGCATTCCTGGCCTAACTTCTACAAGTGTATTTCTGCTAGTGATGTGGTTAGATTCAAGTGTGGTTAGCCTGTGATAAAAGCTGCACCTTGTCTTCATCGTGCACAATTAGCGGTGCGGGCTTCAGCCCTGGTCCCTCTCTGCAGGAGGGCGCTACCTGAGGCCTAAAGAGCTGCAGCTACACTGCCTTTTATCCAGCTTCAGACACGGTCCTTCTGCTTTACTTAACAAGCCAGTGAATTCCAGTTCAAATCCGTTCTTCCAGTCTTGCCAATGACCGATCCAACTTTGTGAGCTGTACAAGCGGGATCTTGTAATAAATACGTGGAAATGTAATTTGAAGGTGGATTTTAAAAAAACCTGGAATTTTGTTTCTGTTTTAAGAGCTACATTAATGAAAGCCACCCATACTTGCAACTGAATCCTAGACACAATGTATGTGTTACATATTTACTAATGCATAGGATTATTTTATTTATCTAATAGTTATGATCAATTACTGTAACCCTTAACACTAAGGTAAACCCTTGACATTCGTAGGAGATATGTTCCAAGAGCACTCGCGAATTGTGAAAAAACACAAATTTGTGATGTGGTAAAAAAAAATGTCTACTTTTAAAGTGTAAAGCCTAAATATGCTCCCAAAACAGTTCAATTTCATTTTAATCTCAGCTTAATACATTACCCTTGGAAAAATGTAAAGGTAAACCTGTATCCGTACTGCACAGTTTACACTGAACTGCTGGCTCCCGCAGTGCTGAAATGTAAATTACAGATGGTACCCCTGTATAGCCTGTACTGTAATTCATGCATGAGCATTTTCTTTG
The DNA here is from genome assembly GCA_037577145.1 of Brachypetersius gabonensis. Taxonomy (NCBI): domain Eukaryota; kingdom Metazoa; phylum Chordata; class Actinopteri; order Characiformes; family Alestidae; genus Brachypetersius; species Brachypetersius gabonensis. The sequence goes on from JBBJLR010000111.1 coordinate 7,672,042, forward strand.
GTATAAGCAAGGTAAACTAAGTAATCATTACATTTTATTTACAGTAATAAAAATACGGGCTTTAAGAAGAGCAAAACGAAAACACAAGAACAGAAATACCCGAGACACGTGGGAAACTGTTATGCAGCGGGAATGCCGAACTGCATCTGCCAGAGATGCGTCACAGGGCAGCAGCCAATCAGCAGTGAGGAGAAATAAATAACGCTCTCAGATTCATTTTCAAATCTCCCGCCTCTGACTACAGGGGTATTTCACCGTCTCAAGACGCGCTTCCTTTGTGTTCTCTGGACAGTACCAAAATATATTTTAATACGGAAACGTGGCTGAATTTACGTTAATGTTTATGCTACAAAATAAGTAAATTATATTTTTCTTAATAATTTAGCAATAATTTAGAGGATATTTGCAGTTTTTGTGAATTTGGGTTTCAGCGAACAATTATTCGTTTTATTCTAAGAAAAAAACTGCAAAATTGCAAACTAAAGCCGCGAACTCTGAACCATAAATTAATAGGGGGGGGGGGTTACTGTATATCTTAATCCTCTAAAAAAATAATAAAAACATAACATAACCCCCCACTACAGTAATATAAGAAAATACTACTGTCATTGCCATTAGCTACTAGAACCAAAACTATCATGACTTCAACAAGCCAATGTAAGTTAGCCATAAGCTGTAGGGAAACCACTTAACTTTTCCACTTAAGTCTCAAGACTGACATTTCACCAAATTTAGACATAACTAAGAAGTTCCCGTAGTGTCTGTTCTATGATATGAAGGCACTTGTCTAATACATGCAACTCAACAGATGATGCCAATAGCCAGTGAAAAATTTCATTCCTTTTTTCCACCATGTTTTAGACATCTGCTCATGCTTTCTGACTGTCTTCATTTCTCTGTGCACACTAGATTGCTCTTATTCCATTCATACTCAGAGGGAACCGTCTGGAGTCTTTCTGTGTGCTAATGCTGCAATATAAATCTTCCTGTTTATCCCTTATCTGGCAGTAAACAGATCCAGACAGAAACTTAGCACTGGGCTAGCTCAGAGCAATGAGCTAATGTCCAGCGGATGCTCTCTGGGGCCTCTGACTCAGAACTGCTGTCTCCAAGAGGTGAGAGGCTCGGAAACTTCGCACCATTCTGTGAGCTGATCTCATACAAAGGCCTACGTTCAGCAGCATCCAGAAAGGAGTTCTCAACCCCAGCAAAGCCAACACACAAACAGGCCTTCCAGCACTAGCAAGGAGGTGTTTCACGATCCACTACTGCTGAAAGAGCAAATACAGCTGACATCTGGCATCCGCAGAGTGATCCAAATAAGAAATACGAGGCTATGAAATATTACACTCTGCCTTCAAAAAGGTAGACTGCAGCTGTTGATTCTGTGGTGCAAATTTGAGCTCAGAGCCATAGAAAGCCACATTTCACACCTCAACCCTTCTCTGCGTTCTCATTCAGATAAACATCTAGAGGCGTATCCAAGATTCAAAGGTGCTTACAATGCAGAAGCGAATCATAACTGGGTCTGGCTTTCGGCTACACCACGCATTCACACTCTGCTAAAGGCCACATCACTGCTGGGGGGGGGCTTGAGAAACAAGGATCACTTTCTGTGGAAAGACGTTTTGTCAGCAATGACAAAAGCATGTTCTAATCTGATTTCTTACTTGCAGCTTGTGTTAATAAAAGCGGAGTAATTTTTCCAAGAGCATCTATTCTAAACATTTAATGCCTACTTAAGGCAAGGGGTTTTATATTTCATATTTTACTACAATCTGAGTGTAATTGTGAGGTCTGAGGGAGGCTGCCGTTAAAGGCAGCCTGCTGGTGTTATGGTCACGTTAGTTTGGGTATGTCAGGGTTCTGGGTGTTTTCATGGGTCAGGGTGCCTGTGTGTGGTCGGCAGGTGGACTCCAGGCTTGTGATGAGCTTGGAGGCACC
>JBBJLR010000111.1:7712690-7733201 GCA_037577145.1 Brachypetersius gabonensis
TGTGTGTGTGTGTGTGTGTGTGTGTGTGTGTGTGTGTGTGTGTGTGTGTGTGTGTGTGTGTGTGTGTGTGTATACTATATTCAATTCAATTAAATTTTATTTATATAGCGCTTTTTACAACCAGGTTAACACAAAGCAGCTTTACAAAGTCCATAGTCTGTAGTCCATAAACAATGTGCAGCAGTTCCCCTCGGAGAGAACAAAGAACAGAGTTTGTTCTCTTTAACTTTGCGGGATTATTTATATCTGTGAGGAGTGCAAGTTAGGACTCCGGCATCTCTAGCTAAAGCAGCCTAGCTAGAAAGGTCAGAACCGAGAGGTATGATGGGTGTGAGAGCGCCCCCTGGGACACCGGCACCTCCACTCCACCGTTAACAAACCTGAGTGAACGCGAGGAGTGGTGGGGAGACAACACCAGTGTCCCCGTTTGCTTGAATTCTCTGTGCCCACCGCCTCCCAGCTCTACGCCTTCCATCTAACAAGAAAAAATTAGCTACAAAAAGCCTGACTAAACAAGAATGTTTTCAGCCTGGACTTAAACACTGAGACTGTGTCTGAGTCCCGAATGTTGTTTGGTATAGCGTTCCAGAGCTTGGGGGCTATATATGAGAATGCTCTTCCCCCTGAAGAAGCTTTCAGAATTCTGGGTACAAGTAAGTAGTCAGCACCTTGAGATCTGAGTGACCGCAGCGGTTCAAAATAGAAGGTTTGTTCACAGAGGTATTTAGGAGCGAGGCCATTTAATGCTTTATACGTCATTAGTAGAATTTTGTAGTCTATACGAAATTTGATTGGAAGCCAATGCAGTCTAGATAATATTGGGCTAATGTGATGGAATTTCCTGGTTCTAGTGAGGATTCTATCTGCCGCATTCTAGACGAGCTGAAGCTTGTTTAGGTTTTTGCTGGAGCAGCCTGACAAGAGGCTGTTACATTAATCCAGTCTGGAAGTAATAAAAGCATGGACTAGTTTTTTTTGCATCATGGAGACATAATGCACTTCTTAACTTAGCAATGTTTCGTAAATGAAGGAAAGCTAATTTAGTAACGGTATTTATATGTGTGTGAAATGAAAGATCGGGATCAAAAGTGACACCCAGATTCTTTACAGTTAACGCTGGAGAGGCTGAGGAACCAGCAAGATCGAGCATTAGACCTGACAGTTTGTTTCTAGCAGCTTTTGGACCTAGAAGAAGGACCTCAGTTTTATCTGCATTTAGTAAGAGGAGGTTATGTGACATCCAGTCTTTTATATTTTTGAATCTTATTTAATCTAAATTTATCATCAGGATTTGCAGAGATATAAAGCTGTGTATCGTCTGCGTAACAGTGGAAGCTAATTCCATGTTTCCGAATAATAATTGTGTGTCTGTATTGTGTGTGTGCGTGTGTGTGTGTGTTTGTGTGTACACAGTGTATCTGTATATTGATACACAGTAATCCCCCAGTTTTACATGGACCAGGAGTAGCGGATTCAGGCACAAGCAGATTTTTTTTGAGAACCAAACTCATAGTTTTAAGCGGAAATCCCCACAATAACATAGAAACTGCAAATATCCTCTTTTTTTTGCTTTTTAGTAGTAATAAATACAGTGGAACCTTGACTTATGAGTTTAATTCGTTCCGTGATGGAGCCCGTAACTCAAATTATTCATATGTCAAATCAATTTTCTCCAATGAAACGAATTGAAATGCCATTCATCCGTACCAATTCTCTAAAAAAAACCCATATTTTTTAGTTCTGAAATAACAAAATCTGCTTTTATACAACGAATATTGTATAAAAACACAATACAATAAAATGTACTGCAATAAACAGTTTTTATTAAGTATAATGTTCAGCGTTTGCTGATCTTTTTAAAATTCACAAACCAGCCCCGACTGACACGCCCGATGCCTTGTTCGTCAAAGTTCCTCTGTCTGTAATAGCTTGAGTGTTCTCACAGATTTTCACAGATTATCTCTGTTACGGATCTCCTGCGAGCTGCTTCTCAATCACGCACACCTTCATCAGATTCTCTGGATGTTTTCGTACAAGGGGCAGCGTTGTACGGTGTTGGGGCAAAAGTGTTGGGACAAAAGTGTTGAAACACTTTTGTCCCACGGCCTTCCAAGTTGTATATCTTGGTGGAGAAAGCACTCAGGCACTTCAGACTCCACAGTTCTCCAGGAGACCTTTCCAACGAGCTATCATTTGTATTTTTAGCCCAAGTGGATCAGGTTTTATTCTCTGAAAATTGTTCACCTCGCTGTGGTGTCCGAATACTTCTAAGTTGCATATCTTGGCAGGGAATTTGAATTAAAATTTAAATTCAAATACAAACATATATATTTTTTAAGAGTAATGCATTAAACTGAGTTTAAAATTAAATTAAAGTGTTCTGGGAGCATATTTGGGGACATATTTAGGGTTTACACTATTAAAAAAAAGGCATTTTTAGGCATTTTTTTTTACCAAAAAGCGGGGGTTACTAAGTTTAATATGTGTATAGTGTACTTTTTTTTATATTATACTGTTGAGTTGTATATATTTTATTATATTTGGTTATGCTGCTTCTACTTTCTTTTGTTCTGTCCACTTGCTGCTGTAGCAATGCAAATGTACCACCTGCAAGACTACTAAAGGGTTATCTTTTCTTTGTTTGCTCTTAAGATGTTTATTTAGGGTGTCAGGAAGACACTTCAAAGTGTTCTCGTGTTTTCTTCGTCTGTTCATCAACTAATAATAACTAATAATGATTATTTTGTGTTAAATTCCTCATTCCTCAATAGCAGTGCAGCTTAGAGACATAGATAGGAAGACAGACAGAGAGAGAGACAGACAGAGAGAGAGACAGAGAGAGAGAGACAGAGAGAGGAGAGAGAGAGACAGAGAGAGGAGAGAGAGACAGAGAGAGAGAGAGAGAGGAGAGAGAGACAGAGAGAGAGAGAGAGAGAGAGAGGGAGAGAGAGGGAGAGAGAGAGAGAGACAGAGAGAGAGGGAGAGGCAGAGAGAGAGAGAGGGAGAGGCAGAGAGAAAGACAGACAGACGTAGAGAGAGAGAAAGAAACCGACAGAGAGCCAAAGAGAGAGAGTGACGTCAGTGAGTCGTCAGTCCCTTTGCCAATCCCTGCTGCCATGGCCCGCGCATGCGTGGTTTACGCCCCCTCCTCTTACCGTGTCCTTCTTTGTTAGATTTTTTTGAAGCTGCTGCGGTCCGCGGTATCAGACACAAGCGAGAAACCTGGCGCAAAGCAAACAGCCAAGGGGAAAAGAGAGCAGGCATTTTAGCAACAAACTTGCATTTTAGGACGAGGAATCGAGTCCGTGACAGATCGAGAGAATGTTCTAGAACTGGTCATGTGATGTGGGGAGACCAGTTATGTGGCACTTTTAAAAAAACACTCTGACGTACGTCTTTGTTTTAATATATTATTTTTAGTATTAGTGTCAATTTGGGGGATAAACGACCCTTATAGACTGACTGTTCTGGTCGTTATCGTAGTTTTTCCTTCGAGTGAAAAGAAAACGAGAAAATGAGAGCACGTGAAGGCGTTTGACCAATGGGAGCCCGAGCTCCGGGCAGGAGGGTATAAATAGCGGGCGGGCTGCAGCGTGAACCGTTGGTCCGCCATTTGAAGAGTTCGCTTACGCCGCATATTTGGGGGAAGATAACTTTAAAATAAGAATAAAAACGAAACGTTTGGTTTTAAGACTTTATTTTGAGACGTTGTAAATGTAGACGTCCTGTATCCCGGGCGTAGAAACGTCGAGATCCCGCTCTGACCATCTTTCCAGCAGAAGCTCCTCGGCACTGAACCGTCTGTCTCAGGGTCGGCAGGTTAAAACGCTCGTTGTTGTGCCCAGAGACGGAAAGGTAAAACATTTTGAGCTAGCGATGTAACACGGGTTGTGAACGAGAGTGTCGGAGAGGCTGCAATCATGCGAGTTCACGCCTTGCTCACTATCTTGCATGTGTTCGGGGGCGGGAGAGATCAGCTTAGCAAAGCAGGGCTAGAGCGAACAGCTAGACTGAAACCAAGGGGAGCGTACCAATCCGAGGTGTAGTGTCCTAACTAGGGGCTCTAACTAGTGAGTTTGGGGGTGTTTAAAATGGGTGTATTTGATGGACCACGCGATTTCATCTGCTTATATACTTATTTGAACAGGTCAAAATAGTTAATTGGCGCGTGCTTCGTTTTACAGATGTTTTCTTTAAACGTTAGTTTTGCGTGTACGCGGATGGCTGCACGATTCTATTTATTTAGACGCCCATTTATATGGACATCTTTTTTTTGGTTAAAAAAAAAGGTATTTCTGAGAAAGCAAGTTATATTTAGCAAGCAACTTGTCTCGTTTCCTCCTCACTAGTGGACACTAACTAGTGCGAATCTACCAATTGGGACGCGACCATTTGTTTTGGCCGCGCAGCCGCCATTTTATTGCCAAGTTTCATAAAGAACGACCGTTTTGTTTTTATCCACCGTTTTATCAATTGTTCAACAGAAACGCAAATATAGGAATGCTGTTTTCCTCCTCTTAAAAAAAGCAAAAACGGTGAGAATGGCTACTTCGTGGCTCTGTTTGACCTGTTTTTGGTGTGTAATCTGTGTAGGGCGATTACATCATTCAGACAGAGATCACGAGGTTTATGTAACTACAGCGTGGCGTCTATGAGAGTCAAAGGATCTTAAACACGCACTCAGTAGCTCACGAAATTAGCTAGTGTTTTTAGAACTAAACCCGACTGCTCCTTTTGAGCATGTTATTTGTAATGATCTTATGTGCAGGAGGTTATTCAGCGTGTTTGTTTTTTTTTCCCCCACCAAGTGTTTGAAGTTCAGCTCGTCTAACCATCTTTTTAAAACTTTGTAGATCTCTGTAAATAAAATGTACAAGTATTGGCAAATAAACTGCAGTTTACCACTTCTGTTTCTTTTCTTTCGAGTCCCAATGGACTTTCAAATGAAAATTCTCTAATTAGCAGAATTATCTGGCATTCTGTTGTGGTGTTTTATGGATATTTTATCAAGGTTTGTACGTTTTTCCACTCTTGTTCACTTCTATGTAAAAACTAAGCCATCGTCAGGTCGTGTCGTTCTGTTAAAATGTACTTGCTGAATAAAGCGCACAGAAAGCTATATTTGTAATGTAACATTTCTACTGGAGAGAAGACATGAAGTGTTGGTAAGTGCTGAAGAGTATGTGCAGCATGGATTCATGAATTCAAGCAGCTAAAAAGTTTAGAAATGGACAACTGCTTGTTTCTACACGAATGACCGCGGGTCATTGTTTATTTTAGCTGTGTAATGAGACTTAAAACTGCTGCTTTTTTGGCGTTTTCAAACTAAAAAGGTTCAGTCAGATCCTTGGAACTAATTTGATTGTGTGTGTTGCTGCACTAAACGGATCGAGTGTATGAACGGGAAAACGCAGGTTTATGTAACTACAACGTGGTTCACGAAAGTCAGTGGCGATGTTTTTTAAAAATCTTTTTTTTCATGAGGCGTTTGTAGCAAAAGTGCAGTTTACTTAATTGGCTGTTTTCGCCCCAGGATACTCTCACCCTTAAAAACGATTAAGGAGTCTGTGAAACTGTTCAGTCCAACAGGGGGCAGTGTAGACTCACGCTCTTCAGCAGTTGGTACTAAAACAAAAAAAAGCCCGGGGAAGATGGTGCGGTAGAAAACACGAGCAGTACCACAATGCCACGACTTGTAAAGTCATGTAGTTTTTCAGTTGTATGTGGCTCAGACAAAGGCTTTTTTTTTAAAAAATAATAAAGGATATCATTTCACCCGAAGGTGCCCTAGGTTTCTATTTGTTCAACATTTGACTCTTTTATACCATTTGCAGCGCCGTGTGATTGTAATATTAACACCAAATTAAAAGTGTCGTATTTGATATGTCCCCTTTTCTTGTGGATATTTTAAGATCTGAACTGTTTCTTGCAACTGCTCGTTTTGGTAGGCCACGTGGTTTTGCTCTGTGTGCTGTGCTGAAGAGATGTTTCCCTTTCCACAGTTTGGCTCAAGCAGAGGATGTGTAATGAGTGCTGAGCTGCCCAGACGGAGCTCTCGACGTCCTCTCTGCGTTTCTCGCTCTTTAGAGCCCACCCACCATGTCGGCCACGTCCCTCGCCCTGAAGGGGAACCCTCCTCCCCCCGAGTACAAGAACCCAAAAAAGCCGGGCCGGCTTACTAATCAGCTGCAGTACCTCGAGAAGGCTGTGGTTCGAGCTCTCTGGAAGCATCACTTCTCCTGGCCCTTTAGACAGCCTGTGGATGCTGTTCAGCTCAACCTGCCTGTGAGTCTAATGCTAGCACCGGAGGGCCACGCCGGATCAAACGGGCAAAATGCAGTAGCAAAGCCTTCAGTCCTAAAAGTTCGAGCTTAAAAAAAGTTATTAAATATAATTTTGTCCAGACAATCCTGTAGATATGAAAGTGATGCTGCACACAGTATCAGAACTATTTAAATACATATACAGTATGTTAAACCTTAAAGCAGTCTAGCTTTACTGTACCTTTTGCAGGACAGTGATCAGTTGCACTTCTGTATTCAACTCAAGAAAATGTTTAACTGATTTGTTGAACTGCTAAAGCACAATAGCATATCCTGCATTGTTCTGCTCAGAGTAACGTAATGCAGCGGTTTTATTGGCAAAATAGTGTGGCCAATGTCTTTAAGGTACAGAATTTTGGAATTCATGTCTATTTGGACAATGTCTATTTAAAAAAAATCTTTAGGTTATTAGTTTACCTATTTTTGTATTATCAAATAATTTATATAACTTAACACAAATTTTAACATGATATACATAGTTTTGATGTGGCATTAAACTTTAACTACTACTACTAAAGCACAAAAGCACTAAATTTACCTTCATTTGGCAACAGGGAGATGTTTTATGTAAATTTAAATGAGATAAATCTACTGCAAAAATAAATCATGCTTTGAGAGCTGTGAGTGATGTTGACCTCAGTGTTTGGTTTTAATTTCAGGATTACTATACAATCATTAAAACCCCAATGGACATGAACACCATTAAAAAGCGTCTTGAGAATAATTACTACTGGAAGGCAATGGAATGTATTGAAGATTTCAACACAATGTTCACAAACTGCTATGTCTACAATCGAGTAAGAGCTCCATTAGTTTGAAATCTGATTTCTTAAGGGGGTTAAAAGCTTTATTATAAACAAAACATTGTTTTACTTTAGCCAGGAGACGATATAGTGTTAATGGCCCAAGCCCTTGAGAAGCTGTTCCTGGAGAAAGTGGCTGAGATGCCCCAGGATGAGTATGAGATCACCACAGTCACCAACAAGGCACAGCTGAAAGGAAAGAGGAAGTCATCCACAGGTATTAATTAAGAAATCAAAAGCAGCGCTTTATGAGAATTACAAGAATGTACTAGAATTATTCTGCACATACATGCTGTGTTAGCAGTTTTAGGGATTTTATTGCTGTTTAGTACAAGAAAATGCTTGATTGCTCTTCATTGTCTCAAAAAATGTCTGTGTCACCTTTGGTATTTGTCTCTATTTATACATTAAGCAGCACTGGGGAAAATGAGGCCGCAGTCTCCTGTGTCTGAGGTGGTCTTCCAGCAAACTGTGACAGTCATCCCGTCTGAAGCTCTCGACAGCATGCCCTCAACTCCTCTGTCTGCTCATCTTGAAGCAAAAGTCAGTCCTTCTCTTAATATATATAATTACAGTACACTGCAACGCAGAAACATGACAAAAAGCATAATGGAGATTGGTCGTATGAGCTGTATTCTGGCAAGTATGTCATATATTGTAACTGTTGTTTGAAAGATGTTCAAATCACTCTACACCTGCAATTTACTGTCAGTTTATTACTAGGCTCATTTGTCAAGGTCCACTGACACTTTTCCCCCCTTTTTAAATTTTGTTCCCTCAAAATTCTTGGAGAATGTTGATCATGATGAACCCAGTATTATTGATCAAACTGAATAGTTATCTAAATTCATTGCTGTTACGCTGCAATACAAATGTACAATATTTACGTAAGGACATATGGAAATCTCAACATATTTGACTGCTTTTTCCAGCTGAAAAAAGGCGTGAAAAGAAAAGCAGACACCACAACCCCCACCGCCTCCATAACCAGCAGCGAGTTGTCGCCTTGTGTCACAGAGCCTAAGATTCTGAAGTTGTTCTCCCGACGAGAAAGCGGTAGGCCTATCAAACCACCACGCAAAGACCTCCCTGAGTCCCCCCAGCAGCACCAGGTGGGGCGGAAGGTGAAACTCTCCGAGAGACTTAAATACTGCAATGGCATCTTAAAGGAAATGTTTGCCAAGAAACATGCCCTCTATGCCTGGCCCTTCTACAAACCTGTGGACACAGAAGGTCTTGGCCTTCATGACTATCATGACATCATACATGAACCCATGGACTTGAGCACCATTAAAGTAAGAGACTTTTGGCTTCAGATACTGGAAATGGTTTTATAGACATTTTTTAGGTCTAAATGTTTTTTTGTGTGTGTTTTTGGTTTTTTGGTCTAATTTGATCATTGGGACAGGTCTCCGAATCGCAGTTCTGGATTTTTAAAAAATGATTTGTAGTGTTGTGTATTAGGCTGATTGCTGATGTGGTTTTTTTTTCCCTTCAGAAAAAGATGGAGAACCGTGAATACACTGATGCATTACAGTTTGCTGCAGACATGCGCCTGATGTTCTCCAACTGTTACAAGTACAACCCACCTAGTCATGAGGTGGTTGTCATGGCCAGAAAACTCCAGGTGTGTGCTGGCTATGTGCAGAAAATACAACGCCCCTCATTCTTTCACATGGAGTGTTTGGGCCAAGGTTTTAGGGTCATACCTCTTCTTGGTGAGCTTGAAACCAGAATTTTCTGACCGTAAATGTCGGTTATTTCTGCACAGGACATTTTTGAGTCACGCTTTGCCAAGATCCCAGATGAGCCAAAGGCTTTGGGTCAAGGCCAGCCCCACATGCCCAAGAGAGGGAAAAAAGAGAGAGCAGAAAGCTCATCCAGCTCTGACAGCAGTGACACAGAATCATCTTTGTCAGAAAGCTCATCTGACTCTGAATCTGAAAATGAGGAGGAAAGAGCACAGCGTTTAGCTAATCTAGAAGAGCAGGTATTGAACAGAAATGTACTTGTATTAAACTATTGGCGTTATTATTATTATTATTATTATTATTATTATTATTATTATCACATTTGTGCCAACAGCTGAAAGCAGTGCGGGAACAACTGCAGTTATTGACCCAAACACCGCTGCTGAAGCCAAAGAAAAAGGAGAAGTTGAAGGAGAAAAAGAAGAAAAGCAAGAGAAAGGGTGGCAAAATGAAGAAAGCAGTTCCATCAAAACTGCAAGTGACCAGCAAGTCCTCAGGGTGGGTAAATACACACATTCACACATGGTGATGTTTTAACCTGTGCGAGCATTCTGAACTGTCTAAATCCAAACTCTGCTGTTGTTAGGCGGAATAAAGATAGAGGGTATGAATCTGAAGAGGAAGAACCTTCTCTGCCTATGTCTTATGAGGAGAAGCGAAAATTGAGTCTGGACATCAACAAGCTCCCTGGAGACAAACTAGGCAAAGTAGTAAACATCATCAAGGCTAGAGAGCCTGCACTCAGAGACACAGACCCTGAAGAGATTGAGATTGACTTTGAGATGCTCAAGCCCTCCACACTTCGAGCACTGGAGAGCTTTGTCATGACTTGCCTCAGGAAGAAGCCCAAAAAACCTGATCGTGAGTAGAGTACAGATCAAGACACAAGATTTATCAGGCATTTGTGTGCAGATGTACACACCCTGTCCATTTTATTGGAAATATAATCTTTGTGCATACACTCACTGGCTGCTGCAAAGGTGTACAGTTATAGGCAGCAGCCCATCTGTTAGTCTTCCTCAGTTACATCTTTCGCTACAGTTTCACGGTCCATATATTGTTTGGGTGGTGGACCATAGACAGCAGAGTCACTTATGTGGCAATGGCATTGTGTGTGGCAATGAATTGAGACAATTGGTAACAGTCGTATTGCTTGAGTTTTTAAAGACATTAGTGTCACTCTTTGATCAGAAACTGACCGTTAATGAATGGCTACAGTCTCCAAAATATACCAGCAATTTAGAGTGCCAAGATATTTGGGTTTTTTTTGTGTGTAATGTAAATGGTGATTGTATGCAGTTTGTATCATCTGTTAACACCTTTTTGTTGTAGAGAAAAAGCTCCAAAAGGTCAAACTGGAAAAGACAACAGAGACTGAGAAACTGAATACCAGTGAAGAGCAGAGTTCAACTAAGAGGACCAAGGCCAAGCGTAAGAATTATTTTTGTTTTGTACTTTCTTTTTTTTATAGCTAATTGAGGTTGTGTTTTAGTAGACAGTTGAGTAGAAGTTTATCTGAAAGCTTATAGGATGACCTACTGCTGTCTGTTTTACCTGTTAGTGTCTTTCTTGGTGCAGGTGATACAACAGAGTTGAAGGATTTGGCACAGCCGTCCCGCCTCAGTGACAGCAGCAGCACCTCTGACTCCAGCTCAGACAGCAGTAGTACTGACACTAGCTCTTCTGATAGCAGTGACTCTGATTCAGGTTAGCTGCTTCACAAGCACTCTCTCCATTTTCTCCCCACTTTCCTACTTATTTAACCCTCTCTCGGGCAAGGCTGAAATCACCCCCCACCCCACCAGCTGACAAACTGAAGGAAAGATAAGAAAAACAGGAGACAAACCAAAAAGTGCTTTACCTAGCTCTGTCATGCCATTAGTAGAACCATGTCACCTTAACACCTACTGGAACGGCCGATACTTCAGTTCAATTTTTTGTTTGCAGATTTTTAAATGAGTGTAAGCTTTTTTTTCCCTTTGTATATTTTGTGCACTTTTCCTTTTTAAACAAGTCCTGTCACAAAGAGCTCATGTTTTTGTCAGGTGTTATTTATTGTCCTATTGTTGTTCTAGATGTTGATAATTCTGTTCACGTTTAATCATAATCACTTTATGTCCAGTCATTTTAAGACAGTGCTGTAGTTCGAAATGAGGCCAGTTAGTGCTCAATGTTGGAACCCAGTATCACACCTTTCGCATTTACAAGCCCTATCAAATTGTACATTAATTGTACATAAATGTTTTAGCTTGTAAAACTGAGCAAGCAAAACACAACCAAAAAACATACAATACAATAAATTAGCAAGCTGTTTGTTGGTTCTTTAATTCCTACTAAAAAGATCACCTCAGTAATTCATCAATGAGCTGTGGAAGCCTGAACAGAGCTGTGTCCAGCACTAGCCCTAAGCTAGGACCCAAATGTCATTGGAAATAAATCATAAAACAGCTTCACTTGTTGGGCAGGCACTGAGAGAATAGGTCCTCTTATTTAATTTTAGAAAGGATTTATAACATGTCTGCAAGTTTTTACTGAAGACAAGGGTACAAAACTCTGCTCCTTGGCTCTTTCAGAAATGTGAGGCAAATTTTGGTCATATTGAGTTGTAGCTGGCCCTCATTTGAAACTGCCGCTCTAGCTCATTACTGTGTTATTCTCTTGTTGCATTGGTTTAAATTGTGATTTCACCTTTTTGTACATATGATAGATTTTTTTTGTAAAGTTATATATGTTAAAGAAAACCTTTAAACATAGATTGTATTAAAATACACCGTAATGTTGTGTACATGGTACTGACCAGATTGTAAACTAAGTTGGCATGGGCATGGTAGGACCAAACAAAGCTTTGTCGTAGGAGGCAGCCATCTGTCCTGCTAAAATCCACTGCATTACTTCTTTTGTAGCTTTGTGCAAATTTTATTTACCTAAACAGGTATAAAGCTTGCTGATTGATCTTGGTGTTTGACACCCCAGGTTCAAATAAAACTCATTTTCCTAGACGACTGTTGTACATTAAGATTAGTGGTGTGTTTGGTTTTTTTTTGTCTTTTTTTTCCCCCATCACATGTTACTTTCAATTTCACTCACCATCACATGTAAATATAGGGGCAGAAATCATGCACATTTTACTCACGTATGGCCAAGTTTGAAAACGCACATGCGTCTTCACTCTAAACGCAGTGCAATAGTTTAGGATACACTATTGGTTCAGAATGCCGCCACATCCTCAATTAAGTGTTTAGTTATTTTAGCTCTGTGGTTTTGTAAGTTTATTTAGCATGTTTCATTTGTATTGTTCTGTTTTGCGCATGTATCCATTCATGTTTCTACTGGCCTGTTCTGTATGTGTTTTGTCATGCTCTGTCAACTGGATTGTAGTGTTAAAAATACTCAGTCCTGAAAGGAACACAATAGACTTGAAGCTTGGGATAGGCCCTTACGTGTGCTCTGGCTGAATAACCAGGATTATGCATGTCTTACAGAGCAAAAAGCTAAGAAGAAGCAAAACAAAGCCCCTGGTCATGGCAACAAAAGTAAAAACAAGGTAATGGAAAAAAAAAAAAACCTTTAATATATAAGGTTAAAACTTTTTAGATCTTGTTGCCAAGTTTGTTTTTTTGTGCATGGAGCATTTCACTTCACACTGAGTAAATCTGGAGTGAAATACAGCCCATTGTTCCCCCTCCCCCCGTGATCAGGCGTCCAAGCGGAGTATTCCCCTTGAGCTGAAGGAACCTTGCCGGACGCACCTTCCGTCTGGGCGGGCGGCAGAAGACTCCAAAGAGCCGTCTGTGCAGACAGAATTGGAGCAGGTTGCCAAGCCACCCACTGAGGAGGCTATCTCATCCCCACCAGGTTAGGCCACTGCATCTGCTAACCCTCCGTGTACCGTGGTCAACAACCTTTCTCCTAAATATCTATATTCCTGCAGTTATATCACCTGCACTTGTCCTTAACTAGAAAGCTGAATAACTTGGTACAAGTGAGGATGCCCCTCCTCTCTTTTTATTGTAGATTAGTTGAATGCAGTTTACTATCTGGCTGAACTTGTGTGAGGTGAAAAATGTTCAGGAGCAGGGCTGGTGACCACAGTGCAAACCACAAATACTACGTGTGTTTGTGTGCTGGTGTGGCCAAATCATGTAGCTATTCATCCTGAAAACAGTATATCTGGGTCTTTTCTTCACTTAAAGATTTTATTTTTTCATGAGGCAGTGAAAAGCTCATTGCCCATGGGCGGTTTTCACAGCACTATACCGGATTTCTAAACTCGTAAATAGAGTAGGAATATGTGCCTTGTCTTGTTGGATATGCTTGAATTTGAGATGTGAATGACTAGGAAGTCCTGATTGGAATGACCCTTTTGTATATCAGAAATTAATCTTTAATTTTGAATGTTTCTTCTGTTAAACCTTCTTCACCACGCCCCTCCTCTTCAGCTCTGCACTGCCGGCTGCCTCCTCAACCTTCAAGACCCACTGCAAAAGCAGATCCTCTGATTCAGAAAACCAGGAAAGCCCCCCTGCTGCCCTTTACTGTACCCCCAGAACAGGGTCTTTCCTCTCCTGCCCCCTCCCCCTGCAGCCTAATAACAGTCCCAACCAAAAACCACCCCCTCACGGCCTGCCAACATCCATATGCCTCTCCCTGTCAACCCCAAGGTGCTGTAGACCCCCCCTTCACACGTGATTCCCCAAGCCCCCCTCACTCAATACAGCAGGAGCCCCAGGCCAACTCCCCTGCTGCCTCAGAGAAGCCTCTGCTGAAGGCTCAGCAGGAAGGTAAGAGGCTGCTCTGCATCGCCGTAATCGCCGCCCACTGCTGTCCCTTGTCTTATTCTCCTGTGGCCCTCAAACATTATCCCTGTGGGATTGATTAGCTTTGCATGCATTGTCTGCTCTCCATTGTAGCAGCAAGGCATTGTTTCGTCATGTTTATGGATTTAGTACTTTTTAAAAAATTTTATTTTCCTTAAACACCCTGTCTACCCTGTATTGCTTTGTCTTGTGCTAGATCACTAGGTCATGTTTCTTCATGACTCGTCCATTCAAAATAAATGTTCACCTTATCTTTTTTTTTAAAATCAGGTTTCCCTACCCTTCTTTCTCCACTCACGTCTCCCCCTGGGCTGCCCTCCACAAACCCAGCCCCATCTGCAAGACCTTGGCCCAATGGCAAGACTGAGGTAAATCCAATTTCCCTTTTCTACAGTTTTGCAAGCTGCACTTGCCAGCCACAAAGTCTTTGGTGAAGATAAAGTCGAAGGCTTGAAGTGTTTGTTATGCTGCAACTGGACTCAGCTGTGAAGCTGCAACCCCCCCACCTTCCTTTCCCCTGTCACTCTCACTCACTCTCTCTGCAGCAGTGTCCAGTACTGCCCCCCCTGGCCTATGTAAGGGAGGAGCGAGAAGATTCAGGTGCGTTGAGAGAACCCTCTGCTCAACTGCATAAAACCCCTGGTCAGCACCCCCCACAAGAGTTTTCCTCCTACTCCTCATGTTTTAACAAAATGTTTCTCAATAGACCACTCTTTCATCTCACACACTTTATACAGGGCCTAAACCTGCTGAAGGAGGTGATCAGTGCAAATCCAACCAAGACATCAAGCCCATTGCTCCTAAAACGGTATCTCTCGTTTGCTTTTTTCATTGTTCATTGTGTTTATAATCAAGTTTATTTGAGAGATCTCAACTTTGACACAACTGGCATGTGTGGTTTATGCAGGCAAACCTATGTTTTTTTGGTTGTAAGCTGTTGTATTTAAATGAGTGGTTCTTGCTACTTTCAAAAACACACTTTCAGTGCATTCTTATGGTGCTGAATGTAATGCATACTTTACATTGGTCTGTAGAAATGCTCAGAGATGGAATTTCTGGGCAGGTAACAATATCCAAAAATTAACACCTTGACGAAGCCAAAACCGATACCACTACAACAGCTTTTCCACTTAATTCACCGCAATTCACATGATATTAAAATAGTGGTGATCCATTGATGAAACATCATGAACCTTTAGTAAAACGGCCTAGTTTTAATTAAATGTAACATGCTATTAAAAACAAAAACAATTTTAGAAAATGCACATTAGTGCAAGCGCAAAAGTTGGGTGCAAAGTTGTGAGTTGTAATCTGTCTGTAATTTCATTATCAGAGAGATTCAGTTTTCCTATGCATCAAAAAAAAATTATGTATTCACCACAGATGTATTTTGGCTCTTTAAGTACCAGTGCTTGTACTCCAGTATTGGTATTGCTGAAAATTTAACTCGACACACAAATATTTGCATTTTACTCCTGCAGGAAATCGTTCTGAAGAATGCAGACTCTTGGGCAAGCCTGGGCAAGATGGCCACTGTGACGCCCTCCACCATCCGGTCATCTAAGGAGAGTTTCCAGCAATTCCGCAAGGTTGCCATGGAGAAGGAAGAGCGAGAGCGGGCCCGTAAACTCCAGTTGGGGGCCGGTCAAGAAAAGAGCTCCTCAGAGAAGAGCAGGTGAGTAGGAATGGTGAACCTACTGTAGCCTTTAACGATAACCTGCCAATCTAACCTGGCCAACTCTCTAAAGTGACCAGATTCATGGGATGATTCTGAAAAGTCCATTTTGACTTGTTTCGTATCTTCAGTTTTGCACTGGTAGAAGTCTAATGTAGCTAAAAAAGTAACAAAGACTTATAAACCACCAATTAGCACCATACAAATTTGAGATTTGATTTGTTTGTCCTACATTACACAGTTTAGCAGTGCACATTTTTAAACACTGCACAAAAACAAACTCAAAATTGAAGTTTCATCTTGGAGTTAAAACGAGACAAATACTGTTGACAACAATTTTGTCCTGCTGGTCAATTTATATTTTATATTTATATAATATAGTCTTATATTTTTTCTGAATTCTAAATAGTTATTCTAAATAGCTTTGAATGTAATTAAAATATGTTACTATTTAGTATGTTAAAGTGCCCTTCTTTGAGGAGAGAAGCAGAATTCAATATTAGTGAATCTAGACAGCTTTCCTCAACTATTTCTTACTTTTATGACACACACACCCTTAACATTTGAATGATTACCAAAATGCTGGAATGAAAAATAAGTTAATTTTTATTTATTGTTTTACATATTCTGGTTAGGGCTGTCCAGCTAAACACACATCTATTCTATTCTAATTTAGACAGGCATGAATGAGTATACATTTTATTAAGTTTTTGAACAAATTAGCACCATGTCCTACAGGTAACAGGGTGTGGATGAGGGACAAAGAGAATAAACACTGCAGAGAAAAGGTTGCCATAGAGCAAAATACGCCTGGCTGTTTATGAATTCAAATTTCAAATGATCAATACAATCATTCAGTTGAAAAGTTGCATACACTTGATTATGGTTCATTGTGCCAATCTCAAACAGTCTTGGAGGGGAAGTGGTGCCAAAAAAACATATGGAATAAAGAGAATGAAAGCTAGGAACAGTAGTAATGCCATCTTTTAAACCCTTAGGAGGAGTTAGCCTGTCACACATCATTATAATCTGCTCCTTGGCGCAGCTCAAGCCAAAGGATTGATTTCAGTTCTAATGCTGCTCATGTTATTAATTCACCTCCTCGCTCGGGGTCCCTCTGGCTCCTACACTAAACGACTGTAAAATCAGGTTCAGCAGTGCTGTGTGGATGTACTGACAGACTCTTTAATGATTCGCAGCCTGACGCAGCAGCATGCGAAGCCCAAGCTGGAGAGCCAGGCTTCAAGGCCGGAGGTGGAGTCTGCAGAGCTACCTCTGATGGCAGCAATCTTAGGCTCTCCAGCAGCTCCCTCACCTCTGACTCCTGCACACAGCTCTGTGGACCGGGACAGAGAAATGGCCCGCAAGAGAGAGCAGGAGAGACGCAGACGAGAGGCCGTAAGTTACACTCCTTTTCTCAGGGTTTCAATTCTGACCACATGATCTGTTTGGTTGTGGCGGAGTTTTTGTATAACACTTTTTTTTGTTTTTTTACAATACAGGTATTACTTTGCTTAATTACTGCTAAGTAAAACAGTGGTCTCTCCAAGCTGGCCTAAGAATGTGTTCATATTAAAGGCATTGTTTATACAGTGTTCAAAGAATTGCTTTGCTTTCCATGTTCCACCTTTATGTTTAAAAAGCCATCAAAGATTTTGACCAACATTGTTCATTATAACAGACTCTTTCTTCTACCAAGCAAAGATGTTTCACCAGTTTAGGGTAAAGTGCCTGTTGTTGCTTAGCCTGACTTTCCCTATGTTCTTTCCCTTTAGATGTCTGGGATTATTGACATGACCATGCAGAGTGACATCATGGCGACCTTTGAGAAGAACCTGGACTGAGATAGCTGTAAAATAAATCATTTGTGTGTTTGAAAAAATGCTACTGTTCAGTGAACAAAAAAGCCTGTTTCCTCCCCCCTCCCCCACTGACCAGTACAAGAAGTCCTGGCGACTGAAACGGGTTAATAGCACTTCACAAAATCGTATGGTAACCTCATTTTACTTTAGCACGTTTATACTGAAATGGATCTTGTACAATAAAAAGAACTGTAAAGACAGTACTGTAAAGAGTAGGATGTAAGTGAAGCTTGGCACACTTTGTTTTTGTTTGGGTTCTTTGTTCTGAGATACCTGCACTAAGTTTGCTGCTTAATTTGTGATGGGCAGTTTGTTTGTCACACAGGCGAATATGTAAGGAAATGGCAGTTGCACATCACTTCATGTGTTTTGCTTCCATATTTTACGTTTTGTAACTTCTGTTTTCTACTTTTTGTATGGAATATTTTGTCTACATCTTCATGTCATTTGACACATTCCATAGGTATGTCTTCAGTTGTAATTGGTCTTCTTGCACTAGCTGTTAGCAGAACTGTAACAGCTAATTATTTTTTCAGACTTTAGTACCTGTTATTACCGTATTAGCCCTCATGCAATGACTGTCCAGTTTAATGATTTATATTTGTCTTATTTGTGTTATCAAAGTTTTGTTCTTTTTTTCTTGTAGTAGTTGGTAATGTGTATATGGAAGTATTTGCATTTCTGTTCGAGTAATAAGTATTTCTTATTCACAGGACGGGTGTTATAGTTTTGCCAGATGTCCGTTTTCAGTGAATGACAGTTGTTTACTTGCATTCTCTTGAAAGAACAGTGCCATTACATTGTGAATCTCTCTGTGATACTGGGCACACTGCAGTGCTCGAAGTTAGCAGCTTCTTTTGGCCATAACTGAGTTTTAGTCAGGACCAGTGTTTGGACTTTGAGGACGTACTGCAGCGCTGGACGTGTCATGGTCTATTCTACAGCGCTTCTCTTCACACGCACTTCACCACGCAAGCACTTTACTATCCCACGGGAAACAAGACTAATATATTATTTAAAAGTTAAGCGAAATCAATAAAATATTTTCATTTAAATGTTGTTTTACTGCAGTTTTCTTCTGACAGTCCAATGACCTGTAAGATGGTTCATGGTATGTTTCATACACTAATTCTCATTTCTGGCAGTAAGTGCATAACGCTCAGAACAATGGCAGTAGAATGGGTCATACTGAACAGTTCAGAGGATTTGAATGAGGCCCTATCATAGCAGCCAAACCGTATGCAAGTCAAAATCTCTTTCCTGGTCAATTAAGTTCCATTATTGTGAAATGGAAGCATCTAGGATCATCAACAGCTCTACCACTAAGTGGCACACAGTGCAAACTAAGTGTAATATCACTACAAACAATGCCAAGCATCGGCTGGAGTGGAGTAAGGCAACCCAACGCTGGTCTCTAGAGTAGGGGGAATGTTTTCTCAAGAGTGGTGCATCACCCTTGTTATTTGGCAGTCTGACTGATGAAGCTGGCGAAGACTGCCTAATGCTATGCACTATGTCGACAGTTTGGTGGAGGGGGAATAATGGTCCGGGCTTAGCTCCTTATATCCAGTTAAGGTTCATTTTAGACAACTACTACAGCGTGCTTTTGGAGCAACAGCTTGGGACCAGAATTTTCCTCAATCCAGCAGCTTCAGGATAAGCTAGAACGTCATTTGTGAGCCATCCCAGCCTTTATTTCAGTGTCTCTCCTCATCTCTTTTGACTAAATGAGCACAGTGTTTCTCAGAAACAGTCCAAAATCTTGAGGAAAGCTTTCTCAAAAAGTGGAGATTGTGGCCGCTTTTATATTTAGCAATAATCTGTTTGTTTTTACCGTATTGGTAAAGTTTTTCCAGTCTGATCAGGCATTTGTGGGATGTGATTGACAAACTAGTCTGATCTATATATAAGATCAGTCATGAATATGTATGTGGTTGAGACTGATATTACTATTATCATTACTAGTAGTAGTAATAAATATATACTACAAAACACGATTCGCTAGTAGCTGTTAATGAGTCATCTGTGCGTTTGATTCATGCTCTTTAACCAAATGGTTCAGACTTAAGGTGCAGCATCACCTCACGGTCTGAGCTTTCATCCTTGTGTCCCGCATTGAGCCTCGCCTAGGCTGCTGTGCACCTCCACACACACACACACACACACACACAGTCAGAGAGGGAGAGAGGGATCCTCCCAGCACTCAAAGGAGAGAGTACAGCATAGATCCTCCATCAGTGCAGCATCAGTACCATGTAGGCTCGCGTTTATCGAGTCACGCGCGAGACGGCAGGAGGGCGCGCGGCGGGGGGAGAGGACTCAGAGGACCATCGCGCTCGCGCAGTAATGTAAAGATGGCGAGGCTCCTGCACAACTTGCTGCTGCTGTCTGTGTGGCTGGCTCTGAAGCTCCGACTGTTGGGTTACTGGGCTTTGGTGTATGGATACTGCGCCCTGTGCACGACTACCGCTCTCCTCAGACTCTGGTGGAACATTCTGCTCAGACCCTCCGCAACCTTCCAGTGGTCGGTCCGAGAGACCCCTCCTCCCTGTCTTAGCGACACGTCCTTGGGAACGCACTGCTACGTCCGGATAAAGGTGAGGAGCCTCTAACTCTACCTGCAGCTCTAACCTGCAGCAGGTTCAGACTGAGAGAAAAGGGCCTGGTATTCATGAGACAGTTTGTTTGCATGCAGCACAAATAAGTGCCAGATTTGGGTTTGCCTGCAGCCTTATTGCCTCGTTAGAAACTGCTTTGTTATGGACACAGAGAAGGTGTAGCCTATAGTATATCAAAGTATAAAAGAATATGTGCAGAAGGTATGTAATAAAGTATATAAGAAGGTGTATAGATAGGTGCATATAATACTCCCTTTCAGCTTGAATCGAGGAGACTGATTAAAAGTTTGTATCCTTGTGCTGTAGTTAACAGCCTGTACTTTTCTGGGAAGGTTGTACACTAAGTGTTAGAACATTGCTGCGAGAATTGGGTTGCAATCAGTCACAAGAGTGTTGGTGAGGTCAGTGATCGCAAATGCCACTCCAGCTCATCCCTAAGGTACTGGAGCTCAATCACTCCAGATTACACAGTTCCAGTGGTCCACAGAACGGAAGGGGATTTAAACCCCTCATGCCAACAGACATTGGACATAGAGATTTTAGGTTCATATGTTGCTGCTGTAGAGCATGCCATTCTGTTAGCAGTGCTTTTCTGATGACATACAAACTGTGTGCACCTAAACAACTGTGTCAGGATGCACCATCTTAGTATATATATAAAT
>JBBJLR010000111.1:7745776-7759077 GCA_037577145.1 Brachypetersius gabonensis
CTCTCTCTCTCTCTCTCTCTCTCTCTCTCTCTCTCTCTCTCTCTCTCTCTCTCTCTCTCTCTCTCTCTTTCCCTATCTCTGTCTCTCTTTCTCGGTCTGTCTCCTTTCGTATTTCCATTTCAAATCCGAACATGCTAGCGGTGCCGATAAAAGCCATTGTGGTGGTAAATGGTAATTTAGAGATAAGCAGTCCCCTCTGCATTACGATTCTTTATTTAGCTCGCATGACCTTGAGCCCACAGCTATGAGCTGTGGAAGGTGTGTATCAGTCTTGAACATTAATATGAATCTGCAGGATTTCGTTTTTATAACCTGTGGATCACAAAACAATGAAGTTAAAATGTATTATTATGTTTATGGTTATTTTTGAAACAGTAGCCATGCCTTTAAATCCACTTTTCTCTGTTAAAGGTAAAGATTTTATTTTTTATTTTGGAGCACTGTGTATTCCAATCTGCTTGCTTACTAGCTGCCTCAGTGCTTTTGTAGCAATTTTGATATATGAAAAATATCTAATATTATGCCTAACATAATAGTCACAAAAAAACCATCTTAAGTACTCAATGTAACACTCCTACAGGCTTTCCTTGTTACTGTAGTGAAGTAAATCAATAAAACATGTTTCCACAGTGATGTAAATGAAAGTGGTGCATGCTCCCTCCACAATCAATTATTGTCAGAGCATCCAACAATAAAGGCAGCACGGAGCTTCTTTTATATACTGATACGAATCACAACAGCACATTGAAACCTCCACTTACTAATTTATTTCACTCTGACAAACATGGATGTACATGCATCCCAATTGCCATGGAGGTAACAATAACAATTTAAAGAGGATAAAGATAAAGGCTCTGAATTTATCACAGAGGAGACGTTAGATAAGATAGGCTTAATGCAGTTACCATTTGTCCTTGTGGAACGGATAGATCAGACAAGGTCAGGTGCGGGTTTGAGGGATGATTTAATTTATCACACCACAGTAAATGTCCCTGAGTGAGCGTGCATGAGTGTGAGTGGTTGTGTGTGTGTGTGTGTGTGAGTGGTTGTGTGAGTAACCTGCAGGGTATTATGACAGGCCATCAGTGACACATGTGATTAGGATTCGCTGTGTTGTCCTGCTGCTGTGTTTCAGCTCTTTGACCTCTAAATAACTCTCTCGCAAACCACTGAAAGTACAGCAAACCACCCTGACCTACAGCAGCCATGTCGTTCATCATCACTCAGGCATTGACATGAGCAGCACCTGCACTGTGCTGAATGCTGGTGTGCACTTGATCAATGTGTTGCTTGGCAATACGGGCAAAATTCAGTATCAAGGTATTTTCCGAATGTGTTAGGGTATCGGATGATATTTAAGGTAGTATTAGTTAAGTTTATGAACTCATGCTGGTGATGCTAAAAATGTCTTTCAGAAGATTATTCCGTCCTGCTTCTAACAATAAACATGTGAAGACTGTAGATTATTTTTTACATGTGTATATAATTTTTTTCACTTTCGAATCTCACTGGTAATCTGTGTTATGGAGAGCAGCACAACTCCCGTTGTCTAAATCTCACTTTACCTCAATACAATTGACTAACTAGAGGGAAGCGTCATCAGTTAGGATAGGTCAGCTGTAACAATGCATGATGCTATTTCGTGGCGCAGAAGAAAAGCCAATGTTTTTTTAATGTAAATACGAGGGGCATTATTCAGTCACAGTGCACCTCACACCCTAAACAACAGGAACAAGAAACAACATAATTATTAATATAGGAAACATTGTCTTATTCTTCATTTATTTACATGTATTATGCACTGGTCAAATGAGATCTATTGCAGGTTTTTGTTGCCTAATAAGGATGTAACAACTTTATCAGAAATGACTATTGCCACTGAAGCTAAAAACTCAGCGTTGTTCTGTGATATCCATACAGGTATACTTCATATTGCAGTTTTGTTTACAAAGATGGCCTGTTAGTAAATGAGTAAAATATTCTGCGCAGTTATTTTTACACATTAAGAAACCAGATGCTATTTCTTGCTAATTATGTTTGTGTACATCAGCGCACCCTGGTCTAAGCCCTTGAGTCCCCCAGCAGTGCACAGTTTACTGGTTTTTGTGCTCTAATGCAATTAATGCAGTTAATGAAGGCCTTCATAATTAGCTGATGAACTGAATTGTGTGTGTATGTGTGTGTGTGTGTGTGTGTGTGTGTGTGTCTGTGTCTGTGAGCTGGGAGAGCACTAAATTGTGGAATTTTTTGCTTTAACACTTCTGCAGGCACAATCTGGCAAAGAGCTACTACTACTACCACTACTTATAATAATAATAATAATAATAATAATAATAATAGTAGCATATTAATTTCAATTGTATAGCAAACTGTTTAAAATTCAAATATTCCAATTATTATTCCAATTATTCATTTAAAGCGTAGTCAGATGTCTAGTGAGAGGTCAGGGTGCGCCTGTGAGGTGTTTTCACAAACAGTTAGTTATTTTGTTGTAATGTATTGCGTATTGTCATCACATATCACATCAGTGTGAGTCGGGTTGTGTGTGTGTTTGTGTATGTGTGTATCAGTGTGTTGAGGTGAGTTGTGTGTGTGTACAGTGTGGCTGTACTGACACAGAATGAATCATCAGGAGAAAGTTTGTCGCAGCTGGTGATGGACGTAAATGCTGGATGAGGAGGACACGCCCAGTGCTGTGCCTCATAGCTACTGTTCCACGGAGACGTCACTTCCCATCCTGGCACTTGTCTGGAGGAGGCGTGTGTGATGTGTTGAAAAAGTAGTAGACCTATTTCACCTCAGCGACTCTAATGCGCTTTATAACCGCACTGATTCACTCACGTGTGCATGGAGACATATAGATACGCTCAGTATTTAGAGCTCACTTTTTACCCCATTTATGTGGCTTGATAAAGTTGTCAATTAAAATGAGCACTAAATTAAAGCAGTCGTGACAATTCAAACAGGTCATTTTAGTGCATTGGTTGTGATGTAGGTAGATGCAGTCTGTCGATAAGGTTCACTCAAAAAAGAGGTGACAAAAATAAACTGAAAACCACTCAGACGAATGGAAACCAAAAGTGTTTAGTCTTTGCTTTAAAGGACCCTTTGGGTTTATTTTTACAATTAATCTTTTATTCCTGGGCCCTTCAAATAGTTATTTCTTCTATTAAATCCACTCTTTCAATTTACATATGAGAAGAATATAATCTATGTCATTCTTATATAATAACAAACTATCATTTTAATTTAGCATGCACATAAGTAGGACCTTGGCCAAACTGAATCCCTATTTGAGTTTTAGGATACTACAGAGGACTTTGTATATTTAATTCACTTCTCACTCCAGTGGGCTTCTTTGTCAGTCTGATTAAATGAAAGAAACAATAATACAAAAGTGTTTCTGTATTCATGTGAATTGCTTTCTGCATGTATGTGCATGCTCACACCGCAGCTACTCTAGTCTATTCAACAATAAAGGCAGCATGGGACATTTTCTTTGTATTTTGATTTAGTCTTTCAAAACAATGTTGAAATAACGTAGAAAGAATTGACTTAGTCTAGATATTTTGACAATATGTCTGGTTAGTATTAAAGAATTCATATGTATCAACATATGTGTAACATCTGAGCAACAACAACGAGTGCCACATTAGGGTCGGATGTAATCACATTTTAAAGCCAAAACTTTAATAGGTTTGCCCTACAGATTCTGAATGGATAGCCAGGTATGATAGATTTAAGCATCTGCTTCTGTCCATTTATACATTGATCTACAGGTTATATGGCATGCGAATGAAATGTATTTGTTCCAGGACAGCCAGTGGTTCCACTAAGGTACCCTTGAGGAAGGTACCGTCCCCACACATGGTTCCCCAGATGCGTTGCTGGCTGCCCACTGCTTCACTTGATGAATGGGTTAAATGTAGAGAACAATTTTGTGCCTTTGGTGCCATGTGTGCTGTGCGGTGGTGTGCTCACATATGACCGATGGACATTATTCACTTTAAAACATGGGTCCTTGCAAGTCGAATTCCAGTATGCACAAATACTGTTCATACACATAGCTTCTCTGAATCTCTCTACAGGATACAACAGATGTTTCCTTGTGGGTCATGACTGGGGGGGGATCATCGCATGGCTCTTTGCCATTCATTACCCTGAGATGGTGGCAAAGCTGGTAGTTCTGAACAGCCCTCACCCGTGTGTGTTCGCCGGTAAGTTCTCCTCTTTCTGGCCTCAGACTGAGATGAGTCCATTAAATGGACAAATTAACTGTTTCTAGCTCTGCAACATAATTTTGTCATTTTTTTGTTTTCATTTTGTGTTCATTTGACAACGTTTTATTTACAGTTATCAGTATATAGTGCAGTTTCAGAAACCACATAAGCAAGTTTATTTAACAACTGGACAACTTGGTTCTGGCCTGCGGTTGGCAAGGCTAGTTGCTGTACATAAACCTCTGTTACTTGCTGTGTGAATTAGCCTCATAACTGTTGTGCAAAAGAAGACAATTTCAAACTCCGAACATGTCTTGGCTATTCATGTATTTTTGGGGGTAAGAGGAAAAAAGAGGAAAAACGTTTGAACTGATCCTTCAGTTCTTGAGGCTCCAGTCTGGTTATTGGAGGTTTTTGCACGATTGGCATCATTCAGAATGAAGTATTATTACTGAATCCTTTGGGGCTGTCTCAGGACAGCTTCCTCCATCTGGCTTCTTCTTTTCTGCCTGAAGGAGGAGATAATTACTGGAACACTTCAGTCATAGATGCAAAAGATTGTGTGGTCCACTTACAAGGTCACTTTTGACCTGCAGAAAATAGTCCTAGTTATATCAGGTTTCTATGCTTAAAATATCTACATTTATCTTCTCTTTTCTTCTCTTCTCTTCTTGTTTCTTCTCTTATCTTCTCTCTCTTCTCTTTTCTTCTCTTCTCTACTCTTCTTTGTTGTGCCTTTCTCTGCTCTTCTCTTTTGTTGATTTCTTTTATTTTGTTCTCCTCTATGCTCTTCTTTTGTCTTCTCTCCTAATATGCTCTATGTCTTTTATCTTCTCTCTTTTCTTTTATGTTCTGATCTGTTGTATTGATTTTTCTCTTTTGTTTCTCCTCCCTTCTCTTCTCTTCTCTTCTCTCTTCTCATCTACCCAGATTATGCTCTTCGTCATCCCAGTCAGATGCTCAAGTCCAGTTACTACTTTTTCTTCCAGCTACCATGCTTCCCAGAGCTTATGCTTTCTATCAATGACTTCAAGGTGAAGATATCTTTCTTTCTTTCTATGTGTTTTTGGCAGTATATGGCAAGAATGTACAAACCGCATGCACAAGTCATCAAGCTCAAATCATGAAATGTCTCCCCTTCTGCTTACAAACAAATGAGGTGTGACTTGAAGGTAGACAGAGATAATCCATGCTTCTAATTATTCGTTTAGGTTAAATGCAGGGCTATTAGGTCAGCAGGTCAGTTGAATATGACGCATGACTGACGAATGCCCATTCTAGCGAACACACATGTAGTGACCTACATGTGCAGTGTTACTGTGCACGTCAGACTAAAAGCAGAGGTCAGAAATGCTTATTTACTTGTGCTGCCCCAGCGCTCCTGCAGTCAGCTGCAGTTTGTCCAGGCAGGCGCTGACACCAGTTTATTAGCTGACAGCCGGGTAGCTCCAGGTGCCTAACGTGAGGGAAAACAGTGACACAGCTGAGCATCCTGATGGCTGGTGCTGCAGTGAAACCAGCCGTGATTTAGCAGGGAATGGGGAGGAGAAGAGGAGAACAGGGTTTATCACACACAGTTTTAAGACTTTAGGACTTCAGGACTTTGGAGTCATCGTCCAAGAGTTTGCTGCATTCCTAATATCACACCAGACATCCTGTTGAAAAGTGGCTCTCGGCATGGCATGCTATAGACCTAAAGGTCTAAATTCTAGCCTCAAAACTGTCTTTTAAAAAATGATTTCACATTTTTTAACATTTCTGCATAGTTAAATATCTGTCCTGTCAGCAAGGTAGTTTAGTATAGGTTGGATTTCTCCACAGTAGTGATGATAGGAACCAGGGAGAGTGATCTTTCCGTCTAAAAAAATGCTTTCTTTGACACACTGGATGTAAGACCACAAAACTGTTGCAATGCAGTTGATTCATTCTGACATTGATATTTGTGAATTTGAGCACGTATAGGCTTGGCCTATATGATTCTATTTTTAATGGACTGAATCTGCAGGCGCTGAAGAGTTTGTTCACCAGCCGGAGCACAGGGATTGGCCGGAAAGGCCGCTGGCTTACCACAGAGGAATTGGAGGCGTACCTTTATGCTGTGTCCCAGCCTGGAGCTCTCACTGCTGCACTGAACTACTTCAGAAACGTCTTCAGGTGAGTTAGATATGGATGTTCCATATCGGATGATTGGTTTCGCTGCTGCGCTGTGTGGAAGAATGTTAGACCAGAAACATACCGTACACAAGTATGCGACTGCAAGTACTTTGAGCAATGCAGAACTGATTGCAATGCAATTCCTAGCACAGGTGTATTCAGTGCATGAAGGAATGCAATAGCAGGTATAGCCTATATATCTAGGCTGAAAAAATTGAATAATGACACACTCTGCTATTTAGTTTTTTTTGTTTTTGTGCTTGTAACAACTGCCATACACACGATATGGACAAAATTATTAGGACACCTGACCATTACACCAACCAACACCAACACTAATGACATTGCATTCAAATACTCTTGTTCTACTCTACTCAGCCAACCACATCTTTATGGAGCCTGCTTTGTGCACTGGGGCACAGTAATGCTGGAATAAAAAGGTTCTTCCCCAAACTGTTTTCGCAAAATTGGAAGCATGGTGTTATCCAAAATGTCTTGATCTGCTGAATATGTTACACTGTGCAAATGCATACATAGTGTGCATTTAAATATATGCAGGAAAATGTCCTGTTTAAGTTTGCTCCCAGTAGAGGAGATTTTTTAAACATTTGTGTGTGATTGAGTCTATTAAGTGATTGTTGGATGTTATTTCAGATTCAAGACATTTACGCTCCAGGTATGTTCCAATACCTTTGTCCATACATTATAGTCTTGAACTGTCAGCATCTGTATTAGTGTTGCTGTTGAAATAACAGCAGATTGATTTACAGACCCTAGGATCTGTAGTCTGTTGTGTTTTATTTGTATCTTCCTTTGAGGGCTGAGGATTATAACCTCTTCAGTAATGATAGAGTGTGAGTGTGTGACTGTGCTATCCAATTCCAATCGCTCTCATTTGAATTTTGTGTATTTGCTGTAGGGTATATTTCCAATCCCATTGTCCTGATACTGAAGATGAGAGAGTGCTTCCCTCTAGTGTCTGGAATGAGTGCTGCTAGTAATTTGCGTGACCTGTTATACCCAGTGTTCTCTATATTTGTGGTACCACTGTCACGCAGGTTGTTCTCTTCGTTCTAACACACGCAGTACATTTCAGGAGGGGCTCGTGAATTAGTTCATCAGTTGGATCAGATGTACTAGGAGCGTAAATGTCTTGAATCTGAAATTACATTCAAAACACTCACTTAATAGACTCAGTCACACACAAACGTTTAAAAAATCTCCTCTACTGGAAGCAAACTTATACAGGACATTTTCCTGCATATATTTAAATGCACACTATGTATGTATTTGCAGAGTGTAATATATTGGAAAACAAGCAGAATATATAAATGTGGCATAACCTCATTATTAAGTTACTTTGTAGCTAATAGTACACTATGTAATACACAGATTTAAAAGATGTTACCCAGCAGTACCCCCTGAACCTGTTGTTTTAAGTTAAATTTCAGTGAATGTTTCCTATTTTTAATATATTTCTCTCAATCAAATGCAGTCAGTTCACTTTAGCGGTGGGCGCTATGCTGATATGAGATCATGAAGACCATCTATGTCGATCTGCCAAAACAGAGAGATTGTAGTATCGTCTAAATAGACTACATTCCATCTATCTATTGCAGTTCTGTGCTCTTCCTAATTTTTTTCCTCAGCCATTTGCTAGTCCGCTTTATACGAACAGTGCTCAACCAACAATCGTTTGGTTGTACTATTCAGTAACTTGCAAAATAGTAAAAAAAAAATCTATAGTTACAAATTAATATAAATACTGTGATAAAATCAAAATCGCATTTTAACTGTAAAAAAATTAGGATACCCCTAGTTCACTTTTTATTGGTTATGATGTAAAAGCATATGTATGTTATTCACTCATCATTTGTCAGGGCTGGTTAAACGTGTTTAATACGATATCTTCACTTTGTCACACAACATATTTTACTCCTAGGTTTATGGGTACACTTGACTGTGTAAGTACTTCAGTACTAGTGAATATTTTTTTTTATTGGGGTTTTAACCACTGGTTGCAATCTATGTCGAACCAAAGGTTGCAAACCACTTTGGTTCGACATAGATTGTTTTATGACCTTACTGCTTACATTACAGAGAGCAATCCTTCATCATGTCTGCACAGATCTGATGAAGATGTAACCTGAAATGCAAAAAAACCCAAATAATGTAAAAATGTATTTTTTTGTTTTCTTTTTTGAACTGTCTACAGTAAGGACTTTAGAGCTATATCTTGTGTGAATTGCATTGTGAATGGTGTAAATTAGTGCACAGGCTGAGGCCGTGTTGTGAGCAAGTGAGGGGTGCATGCTCAGCTGGCCCTCCATCTGTTCCTTCACCAGCCTTTATTAATGTCTCAGAGCAGGACGTGTGCTGAGGAAGAAGAGAGAATAGCAAAGGGGGCAAGAAAAAAATTGCATTTTCACTAATGCACATAGGACATGCTATGAAAAGCATCTCATTTGTCATAGTTCAATGAAAGATATAATGTATACAGCAGGCCTATTCAACTAGCGGCCCGCGGGCCCTTTTGAAATCTTTTATGGCCCGCAAGACTGTCAGCAAATCAGTGTGTGATTCGTGTATATAATAAAATGATGGGTTTTGGATCATAATTGGCTGGTAGTCCCCCACTATCTTCGCCAAAATTGGTTATCTGCTGCGTTGTATGGAATTATCCAATCCGAGCACAGAAGTTGCCATATTATTAGCCAATCGCAGCCGAAAGAGGCGGGATTTGTCAGAAAAAGGGTGTGTTAAAGAAAAAGCAGAACAGAGCTGGCGGTAAGGAAAGAGAATCTGGTCGCACACACAGCGAGGGGAGAATCTCTGTAGTTTTAGCTCGGCGATGTATCCACTCTAACGACTTTAACCGCCAGAGTTCTCGTTTAGAACCAGACAGCGATAAAACATCTATGTTTGATGGTTAAAGCAGTCATCAGGCATACCGGGCCGATGGTAAATTTGGGCCAGCTTACGAATCCCATGAGGCCCTCCCCCCCATTCCCCCTGACCAACAGCCTGTACAGCATGAAATTCTGTGGCCCTCAAACCCCCAGTGACTTTCATATCCGGCCCACTTGCTATTATAGCCCTGGTATACAGTTTCCCCCAAAATAGAGTCTTTCAGCCAAGACACAGTGTGTTTTTTTTGTTTAATTTTACACTGGGTTTACGAGGCTGTATCTAATCTGTAGTGTTGTAATGTAATGTAATTGAAGTACCTTTTACATTTGTTTTAAACTTTTTAATAAACCAATAGAAATGCTCCAAAATTACTTTTTGTAATGTATTAAATGTATTTAATATATTATATGTCTTTAAAATTAGAAGTAAAATGTTTTGACACTCTCCATGAAAAGTTATTGTTTTAGAAATATCACAGTTTGGCAAAAACATGAAGGCCATTAAAAGGCAGCATCATTTTACACATTTGTTGAATGACTGAGTTTCCTTTGTCACTTTAGTACAGTATACAATGTAAACCTCTTAATTATGTTAACTGCTAGTATTTGCAGTCACGTAGAGTAGTACTGAACTACCAGAATTTAGCGCACATGCTTATCTATGAATAAATGCTATGTTTCTGTAAGTTTATTGGAGTCAGTCCCTCTGTTTGTGCTCTTCGCCCTCAGCTATCTCCCTCTCGGTCAGAGTGAAGTGCGCTCGCCCGTCCTGCTGCTGTGGGGAGAGAGAGACGCTTTTCTGGAGCAGGACATGGCTGAGGCCTGCCGCCTCTACATCCGAAACCACTTCCGCCTCAACATCATCTCCGGAGCCAGCCACTGGCTGCAGCAGGACCAGCCCGACATCGTCAACACACTCATATGGACTTTCCTCAAGGAGGGTGAAGGACGCAAAAACTACAGGAACTGACTTTTTCAGGGGGTCCTTTGTCCCGTGAAGGGAACCGGGGGTATATCTGTGAAAACAACAACAAAAATAACAAGAAACATTCAGTGGAGTATTTCACAAAGATTTGGGGAGATGAGGGTTCATCACAAAGTAGGATTTCTCATTCAACTAGAAGTCTTCAGCCCAAAGTCTTGGGCTTGGGCTTAAGTTATCTTGCTAGACTGAGAAATCCAGCTTTGTTGCACAGCACCCAGATGATGTAAGCCAAAGGTCAAGGATATTTACTCTACAGTTGATTGATATGTAATCACACAAAAGACAATGTCATGATGCACATTATGTGTCACAATAGTTCTTCTTTGAGGATTTTTGCTTACAAGTAGGAATGGACAAAAGCACCAGCAAAACTGTAGTGCCATGTTTGAAAAAGGCAAACTATATCTGTATTACAATACTTGCAGTTCTCTTGGCTTGGTTGTAATTACACATATGCAAAAATGAACTACATAAAAAAAATGGAAGGAAAAAATTCAAGCAGTTAGTACAAACTAATTTAAATAATTATAATAATAAATAAGAACATGGGTACTACATACTGTTTGTTACTGTTTATAGGCTGTCTATAATTGGTCTCAATGTGACATTTTCATGATCCATGTAGTATTTCAGTGTTCTAGACGATATACACAATTTGAAAAAGCGTTCTGTTGTGTAATTTATCACACAGTAGCATGCCATGATCTTGCCCACCCCTTGTCCAACAGTAGTAGAGTTTAAAGTCTTCTCCTATTGGACACATTTCAGCTCTTGGCTTATGTTATCTAGTTTACAGAGAAATCCTGAAAGCCTCCTTTGTGAAATGCCTCTTTGATTAATGCAAGTATCCTTTTGACTTTGACATATCTCAGATATCTACTAAAACACAAGAACAAAGCCTAGTGGAGAACAGAAGCACATTGTAATAGGAGAGGCTAATTAGAGAGTAGAGCATTTTGATCAATTTTTCTCCAGTTTGCACATGACATTCGCCTTAAAAGTTTGTTGGTGACAACATTTGTAAGTAAGTTTGTGGCAAAATCTCCTCGTGAGTGAATTGTATTGTGTGGTGCCTTTTGACTTGAAGTAGTACCATTTTGCGACATAAAAAGATGTGCCATGTCTGTGGAAGTTAAGCTGTGGGGTCGCTACTCTGTAATCCAGACAAATCTGCTGGGACTAGAATTCCTCTACTTCTTTTTCAGGTAGTGTAATCTTAATGGGTAAATATTGAAAATATTGTTCCTCTCCTTTTGTTTTTGTATTTTTTGACAATATGTGGCGCAGATATTTGCGAATGTCATTATTTTGATCCTTCTGTAAGATAAAATGGAAAGTGATGTTTAAATATTGTACACTTTTTTGTATCTCTTCCTACACGCTGCATATAAACGCCACTAAACCAGCTCTGCACCATTTGGGTTTTATAAGCAAATAAATGATAGCCAGAACACTGATTGGACTCCGCTTATTTTGTATGCAATGCCTTTGTCTGCAAAAATTTTATATACAATATATATATATATATATAGTAAAATATATATTACAAACTTAGGATCAGGATCAGAAATCTTTGTTGATCCTGGAAGAAACTACTTATGTTTTAACAGCACACACACACACACACACACACACACACACAGACACAGAGATAAGAACAATATAAAATAATTTAAATAAAGTTTAAATAAAGTCAATAAGACACAGCTATGTACACAAATGCTAGGGTATAAATACTATAGATACGACATAAGTAGTGATATTCACATGGTAAGACGATTGCATATAATAACATTACATATGAAGACAATGTTTTAGCATCCAGTAAGAACATGATTATTCACATGGTAGACTATTGCACATAGTAATAAGATAATAATGCACGTAGTTATGATTTAAATCCAATGATAAATTGCACAACAAAATAGTGTCAAGTTATTAAAAATATTTAAGCAAATTGAACGCAGTGGGCTGCCACCAGCGAGGGGCGGAGGCTCTATCGGGTGAAATGGTGGGAGAGGGAGAGAGGTAGGGTGGAGAACTGCATTCTGGCAAGGCACTGATGGAAGAAGCAGGAGCACTGGGTTCCACAATTGTCACGCTGGAGCCAGAGGGGATGCTGGAATGAGGCCTATTTAAAAAACAGTTTAAACTTATTGGCAACATCCCTTTCAGGCCCCTGGCTGCTGGATTGTCTTTTTGCCCCTTCACACGTACCCGGTGTTGTTCAGTCTGTACTCCAGCTTGCTACTTTATTGAAGAATAAAGCAGTCTCATGGGTCCAGGAGTGTGTTGATCAGATACCTATGGTCAGTAGACCTTCCATTTTACATATACAGTATAGCCCTTTTGGGGGAATGACTCCTCCTCTCTCACATGACATTTCCTTGTTTGCTTTGAGCCAATGACAACCAAAGTTAGATTCTCAAGTCTTGCCCCTTTACCAGTATTTTTCCGTTTCTTTTGTTTCCCATTTTTACAACTTGGAGCATCCTCCATCAAGGTATATCCCTGAGCCAGCCAGTTGTCATTGCCTCATGGAAAACTCTCTTGTGACCTTTGAATGATAAGGCTTACTGAGATTCATTCTGCTTTAAAGCTGGGGGTCTGCTGTAAGGGGGAGAGCTATAGAGTAAGCTGTTTTATTACTATATTGTCCGGGAACATCCTGACACTTAGGCTCTCTCAGGCCAGTTCAAAGGGCTCATGTTACATGGCCAGGGACACCTGGTCACACCCAAACAGAAATCTTTCTCCAGAAATCCAAAGGGAACATTAATGGAAGCAGAAACAGACCCCAATATTAGACTTGTAGTCAAGACCGCCTAAACCAAGACCAAGACACTACCAAGACCAGATGGTATCGAGACCAAGACAAGACCAAGACCAAGACCAAGACAGACAGAGTCAAGACCAAGACAAAGTCGAGACGAGACGAGGACCGAGACCGACACCGAAAAAAAAAGACTCCCTTAACTTCTGTGTTCTGTTGAGGACTGACATGACGGGAACTGACTGGTCCCAAAGTCATAA
>JBBJLR010000111.1:7759177-7769796 GCA_037577145.1 Brachypetersius gabonensis
GTGTGTGTGTGTGTGTGTGTGTGTGTGTGTGTGTGTGTGTGTGTGTGTGTGTGTGTGTGTGTGTGTGTGTGAATATTGGTGTGTGGGTGTGTGTGTGTGTGTGTGTGAATATTGGTGTGTGGGTGTGTGTGTTCTCTGAGATTCTCTGACCAGCATGGCAGGTTTTAGCAGGACGTGAGCTAAAGTTAACTCATCATTAAGCTTCTTAACATGACTAATGCTGACTAATGTGTTCTCCTGATTCACAGTACAGGTGGAGTTATATAACCAAGGTCTAGTATATGTTGGCAGTGGTTAGCTGGGTTCTCTCCAGAATATAACTGTCATGTTTTTGGCACATTTTTTGCAAAAATATTATTTCAGAATGGTAAGTTGAATCAGTCCTTAAATACATCTAAACATAAGTTACAGTTGTCATGGTTTGGTTGGTATGTGCACTGTCTGTAGGTTCAAGATTGTTTTGCTTTCTAGGTCTCAGGCCAAAACCTCAAGCCAAGGCAATAACAAAATCTCCTCTGACCAAGACTGTCCAAAAACCAGAGGCAGACAAGACAAACAGGTGAGCAAGACTTTGGAGAAATCGGCTTTTAGACCTGAAAATCAGTGTTTCTTGAGTCCTGGATCCCACAGCACTGCATAATTGCATTTCACCTGCTCTCACACTGCTGAATTTGACCATATTATCATGCAGGCTAACCAGCGACATTCTCACTTCTATTGAGGTGAATTAGAAGTGTTAGACCAGATAGATTGCAAATTTATGCAGTGCAGGGGACTGGAGTCTAGTCATTTTTCTGTAGGGGACATGAGCTCCCCCCTGTGTTGGTTGTCCAGAATGCAAAAACCCAGTGATCTGTTCAAC
The DNA here is from genome assembly GCA_037577145.1 of Brachypetersius gabonensis. Lineage (NCBI taxonomy): Eukaryota > Metazoa > Chordata > Actinopteri > Characiformes > Alestidae > Brachypetersius > Brachypetersius gabonensis. The sequence goes on from JBBJLR010000111.1 coordinate 7,760,040, forward strand.
ACTAAGTTTAAGGTATTTTATTGTTTGTTTGCAATTTTATAATGCATTTCCATTTGTTGTCTATACAGTGTGGGTTCTAAATTAGGTTCTATTGTTTGTATAAGGTTTGTATGAGGGAAAGCTAATCAAATGATTAGCTTTCCCTCATACAAACCTTATACAAATAATACAAACCTTCTAACTTTAAAGTAACTTTAAAGTAAACTTTAAAGTATACACTTTAAAAGTTGTATACTTACACTTATTACATCATGGAGTTAGCTGTTATTTACCTGTGACTCCTCTCCCTTCCTAAAATGCTTTGCAAATACAAAAAAAAATCAGTGCTGTCCATTCACTGAGAGTGCATCTAATATGGTGCTATGTACATTTTCACTATAAGTAGTTCTACAGTATACAGAAGTATCCCACATGCATATGGATATGTTTTGATTAAGTAAATCAACAGATGAGAATAGCTCCTATGTACAGTATATTAGTATATATATCTATAAATCTATATACATATGTCTGTATGTTCCCCAGCCTCACAAACAAAGCAAACAAGCCCAAGGCTGCAGCAAGAAGCGGAGCAAGTGGCAATGCCTCTACTGCAACTCGAACAGAGGCAAAAAGCAGGAGCACTGCATCAGAAAACCACGGTGAGAGATATTCTCGCTTCAGGTGGGGATTTAGACCTCTAGATGGTGATTTAGCGTTTATGTACATTTAAGCACTATATATTATCTGTTAATCAGACTGTTGTCAATACTGATCATTCAATACAACAAACCTTTTACATTATCCTTGTAAAGTAGGAGCAGTATTACATTTTTCATGTTAATTCAGATTAATATATCGTATAACTGTTATACAATATATTAATCTGAATCATCATAAATCAAATCTTAATCAGGATTTGCACATACAAGGACCTCGTCTTCAGTTACACAGTTGATTAGCTGGGCCCAAATTAAAGCAGTGAACCAGCATATCCCCTGAAAAAATGAACACTAAATGAATGTATATTTTGGTGTGTACAGTATATTGTCCATGTCTAAATTTGAAAACATCAGTATTCCATGACAACTACCCATACAAATAGTCATAACTGACTTAAACTTGGTGCATAAAGTAACATTGAAGTAACATAGAATGATTTTTCTTTCCTTTGCAAAGTCACCTTTCTGGAAATATAAGGTTTTGTTCTGACAGAAATCCTAAATGTTTCCAAGGTTTCTTAGCTCTTTGTTTGGTTTACAGTTTCACCCAGACCTAGCTCTACCCTGAGCACCAGAAAACCAACATCTCCTAGGAAGGAGACTGAAAAAGATGGTTCCAAGCTTTCAGCTACAAAAAAACTAACAAGACCGAGCACCACAGAGTCCAAACCTACCACCAAAGCAGCAAAATCGACGGTATCCTTAAAAACATCCCCCGCTACTACAAATAAAGCAGCTCCCAAGCAGAAAACATCTGAAACATTAACTGGGAAATCTTCTCCAAGATCTGGCACACCATCCAAGCAGTCCTCTCCTGCTGCCTCCAAAAAGCCAGCCACTGCAGTGAAGGATTCAGTGCCCAGTCCAAAACATTCAGACTCTAAACAGCAGCCCAATGCTGCTACAACAGAAGTGAAGGAACAGGGGAGAGGTGAGAAAGAGAGGACATCTCAAGACAACACAGTTCCAGTTACATTTCAGGAGAGTTTGCATGAACAGCCAAGTTCACTTCAGAATTGTTCATCCCAAATGTTGGCTTCCAGGGAGCATCCAGTTACTGAGAAATGCATTGATTCACAAGTTGAATCATGCAATGAAGGGAAGACAGAAGCTACAGTTCAAGCAGCAGTAAAAAGCCAAATGAAATCTGTAAATTCAGAGACTAGGCGAAGTGAGGTCTGTGTGACTAAAGCTACCCCAGATCCTCCTCATTACAGGGAAGCAGTACAGGGAACTAATACTCAGAATTCTTCCAGAGATTCGGACCTGCCCCCTGACACCCCCTGCAGTATGGATACACCCCTTGAGGATTCATGGAGTGGAATACACCCCCAGGTTAGTCCTGAATCAGAAACAGCCAGCGCCACAACTTCTTCAGATGATATAAAGCCACGATCAGAAGACTACGACGCAGGTGGCTCACAGGATGATGACTGCCTATCCCACGAGCGCGGAACATCTAAATGTGGAACGATGCGATGCCCTGACTTCCTGGGTCGCAGCAGCAGCGACACAAGCACCCCAGAGGAGCTAAAAATGTATGAGAGTGGGGCTGGGCTACGAGTGGAGGTGCGGCTCAGGGGCAAGGAGGCAGAGACCACCAGCGAAGAAGAGGTGGTGCGTCGGAGGCCCCCATCCTGGCTGTGCCGCGACCAGGCACCTGTGAAGGAAGAGAATTCTGAAATGGATGCCGTGGTAACAGATGTAAAGAAAGTGCCAGACCATCAGCTCTTCTCATCTGAAGAGGAAGAGGAAGAGGAGGAGGAGGAGTCTGAAGACGAAAGGTCCGAAGTGGAAGTCCTGCCTGGTGGGATCGTGCCTCCTCAGGGCGAACCTTCGCCCCAGTTCCAGGTAGGTGTGTGCATCTGAACTCATAAAGATTCAGTTTGACTACAGTTCTTCAGGAAGATATTCGAATGATCATTAATTTTGATGTGATGATCCAGGATTTTTATTATGGTTCAATTAGATTATTTTGTAAATTACTATAAACAATGCAGTATATACAGTCATTATAAGCAATACAGCATACGTTATTGTTTTTGGAATTTGTACATTTGAATATGGCTTCAATTTTCAGCACACAAAAATGAATACACAATATTATCTTTTATAATCAATTTTAACACAAAAACGGATGCAGTTGAAATGCACATCGACGTGTTTTTACACCCTTTAGTTCCAGGGTATCGTGAACCTGGCGTTTGAAGATGGTGTGGAGCAGGAGAACGAGCAGCCGGAGTACCAGTCTACTTCTGGTTTCCGCCGGTCAGTGCTGCTATCGGTGGACGAGTGTGAAGAACTGGGATCTGAGGAAGGGGGAACCCAGACACCCCCACAGCAGGAGGGAGATGCTCTCACACCTTGCGACGTATTTGAGAGCGAAGCCCATGACGTTCGGGCCAACAGCAGCTCCCAAAAGCCCACCAGCACGTCAAAGGGTGGCTGCAGTTCCAAGAGCCTCCAGGAGGGGGAGCCAAAATCTATGATTTTCCTTACAGAGGTCCAGGAATCTACACAAGAAGAGCGTGTGTGTAGCCAGTCCCAGATGGACATGGACGTAAATGAGGTTGCCCCTCAAGAACGGCCTTGTCACCTGGACCTGCGGCTGGCCGAACAGTACGGCAGCCTGCAGTCTAAACACGCAGACAGCAAAAGAGCAGACTTGCGGCTAAACTTACCTGAGCCACAGGTGACCGGTAGCTCCTCACCTGCTCACCCTGCCCAGTCCCCAGCAGGTAATGTATAATATTAGAGCCCCCCAATTCCCTGCAAATTCCAGCCTCAAAATCATACACCTGCACCCATAATCCCTACGAAAGTTATCCAACTCTCCACCATTCTCTTTTGCAAAATACAATCTTCTGTGCAAATGCTCACTTTAGCTCTTCCTATAGACTTTAAATCTTCCTAGATTATGCTCATTTTTTTTGTAACCTCTAGAGTACCACATATGCTAGAATATTCCTGGCCTGTTTTTAATTTTTGTTGCCATTTTCATCACCAAAACATCAGGATCTCTTGCTGTCTGAAATTTCGATCAGGTGTCAGACTCCTTGACAACTTAGACTACCTTCACTCTGAGGCACTGTGCCCATAAGAAGTTTACAAACAGCAACGATGAAAGCATACTTGCCTGCGTAAATATGCAATATGTAAACAGTATGCTTATTAAGACCACCTGCCTAGTAGCATGAGCTGCATTAGCTACATTAGTTCCAGTGCACTTTGACACTAGTAAGGGATTATTATTTTTGCATTTTTATTTCTTTTTTTTTTTTTCTTTGGTTGAATAGCCATACAGCATACATGCATATAGCAAACTCAATCCTAAGGCCAAAACTGTTTTCCTTTGTTTACTTATTTCTGTTGTTTTTATTTTTTTATCTATAAAAAACAGAAGCACTCTTTGACTTAACAGTCAAAATGTAACATAAATATGCACAAAAAGCCCTGCAGGAGTTGAGCTCATTCAGTGATTTCTTTTACTAACTGTGCTAGCCTGAACTGACTGCCCATTCTGTAGGGGTCATACTGCTTTGACCGTAGTACAACCGGACCCTGAACAGTGGTTTGTAAACGTTTCTGTACTCAGGATCAGCATAAATGAATTTAGCTCTGATCCTCATAGACTTGCAGTGTCTGGTTGTCAACCCAAACCAAGAATTCCTGCATGCTGGCTCTAGCGTTCATTCTTGTTTTCTGTCATTTACAAACTCCCATCAGTGTTGATTTTGTGTGTGTGTGTGTTTTCTTTTTGTTAATCCATGTATTTATTTTCCTTATCTCATTTCCACTAGAGCACGGTGTTACTAGTCAGTAGGTAACCATTTTCTCAAATTGTAGAGTTTGGCTTTATGTTGTAGTGTTTGTTTTTGTTCATTGTACTGTAGTATTTCTAGACTTTTCTGTACAGTGTTTTTGTTTGTTTGTTTTTTAGGAAAAGTTTCCTGCTATGTCTCTCTTTTTTCACACTCATAGTTACAATCGCTATGAAGGTTTTTGCTCACATTCGTACTGGCATATCAGTTGCCAAATGGACAGTTATCTTTTGCCAGTATGTTTTTCATATTTGCAATAACTGTCAGTGTATCAATGTATCAAAAAGGAGAAAATAACAAGATTTACATGTTTATGTATGTGTTTCTATAGCTATAATGAAAGATTTGCTCAGTTTTGCACGTATCTAGATTACAGTTCTCATTTGTGCCTGAACAACAATAAGTTATACCTAGTAGCGCTGGCAAAAGCATGGCTTTATTTTTTTTGTTTTGTCTGAGTAGATGTGGATAAAAGAGACACATTCAGTTCTCTGTGCATCACCTTTATGGCAGCTGTCAATCCTCATCACCCAAAGTCCAGCCTACTCCACTCAGGACTTTGGCATTAGGCACATCTGCTTAATTGTAAGCCACTAGTCATTTATTCACTGATATGTTGAGTAAATGACAGTGGGGTAATAATGAAGTAATAAGTAGGCTATGATGTAGTGCACTCTTAAAAATAGTGGAGCTCGCCATAGAAGAACCACTTCTGCTTCCCTAATAAACCATTCAATTCATGATTTTTTTTTAATAGCGTTTTTTAAAGCAATCCTTAGGGACCCCTAGATGGTCCACGAAGGTGCCACAAAGCGCTCTGTGCGTAATACTGTGGAAGAACCACTTGCAGTACCTGAAAGCACCTTGTGTGTGAACAACCTTATATACACTTTAAAAATAAGGGTGCCAGAAAGTTTAGGGGTTTTTTTGCGTTTTGTATTGAGATGCATTAGTGCCTATTAAGTTTAAAGAACCTCTAAATTATGCCAAGAATTGGTGAATAAACTTTACATTACGTTGAAGGTTCTCTATACCCCTTTCTCCACACACAAAAGTATTTCTATTAGGGATATAAGATTGTTCCTCTGTGGCATCGCTCAAAGAACCCTTTATCACAGCTTTTTTTATATATATGGATAAAAGGTAAAGGTTCTGTTTCAATTTAAAGGTTTATCCTATAAGCTTTACATCATGTGGAGGTGATTTTAAATTTTGATAACATTCTTCAGACACACATCTCATTTTAAAAACACTGAAAAGTTGTTCTTTGACCTTATGCAAAGAACCCTTTTTGGATTGTGTATAAGGTGTGTCACTGAGAAAAACCTTGAAAGAACCATAAAGGGTTTTGTTTTTTTTAACCAAGATCCAAGTCATAAACCATTTTGGAGCCATTATTTATAAGAGTGCAACAAGTTATTGTAGGCTATAAACAACCAGCACATCATGAAGGACACAGTTGCTCTAGGGGTGAATCTTTTTAGGACAGTTTGCAAATCGTGTTTAAAAAAACGAATGTCTTGTTTAAAACAAATACAAAAAAAAGAAACCCGTACGGATGAAACCTTTGGTCATTGTGCAGTATTGTCAATTGTTTTTAGGGGACTTTGATGGTTGTGACAGATTGGATCAAAGCTGCACACATGACCGACGTCCGTCTAAAGCGCTGTCCCCCATTTACGAGCTGGACGTGGGAGAGGCCTTTGAGCAAAGTTTGGACGTGGACAAGACCGACGAAGAGCATCGAGGCAAGGAAGATGGAGAATGGATGGAAAAAGAGGACGAAAGCAGCAGGTTTGCGGAACGTGACTGGAGTTTGCTCCGGCAGCTTCTGTCAGATCAGGACTCTAGTCTGGGCGTCATCAATTCAGTCCCAGAGGATTTGAACCTGGCTCAGTATCTGATAAAGCAAACCCTGTCGCTGTCCCAAGACTGTTTAAACGAACAGGCCTTTCTGCCTCACGAAAAGGAAAGTTTCAAGCGGTGGGCGGAGCTTATTTCTCCACTGGAAGACTCTACCACCAGCATCACTGTGACCAGCTTCTCTCCGGAGGATGCTGCTTCTCCGCAGGGAGAGTGGACCATAGTGGAGCTGGAGACCCACCACTAAAATGGACAGATTGAGGGATTGTCACATTCTTTCAGCATTTGAGGATTATCAGGTGTTCTTTTTCCTCTGGATCTTCCCTCTGCATAGGCGTGTGGATGTTTCTAATTCTTTTTGAGAAAGTTCAAGAGACATTTCAGCCACAGATTGTTTATTATTTTGCCTAAAGTTACACCCTGCCTACTTGTCTTTAGAGGTACTTTATCAGGAGTGGATTGATGGATTCAGTGCATTTAATTTGCATGTTGATTTTTTTTAAAAATATGTTATACTGTTTACTTGGTGTCGCTGAAATCTTTGTAGAAAACAAAACAAAAAATGCATATTTCATTTTTGTTGCTCGTTCTGTCTTCAAATGATGGTTAGACAGCGGCTTTGAACCAAGCGTTTGGGAATATGTAGTCTGTTTAGTGTTTACATTTCTTGTTGTACTTTAAACAATAAAGTATGTGTGGTTATACTTTGTCTTGTTTATAACTTGGTATAACAACAATATATTTATGTTAAAACTAATTATGAATTATGAGACTAATGGGTTGAAGTGTTGCCATATTGGGTACTTTCCCATCCAACAGTTTTAGTTTTGAGAATATGATAAAAATGGGCTTGGTCTGGTAGTTTTTGTGATTTAATTATGGTGAGATGATTTACACTAATTATATTTGGTCATAAATGGAGATAATGGATGGGTTCTGTCTCGTCAGCTGTTTTGAATGATTAAACGGACCAGTCTACATAACGGGAAGTGGCAGCATGTTGGGCCACTGCAATCTCAAAACGTTATTATATTCAGAAAACAATACTTGCTTTTGGAACCAAAATGCAGAGAAGTGGCACTTTTACATACTTAAACATTCCCAGCATAAAGGGACAAAATGGGAGAATAATCACCTGTCATCACCTGTGTCTTCCACAGTTTTGTGGTGGATCTCCAGTGGTGTTGCTAAGTGATAATCCGTATCTAAGGGAGCTGATGCACGTGCCTTGATCCAGACTCATGAAACCCCCTGCGTTCTTGCTGTCCCGCAGGACACCCAGTTTGGCTTTTAAACAGACACTGCTGAGACAGAGGCTGTTGCTTCTTTCCACTCCGAGAGTAGGCAAAGGATCCATTCATTCAGGCAAGGGGTAATGTCCATGTTGAAAAGTACAGTGAGAAACATAAGTATTTGAACACCATGCAATTTTGAAAGTTCTCCCACTTAGAAATCATGGAGGGGTCTGAAATTCGCACTGTAGGTGCATTCCCACTGTGAGAGAGAATGTAAAAAAAAAATCACATTGTATGATTTGAAAAGAATTTTTGTATTGCACTGCTGCACATAAGTATTTGAACACCTGAGAAAATCAGTGTTATTATTTGGTACAGAAGCTTTTGTTTGCAATTACAGAGGTCAAATGTTTCCCGTAGCTCTTGACCAGGTTTGCACTGTAACAGGGATTTTGGTCCACTCCTCCACACAGAGTTTCAGCTCCTCCAAAGAACCTTGATATGCTTCTTACGGAGCCACTCCTTGGTTTTCCTGGCTGTGTGCTTCGGGTCAGTGTCATGTTGGAAGACCCAGGCACGACACTCTTCAGTGCTCTGACTGAGGGAAGAAGGTTGTTGCTCAAAATCTCACAATACAATCATCCTCTCCTGAATACAGTGCAGTCGTCCTTCCCCTTCGCAGAAAAGCCCCCCAAAGCATGATGTTTCCACCCCCTGCTTCACAGCAAAGATGGTGTTCTTTTTCCTCCAAACACAGCGAGTGAAGTTTAGACCTAAAAGTTCTATTTTGGGGTCACATGACTTTCTCCCATTCCTCCTCTGGATCATCCAGATGGTCATTGGCAAACTACAGATGGGCCTGGACATGTGAGGAATAGAGCAGGGAACCTTCCGTGCAGTGATTTGAAACCATGATGGCGTAGTTTTGAAACTACCTTTCTACCTTTGAAACTTTGAAACTGTGGTCCCTGCTCTTTGTCATTGACCAGCTCCTCCCGTGAAGTTCTGGGCCGATTCCTCACTCTGCTTATCATTAGTGATACCCCACGAGGTGAGATCTTGCATGGAGCCCCAGTCCGAGGGAGACTGACAGTTGTCTTTAGCCTCTTCCATTTTCTGACAATTGCTCCATCTGTTTTCACCAAGCTGTTTGGCAATTGCCCTGTAGCCCTTTCCAGCCTTGTGGAGGTCCACAGTTTTGTCTCTGGTGTCTTTGGACAGTTCTTTAGTCTTGCCCATGGTAGCAGTTGGCATCTGACTGACTGTGGGGTGGACAGGTGTCTTTAAAGAGCTCAGACAGGTGCTACTAATTAGAGGTGGACTTCTTAAAGGCAGAGTAACAGGTTTTTGAGAGCCAGAATTCTTGCTGATTGTCAGGTGTTAAAATACTTATGTGCAGCAGTGCAATACAAATAAATTATTTACAAATCATACAATGTGATTTCCTGAATATTTTTTACATTCTGTCTCTCTCTGTGGCAATGTACCTACAATGTGAATTTCAGACCCCTCCATGATTTCTAAGTGGGAGAACTTGCAAAATACTTATGTTCCTCACTGTATGTCATTTGGTTATTGCACTACAGTATCCACAATGTGAGATATATAACTCATTCAACATAAACTATACTGAAAAAAGACTGACCATGACTTTTATTTTTAAAATGAATATTCTTTGTGACTAAATACAGTTATATTATTTCATACTAAGATTCCTAAGACTCCAATCCTATTTTTAGTCTGTCCATAGGTACATATAGCATATTAAGACCCCTTTTGTGCAATTTATTGTTGTACTTGATTGTACAAGGTGAAAATCAATCTGGGCCAGTCAGAAACCAAAAAATTCTATTACTTTATATCAAGCCCTGATTTTTTTGGCTATTAGACCATGGTCTATTCACAGACATTTAAAAGTATATTAAACTCTTTCATATAACACATTGTACATTGTACACACTTTGAGAGTGTAGGTCAGTATTTTAGTGGCCCAACATGTTTAACCTTTCATAGTGTGATCATCAGTACATGTTTGCATCGGGTACCGTCTGATTAATTCGATTCAATTTTATTTATATAGCGCTTTTAACAATGGTCATTGTCCCAAAGCAGCTTCACAAAATGAAATAAATTGTGT
>JBBJLR010000111.1:7797496-7816373 GCA_037577145.1 Brachypetersius gabonensis
GGGAGACTGTCCCCTGTAGTTAGAGAATGGAAGTCGCTTTGGATAAAAGCATCTGATAAATGCCATAAATGTAAATGGGTGTGGGAGGGCAATAAATATAAAATTTCTCATGAGCAATTTTTGAAGGGAACACAATACAGTCAAATTGTACTTATAAATAAAAACAAGAAATTAAAAAAAGGTTTACATTTTTATTTAAAATGAATAAAGACACAGAATAGAAATTGATTATACAAAAAAAAATACAGTGGGGTCTGTTCGGAAGTAGCACAGTCCTCATTTAGTAAATGCACAGCTAAACAATACGCTAATTGTAGCTGTTAATGTTAAGTTAACATTAAGCCAAGTCGTCACAAATAAAACAATGCATGGCGTGTTGGTTGCAGCGCACTATGCAACAAGCTATTGTAAACAAGTTAACGTTAACCAAATAAGTAATATCTGAATCGCTAATATAGCAGATTCATGGAAAATGACATCGGTAATCAGCATTTTTACTGCAACTAATTTATGAATGAGTCTGCATCAACTACATTAAAGACAATCGCTTTATTTAAAGTAAATAAAATACCCCACTTACTGACTGTATATAGAGTAGGTGAGATGCACTGGGAAAGCAGGAGAGGGCCAAAACACTGTGAGGAAGGGGAGGGGGAACTCAACTGTCTCTAAATGGATTTTTTGCTTTTGTTTATTTTTTACACAATTTTGTTGTGTAAAAAAAAATAAATAAATTTTGTTTATCTTCTTGCACAATTATTTTAGGTATACGTACATATATTTTTCACAATAGAGATTGCGATTTGTTAAAATAATTTTTTTGGGGGGGACATCCCTCGGACATGTCCACCTTGCTTGATCACCGCTCTCCTGACCCTCACCCACCTGTACAAAAAAGGGCACTTATGTGAGAATTCTGTCCCATCCCATTCTACAGGGGCAGCTCGTAGCGTAGTGGTAAGGGGGTTCGGCCTGCGATCAGGAAGCTCCGTTTTGGATTGCAAGACCTTTCAGAGAGCAGTGAATACAGATGAGAAGGTCACCAGGGTCTTTGTGACATTTACATCAAACGGTGCATCCACAAGCACTATGGATAACCCCACACACCCATCAAAACCCTCTTCTCCCTGCTTCCATCTGGCAAAAGGTTCTGTAGCATGTGGGCCTCCACTGCCAGAACGGGAAATAGTTTCTTCCTTCAGGCCGTCAGACTCCTCAATCAGAACTGAATCATAAACTGTTTCAGCACAAACACAAACATACACACAAACAAACATATAGACCCATGAAATTAACTTCTTCCTTCTCCTAGCCCAATGCATACAGTATACACTGAACTGCCTTAAACAAAACGACACCCCAAATGCCACAACAAATACACTTTATTTAATTATGTACCACACATTCTCTGTCCTGCTGCTGTTATTATTTGCACAATTATTATTTATTGCAATCTACCTCTATGTTTGCATTCTTGCATACACAATGACTCCGCTGCTGGAACGTATGACAAATGGACACTTTACACATAATACTGTAGCCATACAAACTGAAATGATAATAAACCTACTTGATCTGACTTGGTACTGATTTGCAGATTTAAAATTCCCTTTTTTTCCCAGAAACTATTATTTCACTTCAACAGCCTTTGGCCGACCTTGCTGCAAAAGTCAAGAGAAGCAAGCTGAGCACGGTGTAGAGTTCATCCTGAGTGAAACGTGGCATCCACACTATTCTCCTGGCATCATGGCCGCTGGTATTAATGTGGCTTCATCGTACGAGCTGCAAAGTCATGAGCAGGAAATTAGAGTGGAGAAGCATCTGCAGGCTATTCTGTCCTAATGCGGCTTCCAGATCCTTTACAGAGCCCACATGGTCAGAGCATGTGGCACAGGTTAGTGCCACACCTTAAATTAAGTCAATTCATTCACTGTTTAGCACTCACTTTTTGAATGTACATTTCCAACATATTCAAATTCAGAGTGCTTTCCTATGGCCAGGCCTGCTGTCTGGGCCATTGTTATGGTATTGTGGATGTTGAGAATAGTGTTTCAAACAGCAGCTTTTGTGTGCGTGTGTGCGCACACTTTTTGGACTGTATGTGTGATTGGTATGTGGTAGTACACAGTTGGATTCATGCTGGGTTTTGGAAAGAAAGCCAGAGTAAATTTCCATTGCTCCGAGAAGAAATCTAGAGGCCAACCCAAGCCTATGCAGCTTCACATCTCTTCCCCAGCAAAAACCCACTCAGTCATGCATGAAATCACTTCTTCAGGCCCCTTGTGCTTGCGATAGTTAAACCAACTATTATGCCTCCCAAGAGCTTATTCAGCAATATATAAACATGATTTTTGTTAGAAATATTCAAATACTCTGTAGATGTAGATGAAGCTTAAATAACTGCTGACAGCTGCAGGTCTATAAAGCCTTTAGTGTCAAGCCAGTGAGCATTCCTCATGACACACTTTGCTCTTACTGTTAATACAATTGCACTGTGTGTGTGAGAGAGTGTGTGAGTGTGTGTGTGTGTGTGTGTGTGTGTGTGTATGTGTGTGCAAGTTTATTTATCTCTTTGTAAGGATCAAATAATGATAGGAACACTATAACTAAATTCCTAATAATAAAAAATAAGTATTGCCTTTTAGTGTTACATGTAGATGTAGTGTTACAGTATAACTACTGTAAAGATGAATATATTATTGAAGTCTTCTTACAAAAATAATAATCAAAGGATACTTTCATGTGTGTGGGGTTGTATGAGGTTTACAGCTTGTAACTTAGAAAAATAGAGAAAAGATCAAGAGTAGAGATGATTACAAAAAAACTAAAAAAAAAATGATTACAACATATAAATAATGATGTAATATTTATGGGACCTACAATCATTTGAAAAGGTTTGAGTGCCCCCGGACAAATTAATGTTGATATAAACATTACTGTTTATTTACTTAATCTAACATTTTTCATCAAAACATAGTATTTTTTTGTTTTCCAAAAATCTTTTTAATATTTAGTTTTATTGTGTCCTCTGTAGAGTTTGTGTACTTATTTAAACTTGTAAGACGGTCAGGTTTAAACTTTTGCAGAAGGTCTTGTATATTAATAATATTCCAAATATACTGACAAAAACGCATACGTGTGTGTGTGTGTGTGTGTGTGTGTGTGTGCACTGTGTGGTGTGATTCCCATTGAGCAAATGGATAAGTGTGTGTGGGAGGGGGTGAGTGTGTGTGTGTGTTTCTGTGTGACTCCCTCTGAATATGTGTGTGAGCGAGACAGAGAGACAATAGCTGAAAGTGCTGAGCTTGCTGTGCGGGGTTTAGGCTCTACCCCTCTCCTCAGACTGCCAGCCGTTACTCAGTCATTGATGCAGTCAATACAGATGGATCATCCCTCTGCCAAGCTGCCACGTGGAGGCCACAAAGTGCCAAAACACCCAAATCTCGCGGTTCCAGCGCAAGAACAATAGGAACACACCCTCCAGTAGAATGGCATCATTGCTCAGCTTTATGTAATAACAACCATGCATAAAAACATCCAGTTTCAAGACATATTTCAGTCACTTAAACTAAGGACTCCAGCTGGATCCAGCTCAAATACACTATATGGACAAAAGTATTGGGATATCTGCCCATTACACCAACAAGGACTTGAATGACACTGCAGCCAAAAACATATGGAGTTGGTCCCCCTTTGCAGCTATAACAGCTTTCATTTTTCTTGAAAGACTTTCCAAAAGATTTTGGAGTTTCTGTGGGAATTTGTAAGGTCAGGCACTGATGTTGGACAAGAAGGTCTGGTTTACAAACTTTGTTCCAGTTCATCCCAAAGGTGTTGGATGGGGTTGAGGTCAGGGCTCTGTGCGGGTCAGTCAAGTTCTTCCACACAGAACTCATCCAACCATGTCTTTTTGGAGCTTGCACTGGGGTACAGTCATGCTGGAAGAAAAAAGGTTCTTCTCCAAACTGTGTTCACAAAGTTGGAAGAATGGTGTAGTCCAAAATGTACTGAAGCAAGGGGCCTAACCCAAATCCTGAACAACAGGTGTGTCCCAATATTTTTGTCCAAATGGTGTTACTGTCTAACTGAGATTAAATTATAATGGTTACTGGAATATTAGTAGTTAATGAGTAATGAGTATTCAGTGGAGATAATTAACCTTAAGGTTAATAATAGAAGTTTAAGATGTTTAAGAAAAAGGTATTTCTCCAAAGATCTAGTGGCCCTGCTGGATCAATTCATAAGAGAACAAAATCAGTGTCACTAATGTGCCTTAATTCCTCTTATCATACAGAAACATGTAACTTAATGGTTTAACTTGCAGACACAATCTGTGTCAAAGGCCTGAAACAATGGTCCAGTGTGTGCAAGTAAAGAAAGAAAAATGTTGTCATAGCTCCAATCTTAGATAGGAAGTGAAATGAGTCACTCTCATGAGTCACTTATGAAGAGTCAAACCTGACACATTGCATGCACGGATTGCCATCCAGGGCTTTTGGAAGAGAGCTGGAGTGGCATTGGTGATCCAGGATCAGTACTTGACATTATTAATGCTTTTATGGCTGAATGCAATCAAATCCTCAGAGCAATGTTGCAACATTAAGTGTTTCAAAAACATAGAGGCTTGCTATCATACATTGACTTTGGATACAGATGGATCTGCATTTTTTCTTGAACGTTTTCTGAGTATTTTTGATATTTTAATGTACAACAGAACAGTTCAGTTCCAGAAATGACTCTGTATAGAGGAAGCGTTTAATATTAGTTTGTGTTTTGTTTTCGTGGTACGTTGTGATGGAAGAATTAGACAGGCTCGGAAATCCCTCTACACACAGCAGGTTTAGAGCGAAGGCCCTCCGCTCCTGACTCACGCTGTGGTTATGATTCAGTGTCTCCATTTGAGTTGTTCTCTTCTTGCATGCAAAGCGGCTGCACATGAGAGCGTTTGTATTTCGAATTGCCTGTTTAATAGGTACATCTGCACTGCAACTGCTCAAACTGGACTTTTTATTAGAAACACCTAGCATGTAGGGTAACATTGGAGATTACTTAGAAAGACTTTGTTATTGACTTAAGCGCATCTTTTGCAATGTGCCTGTCTCACACAAGAGACATACACACATTGTCAGTGTCGCTTCTGTGCTCAGAATGGTCCATCATCCAAATAAAATCCGCAGAAGATGTGAAGATCCTATGCTGCCCTACAAAGCCAAAGTGCATATTTGGTCAAAATTGACTTTAGACTACAGATGGGGTTTAGGACATCTCCTTCGTCTTGTGAGAAAATAACTTGGCCCCCGTTTCAGAGAAATAATGGTGTCAAAATTGCAGTAACTACAAAATCCATACTAATACTAAAACTTTAAAGTCATTTTTCTCAGTTTCAGCTTTGGCATAGTTACTGCACTTTGGCTTCGTAGGGCATTATGATGGTCCTTTTGTATTGATGAGCTCAATAATGGCTTATAAACAGATGGACTACAGTCTGTGACCGCATACCTAGTAAGTGCTCTAGTAGGTGTTTCTGATAAAATGGCCTATGCGTGTTGGAACAAGGCACATGTTTCCTATAAATTGGCAACTCTGTGTGTATACAGTCCTTTACTGTCATAAAAGTTGAATCTGCAGGGTTTAAACGCTCTCTCTTTGTAGAATGCCTTTGAGATGACGGTCAGGTTTCATAAGAGGTAGTGGGTGTATGGGGGCTAAGCTGTGTGCTTAGCGCAGAACAGGACTCCGGGTGGATCTGGCCTGAATATTAAAAGCAAAGCCTGCCTCGTCTCTGGGCTGCTGTGTTGCTGGGATATTGAAAGAGAAGCTGGCTGGCTCTGTGATGACCTGCTACAGCTTTGGGCCAGCTGTATGCCCTTCCCCAATGCTTTGAATGTATATATTACTGCATGATTAATACAAATTATTGATGTGCAAATAACGTGAGTGTAAATAAAGCTCTTCTTATTACTGGTACTGGTATTAGTATGATGCAGAATTCTGTTAAAGAAAAAGAAAATAAGAGAAAGACCAAAACGAAACATATGGGAAGAGCAAAATGAATAGTTCTGGACTGTGAAGAGTGGAGAAGTAGTTTAGTGAGTGGGAGAAAAAGAAAATGAGGAAATGAAAGTAAGACGTAACTAGAAAATAAGGGTTAATGGCTTCTTCACTCATCTACATAGAACTAAAGCGCAGGGTCTGCAGTGAAATGCACATCAACTTATGACACAGACAGAGGTATTATTGTTTTAATATAATAATGCATTATAGTATTATAGTTTGCGTAGCCTCTTTCATTTCTAAGCATTATTTAAGCACGCTCATATAATTTATAGGTTACAACTATAAACTATATTTACATTTACTATCATTGCTATCAGGGCTTCCACTGACCCCACTTTTCGTACTTTAAATACAAATTTGTGAGTATTAGAGAAAAATAGTATATTTTTACTTTTACCCAAGTCTCCTTTTTCCTGAATGTGACTCATTTACATTGAGCAACTGTGTGTATAAATGTCTGTTTTCTCTTTGCTACTGCGCACATTTACGTTTTTTATTTCAGTGGTTCTGCAGAAGATGCTAAGAAGTTGCTGCAGGAGAAGTTTCGACCTGATGCCTCTTGACGACTTTGCCTGCTGTTCCATTAAAGTAATGCTTTTTGGTTTTAGGGTGGTTTTAGTCCCCCTCCTCCTCCTCCTCCTCCTCCTTCTCCTCCTCCTTCTAACTCGCTCAGTGTTACATAAGGCATTTTGGCACTTTTGATGCTCCACCTCCTGAAAACTTGCCTTGCTATAAAACGGAGCCTGATCACGCTTGGCTTTTTGCAGAATCTGGACTATCCATCCAGGCCAGCACAGCAGCAGCAGCAGCAGCAGCCAGAACCTCCCTGTGTGGAAAAATCTCTCCAGTTTTGCTTTACAGGCAACCCAGGCAAGTCAGCTTCATCACTTAACTGTCGTTTTATTATCATTAGCCTACAGCAAATACGGCAGATGTGGTGCTACAGGTTTAGCTCTGTTTAAGTGAAAGTTACAAAGTTTGGTGGTGAAAATCCTAGCAGGCTTATTTCTCTCATTTTTTCTCTGGAATGAAATGTTTTCCGGGTTTAGTGTGAGCTGTGGCTTCTGTGGCAGAGCTTTTTCACCACGTACCGTTTTGTGTAACTTGTTCCTGCTTGTCTGAGAGAGTGTGGGTGGCTTTGCCATGTTGGAGCTGTCAGAACAAAGCTCACTAGACGAGGGCACTACATTATATTTACACTGCAGGAGTTGGTTCATGCTCCTGACCATGATATCAACCACAATGAAGGCAAATCGCGTTGTGATATTAACGCGATTACTGTGGGATTATGGGATTAGATGGGCGTATAAATTGCCTGTTGGGTTTCATTAAGGACTGGATCAGGATTGGTAGTTTATGATGCTTTATGTGCATTGTTTCAAGTGTGAACCTAGAGACCTGTTGCATGGTGATCTTTGATCACTAACAAAAGGAAAGTGAAAAGTCTGTATTTATATACTAGCTGATAGGGGTAAGCCTGAAACAAACGAAATAAAGTCACTTATTCTTATTATGAGGGTTGACATACTTAAATTAAAACTGGTAGGACTACAGTATTGGTGAAATATTTGCTAACTTTAGATTAAAATAGTGTGCAAGCATTGATTATTTCACACTTGGGCTTTTTCTACTCTGTCTTGAGCCACGCCTACCCTGGTTGAGGTACCACTGGCTGTCATTTTGTTGTTTTACGGATGTCTACAGTGAAGCAAATAATTGATTCTTCTGCAACCGTACACCATTAATATCATGTGCTATTTTCATATTGAAATCACAGTCTTTTCTTACAACGGCTACCAAAATAACTGCTAATATGCCTCTTGCGTGCAACTGTGAATATAATGAATTGTGTTTACCTGTGCAGCGGCACATATGTTTGTCTCGCTTTATTCCCAGTGGATTGTGGATTGTGAAGTAACCCTTTGGGAGATACACTCAGCTGCCACATCTGATTACTTCTGAATGGTCAGGCTTTATAAAAACACTGCGGCTGTATGTGCTGCGTGTGTTTGCGGGTCGTTTCCATGCAGCGGTAACGTGTCTGTGTTTACAGAATCATGGTGTTCCACAAGGAGTTTCAGACAGCAGGGAAGGAGCCTGGCCTGCAGGTGTGGAGAGTGGAGAAGATGGACCTGAAGCCCGTGCCCAAGCAGCTGTACGGAAACTTCTACACCGGAGACGCCTATGTCCTGCTCTACACCACTCCTGCCCTGTCCTACGCCATCCACATCTGGCTCGGTAAGTTCTTAATGTCTAGAGAAACAGAACTCGTGGATTTAATGCATTTTACATTATTCTGTTTTGTAATATCAATCTTCCTTTGCATATACCGATAGACTTGCAATCAAAGAGTTTACTGAAAAGAAAAGTGGCCCACAGCACACAGTGTGAACAATGTGAAATCCTTTTCTGCATTTAACCCATTCACCAAGTGAAGAAGCGAGCAGCCAGTGTGGTGCCACTAGCAGTCCTTGAATTCAAACCCATTGCCTTACGATTGCAGGGGCAACTCCTTAACCAGAAGGTCATAGCATAGTGAAATGTAGAATGTAGCACTAGAATTGAGAATTTTATTTAGTAATAAAGAATATTCCATAATGTATAATACATGCTGATGATCTATCACTGTATACCAGTCATATAAACGTACACACACAGCTTTCTGACACATTTGTGGTTTGGTGCCGTAGGGAGCGAGTGCTCTCAGGACGAGAGCGGCGCTGCAGCTATCTTTGGCACACAGCTGGATGACTTCCTGGGAGGTGGGCCAGTCCAGTTCCGCGAAGTCCAAAACAATGAGTCCCTCACCTTCCTCGGCTACTTCAAATCTGGCGTCAAGTATAAGGTGCCCATTTCTCTTATTATATTACATCGAACCAGAAATAAGCAAAATATCTTTGGAAGGCCTGCTGAAACATGAGCTTGATTACTGATACATTAAGGTGGTCTTAACAACAGCTCACTAGTGTAGTATCACAATACTCAACACATAAATTAAATTTATTCCACACTGTGGTCCAAATGAACATATGAACAAAGCAAACTAAAAAAATACGTTTGTGAAACTCCAAACAGACTGTGTCTCAACTTATGTGGCACAGCATCTTCCTATATGTGTACACATAATCTCTAAAGTCTACACAAAGGCATATGCATGAGGAAATAAGTGCATTTTGTGTTTGTGTGAAACAGTGTCTAGGCTTGTCTGCCTTCTTACGTAACACTCAGACAGGATGGGTCTCTTTTGCATCTTAAACTGGCACAGAAAAGGCTTAGTGCAGCTGACATTGAATGTTCAATCCATTCAACACAGAAATGCATTCAAATTCTTATAGCTGTATTAACATGTATAATTCAGTCTCTTTTTTATCCAAACAAAACGCTTGAAAGTAAATAGAAACCAATAATAATATATGCGTGACTTCGTTTAGTGTGTTCTGAGAACGTTAATAGTGAGATGAGGACATATAGCCTTATATAAAAGACATGATAACATCAAAGGTTTCTGAATGTTTTTGGGAGCATCGTGTCGCGTTATCCAGTGAAACTTCCATTAGACTTGCTAACAGGTGTGTATGAGCGAGTGTAGCAAGCACTTACAAACAGAACAAAACATATTTTAGCATATTTATAGATCAGGATATTTATACATAAACGAAGGCCTAGAAGTATTAGAAATTAGAGTTGTTTGTCAGGCTATATACATTTTAAATGAATTTAACTTTCCATACATTCTTGACTAAATAACTAAAATGCTTCTCTAATCCAAAGGTTTGCAGTGGAAGACCAGTTTTTGTTTTTTTCGTGGTTGAAATTCTATTTTAAACTGCAGGCTCAGCGTGGTCACAAGAATAAATACACACTATTTTATCATGCTTGCACAGTCTGGTCTCTATGCCAACCATTTCCACTGTGATTTTATGACTACAAATCATCAGATGGGTCACATCTGCTTTCAGTTTCTGTGACCTAATTGTGCTCCAAAATTGGCAGGGGAGGACCTCTGGTTTGGAAAACATGCACACACACACACACACACACACACACACACACACACACACACACACACACACACACACACACAGATGAAGGAAAATGTGTGTGTGGTTCTTACTGTGCTGCACATGTCCCAACTCGGAGTGTGTATTTTCCTCTTTTTGCCTAAAACTTTACAAGCCTTGTCTCTGTACGTCCCCTGGAACATAAAACAGAAGCACAGACAAAACAGACATAAAAGAGAAGAACTTCTACATAGAAGAAGAATATGTAGAGAATAGGAATTTTTCATGCAGTAAGAGAAAGCCTGCAGGCTATGTATGTTTAACCTATTGTAATTCAATATTGTCTTTCGCAATTGCGCTACACATAGTCCATGTCTTTTTTACTTGGAAAGTGTCTCATAAACACTGCCCCTGTCATACTGTAGCACACTGTAGCATGACTAGCACTTTGTTGCACTATACACTATAAGTGACTTTAAGTCACTAGTTACTAAAATACAAAGTTACTAGTTATTAAGGTACTAGTTACTAAGAAAGTTACTTGTAATCTACTAGAGGTGGGAGAAAATATATCGCAGCAGCACAAGGTATTCATATTGTTTTATTTAATATTTAAAAAAAGATTTAATATACTTGCATTTTGGTACAGAAGTCCACTATGATCAACATTACTCTGATAACAAGTCTACAAGATGGTGCAAGACCTTGCTCTTCTCCTGCATCACAGTGGAAATTTGAAATAATTAATTTATTCGATTCAAGTGAGATGTATTTGGTCCTGCATTGCGTTCTTTATGACTTATAATATGTTTTAATAATATATGGTAGATTAATATTGTATCGTGGCCGGAATATTGAGGTAGTGCCGACCCCCCACCTCTGTTGTCTACACTGTACTAACACTCATTGTGTACACAATTTACACAACACCTGCATTGGTGAACGTAAAACACAAGCCCCACTCACTCCTGTCCCACTTTCCTCTAATATGAGCACAGGGGTCTGCCTTTAACATTGATAAAAGATGGCAAAAGGGACACCTTCAGAGGAGAGGAAGAGGTGATAAATTGTCATTTGTATTGTACTGAAATTGTTTGTATTGAATTTTTAAAACATGTGTCATACTTCAGTTGAAAAGACCCCCATAGGACCGCTACTGAGCATGTATTATTTAGCTAGTCCTAAATAATGTGTTGCTATAGAAACACTCATACCAGTGTAGTGGGGGCCCTTACCTCTGATAGACTGATAAATTGTACAGGAGTAGGTGGGTAGGATACCTGATGAAATGGCTAGTGTGGAGACAAGAGTAAACGTCTTCTTAATCCTCATGTATCATTTCACTACAGTAATTTTATTCACTCACTGATGCCCTTCCTCTTTTCCACACAGCAAGGTGGAGTGGCATCTGGGTTCCAACATGTGGTGACCAATGACATGAATGTGAAACGTTTACTTCATGTCAAGGGGCGCAGGGTGATCCGGGCCACAGAGGTGCCTCTAACCTGGGGGAGCTTCAACCATGGAGACTGCTTCATTATCGACCTGGGCAAGGTCAGCAACACTGAAGGAACCTGGTTCAGCCTAATGGCTGGAGTAGCTCTGTAATGATGATCCTCTTTAATGGAAAGAAAGCATTTCATAAGACAAAATGTAGACTATAAATTGAATTGTATGTAGTAATGTACCATGTTTGCAACACTATTCTTTCCAGGACATCTACCAGTGGTGCGGCAGTGAGTGTAACCGTTTTGAGCGTCTGAAGGCGTCTCAGGTGGCCATTGACATCCGTGATAACGAACGGAATGGACGGGCCAGACTGCAGATGGTGGAGGACGGCTCTGAGACACAAGCCATCACTGACGTGAGACATTAATCCTACTGACACACAAGAGCTGTTCATAAAGAGGATTAAACATTCAGTTAGGAAATAGGTTTTTGCCACATCCAAAAACTGAACAATATTTGTAATATTTACTCATATACCAATGAGATGTTCTCTCTGTTCATAGAAACATGTGGGTATATGTACTGTGTAACCTCAGTTGACCAGGCAGGGCATTCCTTGGGTGGGGTTTAACTGTAGGAAATGACTAGTTGTGCCCATTGTGGGACCACAAAAGGAAAAGATAATTTTTTTTGTTTGTTTATTTTTAGGTTCTCGGCCCAAGACCTAACATCCCACCAGGAAGCCCTGATGATGAAGCAAAAGACAGAGCTAATAAGAAGGGTGCTCTTTACATGGTAAACATATCTTTTTGCTTGTGTGTGAGAGAGAAAATGCTGTTTGTTGCTCACAAAGCTGAGAAATTTATGCTTTGTTTGTCCTTTCAATTAGTACTGTAGTTATTTAACCTATAGTAGTCTAGAATGGTACATTTTTCAGTTTACATTACAGAATTATAAGTGGGTACATAATAGAATAGATGTTAGAATAGTGAGTTATATAGTAATTACCTCTACATTCAATTTACAATCTGCACTTCTGACATAAATTGACAAGACATAAAATCAATTTTAAGCAAATTCCAGTTCTATTAATATATTCCCTTTTCTACTTAAAGACACAAATATATTGATAGAAAGTTTAGAATGACAGAATTTTTCCGGGGGATTAATAATTGTGTGTGTGTGTGTGTGTGTGTGTGTGTGTGTGTGTGTGTGTGTGTGTGTACGTGCATGTGTAAGGTTTCAGATGCTGCTGGCTCCATGAAGACGTCAGTGGTGTCTCAGAGCAGCCCCTTCAAGCAGGAGATGCTGTCCTCCAGTGAGTGCTACATCCTCGACAACGGCGCTGATGGCAAAATCTTTGTGTGGAAAGGTAGGCACTGTGGTCCAATTTTGTTTTTGTCATAATTTACATGTGGCCAGATTTTTAAAACCCAAGTCCATTTCATATTTTGGTTCTTTTCCAGCTCTGAATATACTTAAAGAAATAGGTTGATTAAAAAAAATGCCCTTAATCCATATGTCGCATGCAATTTGAATTTTTTAGTTATTTATGAGAGGCTACTGAGGACTAGAATTGGTTTGAACCTGTTTGACCAATCTCTTTTACTGACTGAAATCAAGGGCCATTTTCTTATTCTCTTCATTTGACCCTCAGGTGCAACCGCCAATGCAGGAGAACGCAAGGCAGCCATGAAAGCAGCAGAGCAGTTTATCAAAGAGAGAAACTATCCCAGATCCACCCAGGTAACCATCTAATCATCTCTCATCCTAAATCCAGGTAAAGAAAAAACTGTATTTGAAACTTTTTAGTACATCCATCATGTATCAGCCCAAGACCTCAAGTTTGTCATGCTCTGTTTTTTGTTTTTTGTGATACTTTTGTTATAAAATAAAATGTTAAACCGCTAAAGTGAAACCAGCAGAACAGAATGAGATTAAATCTAAAACAGAATCATAATCTGAATGACTAAAATAGAGCTGAGGAAAATGTAGATTGCTTTCTTCATAAATATACTGGTAAAAGAGTTATAATTTGAATATACTCCAAAATCTCAAAATGCTACTCATGTAACAAAAACTGCGACTGCTCACCTCTGGAAAAAAAACAAGCCATAATGATTTATTTGCCCTGTTTGTAATTAGATCCAGGTGATGCCGGCTGGAGGAGAAACCACGTTGTTTAAGCAGTTCTTCAGTAACTGGAGGGATAAGGACCAGGCGACAGGGCCTGGGAAAGCTTACACCATTGGTCGCATCGCCCAGGTGGAGCAAATCCCCTTCAACGCCTCCAGCCTTCACTCCAACAAGGCAATGGCTGCACAACATGGCATGGTGGATGATGGGACAGGCAAAGTGCAGGTGAGATTAACAGCACATTAAAGTGATGTGACCAGGAATCACTTATTCTTTGGATATCAGGTGTTTTTTTTTATTTGGTGCTTTGTGCCAACTGTAGATAACAAACTAATATAAGATTATGTTCACTAATAAGCATTTTGCACACTGAATGCCTAAAACATCCACACCTTCCTCAGTGTTATCTCAAATAGACTTGCTTGCATGGTTTCTGATACTATATGACATAATATTATCTGAAATATAGCCAAAAACAGTAATACCAGCCATATTGAAACCTGAATACTGTCCACATATTTATCCATTTGATAGAAAACAGTGTGGTAAGATATGTCAGTGCTAATACACCACAGACTAGTAGAGATTTCTAATTTAATACAACTGATTCAAAGCATCAACTGCTCATTATTGGCGTCTCAGGTTGAATCAAGTGTGTTAAATCAGGAAAAGACAGCGCTATATAATAGTCTCTACTAGGATTCCAGATTTTGTCCTCTGTAATTACAAATGCACATGTTGTTAACAAACTCACATTATAATCTTTATTATCTACCATCATTAGAGCAGTGGTTCCCAACCTGGGGTCCGGACCCCCCTCAGGGGGGCGCTAGAGATTGCAGGGGGTGCGCACCAAGTGAAGCAGTGGGCTGCCACTTATGCAGCGCCGGTATCTTGCTCAAGGGTACCTCAGTGGTGCCACTGGGAGTCCTGGGGTTCGAACCTACTGCCTTCTGATTGCAGGGGCAGCTCCCTAACCACCAGCTGCCCCAGCAAAAAAGGACTAGAATTAAGTTTTGTTATGGTTAAGGATAAGTTTGAGTTTGTTTGGACCCGGAATCAGATTTACACAGTTTTCCTATTCTTTGGATGTTAGGTTTAGTTTTAGGAAAAGTGATTTCATTGATGAATGATAAGAATAAATCAATTTTTAATCGTTTACTCGTACAGGTGTGGCGTGTTGAGGGTGGGGATAAGGTTCCTGTGGACCCTTCCCTTTACGGGCAGTTCTATGGAGGAGACAGTTACCTGATCCTCTACAGCTACCACCAAGGAGGCAGAGAGCAGCACATCATCTACACTTGGTGAGAGAATTCAAACATAAGCCACACCACTTTATGTATGCCCGAACTAACAGCACTGACTGATTGATATTATTGATTGACGGCTGCAGGCAAGGCCTGAAGTGCACTCAGGATGAGTTGGCGGCCTCAGCCTTTTTAACAGTTAAACTGGACGACTCCATGGGAGGATCCCCGGTCCAGGTTGGCCACATTTATTCAAAACCAATGACAGGATGTGTGTTTCTCTTTCCTTTCCTTGTGACTTTTTAGGGTATTAATGCTGTTTAAAATGATGTTCTCAATTTGCTGCTCTACTAAGACATGTGACTTGGCTCTTGAATCACATGTGACAGATTATAGAAAACAAGAAATGGACTGAGAATCGCTTAAAAAGCTTATGGCATGCTTTGCATTTCTAAGCTTCTTAATGTGATGTTTCTTTGAGACAGTTAGAAAACTTAAATATACGTTCTTTCATGATTAAAATCTGATTTCCAGAAGTCTTTAATGAGTTATAAAGTTTTCTTGATTACTGGATTGTTATATTTTACGGGATGTCGTGTGACAATTCACAGGTGCGTGTCACTCAAGGCCAGGAGCCGCCCCATTTGATGAGCCTCTTTAAGGGAAAACCAATGACCATCTTCCTAGGTGGAACTTCACGGAAGGGTGGGCAGAGCAGGACGGGCAGCACTCGTCTCTTCCACATTCGCCAGGGCTCCACCCGTGCCACTCGCGCTGTGGAGGTTAGCCACGCCCACAAGTATCATCACAAGCTCACATCACAGTGCTAGGAACTGATCATTTCTTTTATTTTCTTGATTTTTCCTTCATTAGGTTTGTTTTTGTAGTTTTTAGATTCACTTGAATGTACTATTAAAATGTACTTGAATGTACTATTATGAAATGATATCAACTAAATCAAATATTTTTAGGACCAACAGCTGAATCATGGTACGTTACTGATCATAGAATAGATATAATAGATAATAGATAGTCATTGTACAAGCAAAACAAAATTGCTATCCTTTTACCAGATGCAACTTATAAATAAGAGTAAGGCGCAGTTACAAAACCTCAGGAACATCTACAGCAAATGTAACTATATATCATTTATACCTGCTGGAATCTACACTGTACTTCAGTGACATTGCATGCAAGCATATGAGTACAAAAATATTTAAATAAATAACTGAAGGCCTCGAAGTATCGATGTAAAAATCGCAGTTCAACCAGTAATTGTGAGATTGCCGTCTCTCCGCTATTTACTGTTTGTCAAGTACACCATTGAATCCCAGAAACTCCACCAAATGTTGATCAAGACAGATTAAATCACCAGATTGCTTTCTCTCTTTACTCAGGTGGAGCCCACTGCTGTGAATCTGAACACCAATGATGTGTTTGTGCTGAAAAGCCCTGACTCTTTGTTCCTGTGGAGGGGAGTTGGGGCAACAGAGGAGGAGCTGGCTGCTGCCAAATATGTCTGCAGCTTCCTGGGAGGCAGCGTCACTGAAGTGGCTGAGGGGAAGGAGCCAGGTGGGTGACTGCCCACTGTCTGTATTTTCCCACAGCAGCAGACAATGGGTGTGGGCTTAATCTATGTAGAAGTGAAACTCATAACAGAGACGACTTCCTTCTTTTCTGTACTGAAGATAAAGCGATATGAGTCAATAATGTCATCAGTACCTTTGTTTTCATATAGAGTTTTTACTGAGCCCCTGAAAGGATTTGCCAAAAATGTCAAAACGGAAGATGTGTGTGTTTCTCCTTCCTTTCCTTGAGACTTTCAGGATATTAATGCTGTTTAAAAGGGTGTTCTCAGTTTGCTTAATTTTGAAGATTTCAGAAGAGCGTTAAACGTTCTGCACGCACACCAGAAGCTTTAGCGTTTAGTGTCAGGACTCACCTTGTTGGTCAACTGGTTACTGGTTGTAGTTACTGGAGGAACTAAGAAAGGGTTCGTCAAGCCAGACAACAGATAACATTTCTTTGAAAAATATGCCTTTACGTTTCACATTTGAAAATAATTACTACAAACACAGCCTATTTTAATGTGCTATATTCAGTACAGCTAGTATGGTTGTCAGTAGAGCTTCTAGATAGTGAGGACTTCAGTCTGTCAATTTCGAGACACCTCTCAGCTCAGGTGAAATGAAACTGCTGCTCTGAGCTCTTAGAAACATCCACCACCTTGCTACTGTGAAGTTAAACCACTATGTCACTATGAACTGTCTATTACTCAGAAAACCATACGGGACAGGTGACAGTTGGACTGCCCGTTTAAATTAAACAAGCCTTTTTTCTGTACCAGAAATTTACTTCTGCATTCGACGCGTGTCAGTAATGTGTTTACAAGGTGAGCGCACGTTTACTTAATTTCTTCAGAAGTCCTTCACTGGCTGGATTAGATACACAAAGGTTAGGTGGGGGTGGCATGTTAGGAGCAGACTGGTTAACAGACTGGTAGCTGAAAAGACATCAGTGGTCACATTACTGAAGTTGTAATATCCTTCACTCCGTCTCTCCATCTCTCAGCGGTATTCTGGTCTGCTCTTGGTGGAAAGAGGGAGTATCAGACATCCAGCAGTCTTCAGAAGACAGTTAAACCTCCTCGCCTGTTTGGCTGCTCCAACAAAACCGGACGCCTAATAGTAAGTATCATAGCCGTCTCAAAGCAGTAGACGATTTTGACGTATCAAGTTTGTTTTTTTAGTTTTGCCACAAAGAAAAAAAAATATATATATATATATATATATTATTTTTTTTTTAAATGTATTTATAAACTATATTTAGCCATGAGATATTCTTGTTCATCTGACTATTGAAGCTGTGATTAAACCTGTGTCTTTTTAACATTGTGTCTGTCTCTGTGTCGCACTTTCAGGCCGAGGAAGTGCCAGGAGACTTCACTCAGGCTGATTTAGCCACTGATGATGTCATGCTTCTGGATACCTGGAATCAGGTACATCAGCACGTTCCATCTGATCAACCCTCCTCAGTCTCTGCAGCCTCACCACCCACCTGGAGCTGTTTTGTCATTAAAGCTCCTTATGTGTGAAAGTGCCGGCATTTTACTGTGCCTTCTTTCTCCTCTCTGCTCAGATTTTTCTCTGGATTGGCAGTGAGGCCAACGAGGTGGAGAAGAGTGGAGCTGCTAAAATAGGTACTGCGTTAGGAGGCTGCTCATAGAAAAATGCTACTTTGTACTCACCCCAAATATACACATATCACTGAGGTGAAAACAGTAAACAATCTCATGAGAATAGACAAAAAAATTATTTTGTAAGATGCAGATTCCTTTTATAACAAATCTGGGCAGTGGTTTATGTTTGCTGTTGTAATTTTGTTCTTGAGGTGCATTGCTAATTTTCCAAAATGAAATCGAACACATGCTGAAAAACAGATTGTCCCCAAAAGATTATTGGCCCTCATTGTTAGACAAAACTACCAGTCAGCCCTGCAATTTGTCCATTGCTAATAGGTGTGGCATAAGACATTACATGATTGCTTCACTAGCATTTTGGCTCCAGTGGAAAACTAAAGAAGCAAATAACAGACACTTTGAC
Organism: Brachypetersius gabonensis; assembly: GCA_037577145.1. Classification (NCBI taxonomy): domain Eukaryota; kingdom Metazoa; phylum Chordata; class Actinopteri; order Characiformes; family Alestidae; genus Brachypetersius; species Brachypetersius gabonensis. Next base: position 7,815,989 of record JBBJLR010000111.1, read on the forward strand.
AAAGGGGGGAAAGTTATTCCTTTAAGAGAACCACATCTGTCTCAAATTCACATAAATCCTGCATTCTTTTCCAGCCAAAGACTATGTGGAGTCTGATCCAGCCGGTCGGCGTGGCACCCCAGTCACTACCATCAAGCAGGGCTTTGAGCCACCAACCTTCACGGGATGGTTCCAGGCATGGGATCCGAAAATGTGGGACACAGATCCTCTGGAACGGATCCGCGCTCGTTTCTAAACCCCCACACACACATGCAAAGCATATGCACACACACACACACACACACACACACACACTCACACACATGCAAACATAGACTCACACACACACACACACACACACACACACACACACACACACACACACACACACACACACACACACACA
>JBBJLR010000111.1:7818032-7836662 GCA_037577145.1 Brachypetersius gabonensis
ACACACACACACACACACACACACACACACACACACACACACACACACATACACACACACACATACACACACACACACACACTCATGCAAACATAGACTCACACACACACACACACACACATACACACACACACATACACACACACACACACTCATGCCCACATCCCCTCATGCATGGCTTCCAGAAAACACCTAAGTGCTCCTTAATGCCATAGGCTGAGTGTGGTACTGCCTGAGAGGGCTATAGATGGACAGTATAAGTCAATACTGTGCAATAGCCAGTGTATGCACTGTGTTTCAATATAGATAACATGTTGGGAAAATAAATGTATTGCTTTGCCTTACTTTTTATATCCAACAGCTTTTACATACGTCGTTACACACAAATACGTAAGCTGTTTTTTTTTTTTACCAAATGCAGGAACTTAAATGATGCGTGCCCTCAGTTATCTGACATGTGAATGTGACCTTCATAGTGATGGGCATTGGGATCCAAACGTTCACAAAGATTTAAAAAATGTTTGTGTCTTTAAATCCAACACATCTGGAGTCGGTGTTCTCAGAATGTCAATGAAGTTCTGCTGACCAGGCCTTAGAGAAATGCAAAATGATCACACATGTATTTCAGATACTGAAGTATTAGAAGTGTGCTGGTTCATAATAAAACATGCTTTTTTGAAACCAAATTCTCACGTTGTCGTTCTTTCACCACATTAATACTTAATAATTAATTTGGTATCAGCAATACAAACAATTAATTTAATAATTTGTGGAAAAAAAACGGATGTACCCACAATGATAAACAAAACTGCATGTAAATGTAAAATCTCTAAAGACCTCTAATAAGAAGAGCACAGCAGAAGATTTATATAAGCGAGCGTTAAGTGTCCATTTGTTATATGTGAACACACCACAGTACAGCACACAGTGTGAACAACACAAAATAGTTTTCTACATTTAACCTGTTCATCCTAGTGAAGCAGTGGGCAGTAGAGGGCACAGTGCCAAGAGAGCAGTGTGTGGGGACACTCAGGTGAACCTCAGTGGTGCCACTGGCAGTCCTGGGATTCAAACCCATTGCCTTTAGATTGCCGGGGCAACTCCTTAATCACCAGGCCACCGGCTGCCCCACATGTTTGTCTCATTTCATGTTGATGAACGAAAAAGCAACTGTAATCTTTGTCCCGTCATATTTACACCCTGGTTAAACAGGACATTCTGGTTCACAGCATAAGACAAGAACACTGGATTAAAAAAATTACATGTAAATGAAGATGTGCTTCCATATCTTTTTGTTGATAATAATACTGAGACTTCAAGAACGCATATGGTTTTGTTTAAGTAAACCAGATGTGTTATCGATTTATCTAGTATCTAATTGATGATCGCATACTTATGCATATTATAATGCTAACCCATTTATCAGTCTTATTTCATTATAGGGGCTAAGCCTACAACTCATGTCTGCTCCACGTGAATGGACTAATCATGTAGTAATACTCACACACACACACACTCACACACTCATGGGCCATTCTGCTGAGTCTATGCACAGTGGATTATTGAATGTGTCTGAGCAAACCTCCCCAGCACTCCTTCTCTCTGCTTCATTCTAACTTTTACCCCTCAGGGAAAAACATCTCCAGAGCTGCCACCATGAGCCAGAAAGTCGTCCTCATCACTGGCTGCTCATCTGGCATCGGACTGGCCATCGCCGTTCTTCTGGCCAAAGATGAGAGGAAGAGGTTTAAGGGTAAGGCTGGTTTGTGGTATTACACTGAAAGAACTCTCTATATTGGAAGAAACTAACAAACTCACTTTACTTTACTTCAGATGTATACTTTTCCTCATTGAATACTTCACATTCACCCAATTACTGACAGTAACCAAAAATGTGAATGTAGCTTGTTTAATCTGTGTGGAAACTATTAACACACTTAAATAAATTCTTATTATTATTTATGAAAATTATTTAGTAAGTACTATGCAACAAAGTTATGTAGATATGAGAGCCAGGAACTGAAATGGCAGTCTACTTTCAGGTTAAGGGGTTAATTATAAAATCAGTTTAATAATAAGTTACTCTGAAAACACTAAAATGCATAAGGCCACTTCAGGATCAGGACACCACTGACTTGAGCAACATTAGAGTTACATTTCAGGGATGCTTGTGCATTTGTGTGTTCGAGGTTTTTAAACTGCATAATTGAATTTCTCTGCAGAATGTGCACCAACATGCTAGTCTGCACCACTTATCAGCCTAACTGCTTACTGCCTGCTGCGCTGCTGGAAAAAACTTTACACACAGTAACTGCTTTTTTGGTTAAAGCTCGGTTAGGACTGAAATGTCTGTGGATCAGTTTTTATCTTGCAACAAACATTTCTGGTCCACTGAAGCAATATGAATCAATACAATGTGCAGTAACCACAGAATCCACACTACAGCAGAACTCACAACACTCTCAGCTTCAGAGTAGATATAGGTGCTCTATGGGTTTGTAGGCCAGGATATATTATTTCCACATGAATAAAATGTATCACATCAACACACTGATGTCGTTTTTTTAAACGTTTGCCAATTATATAGTTATTATTATTATTACATATATATTATTATATTATTATAGTACATTTTTATGGTCGTTTTTACTATATAAAATGATGAGAGATGCTCAATCTGACATGTCTGTTTTGACTGGCAGTCTACGCCACTATGAGGAACCTCTCTAAACAGGAGAGCCTAGCGGAGGCAGCAGGGCGTACTCTGGGCCAGACGCTGGAAATAAGACAACTGGATGTGTGTGATGAGAAATCAATCAAAGACTGTGTGGACGGCCTGCCTGACCGCAAAGTGGACATTCTCAGTAAGAATTTACTCCTGTATTAACTACTTTATGTGTTTTATATATATGACAACTTACTATACTTACTATGCAGCAATTATATACTGTTCTTGTATGAGACATGTAGAAAAACTTTAAGCAGCACGTATTTTACATACTACAAGGTTGGTTAATCTCTTACAGTGTTCTCATTTTTCATTTATACTTAAACATCCACTGTATTTTTTATTTTGCTGCACTTCACTTTGTACTGTCCACTTTCTGCCGTGACAAGCAAATTTCCCACTTGTGGGACTAATAAAGGTTTCTCTTATCTTATCTTACCGGGACAGTATGTCATGTATCTTCATGGCAGTTATAGAATAATGTGTAGCAGTTACTGAATCATGAATCATAATGAGTCTGAATTATTAAGTGAGTAAATTGGGTTTGAAACAGTAAAACATTCTTTACACTCACTCTTCGGTCTAAAAAGGATCTGCTTGCGTTTTGCTGTATATCAGTCAAGGGAACATATATATCTATCCCCTACAATGCCTCAGTAAGACCAACACAATTACCAAATAGAGCAATAAAAATGTAAGAAGAATTTGCATTTCTGTTCGGAGTTTTAAGTCTCCCTCTACAAAACCTCCCTCTCTCAGTCAGTAATGCAGGGTTGGGCTTGGTTGGTCCCATCGAGTGCCAGACCATCGAGGAGATGAAGTCCATCATGGACACAAACTTTTTCGGCCTTGTACGTCTCCTGAAGGAGGTCCTGCCAGACATGAAGAGGCGGAAGAGCGGCCACATCGTGGTTATCAGCAGTGTCATGGGGATTCAAGGTACATAACCAGTATCTGTTCAAAATTACGTTCATTTTCTTTCGTTAGTTTGTCAGCATAGTCCAAATCCCTCTTTGGTTTGGGTTCATTGCATTTATCTTACATGGAAAATGTAATGCGCGATTGCCAGCGAGAGAGTTATTGAAGTGTGTCTAGTTTTCAGTGTTTTTAATCCAGTCCAAATTTGCAGCGTGTGTGGTTTCACGGGCTGACAGTAATAACTGTGGCGTGTTTTTAATCCAGTATGAATCTGCAGTGAGTGTGCCACTGTGTTACATAAGATCTGGACTCGCTCACGTAAATTACTGGTTAGAATTAGAAGTCTCTGTATCCACACGCAGAAATATTCCAATGGTTTGAACAATGTTCTTCCAGGACATGGTTGGAAAAGGGACACTAGTATGTATCTAGAAGTTACATTTACAAAAAACACAACAAACTTGTTGACGTAAAGTAGTAGTGTAGGAGTTCTGCTATAGGTTGGACACCAAAGAAAGTCTTAGTTTAAGCGGTTGCATTTTTAACTTCATTACAGGTATATTGTTCAACGACATCTATGCTGCTTCCAAGTTTGCCGTTGAGGGATTCTGTGAAAGTCTAGCAGTGCAAGCTATGAGATTCAAACTGAAGTAAGTAATGCCATTTTTGCTTGATTGTGGTTATAATGGAGAACAAAAACTATGATTAACAAAGCAAGCCATCTCTCAAAAGTAGTGGGTCCAGAGTATGATCCTGAGCTTCTGAAGATCCCATGCTTTTTATTTAGAATTTTCTCGTATCTAACATTTGTAGATTAAAAAAGGAGGCCACTGCTGGCTCCTGACAGGACACAAGAGGTCATTCAGACTGTGCATGCAAATACACACCTGTGTCACACACGTCTGTGCACGGAACATCTGCAGACTGGAACCGCAATATCCTACCAATGCGGCTCCATATTACATAACTGCAGCTGACATGAGATGCTTTTATTTACACAGGATTTTTGGGGTTTATCTTCAGACTTGGTCCATAGATTTGAGCATACTTGCAGATTGATGTCACATTTCCTCACAAGAGAAGATACTGAGTGTTTGAATTGCTTTTCTCTTGGCCTTGATGCACTGCCAAAGGCTGTGGAGTGACTGTGAAGTATCGATGTGTTCCACTGTCCATGCAGGAAAGTTAGCTTACCCCTCTAATGAATGATTTTCCATCAATTGCTGTGTCATAATGCAATACTTCTTGTTTTCTTTAAAGCATAAGTCTCATCGAACCAGGACCAGTCATCACAGATTTTGAGCATAAAGTGTACGAAGAGGGCATGAAGACTGACCTCTCGAAAGCAGACGAAGTGACTGCAGACATGTTCATCAACATCTACATGAAGCATTGGACCCAGATATTTGAAAGCCTCGGGCAGACACCTCAGGTTATTGCAGAGGTACAAAATACTGTAAAGACCCAAATAGTCCTCTCCATGGTCCACACACAAATGTGCTCCTTATCAGTGACTGTCATTAGGTTGATCAAACTTTGCAGAACAGACAAAAATCCACCTCAATATAATGAGAAATGTATAATGATTATTACATTTCAGTTTATTAAAAATATTATTAAGGTCTCCCTCTATATGTAATACTGGGAAGGTGAAGGCACACTTCAGTTTGTAATTTCAGTCAGGTATAACAACACTGTTTAACTTGGTTGCCAGGCATTTTAAACCGGAAACTTAATGTTACGTAGTACTTCTAAACAAAGTACCTTACAGTTTCTCATTAACTTGGGTGTTACTTTCTGCCAACATTCTGTAACGCTTGTGACAACTGATATGAAAGACCTGGAGTGCCTGGAGAGTTCATTGCACCTTATTAACAATCATGAAAAGACTTTTTTTCTGTATAATTTTCTATATAATAATTACCATAGAGGTTCAGAAAGATTATTACTGTATAGACAGTGCAGAATGTCTTCAGACTACCAAAACGCCTGACACTAATCGCATTTTCCATCACCAGCACACGCTCAAAATCATCACGATGGACAACCCACCTTTCCGCCATCAGACCAATACTCTGTACACGCCAGTGACCACCCTCAAGTATGCTGATCCCAACGGTGACCTCCCCATTGACACCTTCTACAAGGCGGTGTTTGAGCACGATAAGCTTTTTAGCGCCAGCCTCAACTTCGTCAAGCTCCTTCGCTGGAGAAGCCGCAAGAGCTTCAGCAGTCTAGACAAAGACAAGTCTTAACGGCTGTGCCCGAAGTCCACAAATACCAAAGCCTCTTTCCCCACATTCCTCTTTTTATCTTTAGCATGCAGTGTTTGTCCATAAAAGTCACAAAAGCTATTATTTGGAATCGATTACTATCCACTATAAGCTGAATTTATTTCTACTTTGCTTGAGTGAAACTTTGACTAAACCTTCTTAATTTCTTAATTGCGCTTTTCTTGCATCGAAATTTAACTGGAAGCCTTGATGCACAGTTGTATGCAACAGTTTAGGCACCCCTGGTCACATTTCAAATTCTGTTGAATTTCTACATGAAAAAGGTGACACATTTTATATTTTATTTTTTCCCCAAATATATTCAATTCAGCTTATACATAGAAGGTGTGCAATAAAACTTGCATATTATTTAATAAAAGTTTCTTCTGTGTAGAACATGTGTGATATTATTTTCACAAAACATGTACAAACTTAGATCTGAATGTTTGTATTATAGTATTATATCTCACATGATAGCTTTAACACAGCCTGGGTCTCAGACATGTGCCCCTTACAGTCTGCCTTTAAGCCTCTTAAAGTATAATATGTTCTATGAATCCTGTCTCACAGGACACAATAATAGCATTGTAAGAACTAGGTGTGAGCTTCTGCAGGTGTGCGATAGAGCATGAGACTGGCACAACATTAATACGGTAATTAGTTATTTCATGTGCGTCAGTCATTTCCAGAAAGTACAGCATTACTTGTAGATTATCGCGTTATCACGCCACTCACAGAATTTCACAAATCCATCCAATGGCTGTTTGGCATCTAGGAGAAAACTGAAACAAAGCTGTTCCTTCTGAACAGCTTTTGTTTGCATTTGTTCTGATGTTAATGTGTGCTTTTGCTCACATAAACACATTTACTACACAGATAAATGGCTTTAAACAAGTTGTATAGGGGCCTAAAAGTTTGGCACAGAACTGTATATTAAGACAGCAAATGCTGAATAATAAATCCACATCTCACTTTTATTAAATGAGAATAAATAAAAATATATTTTTTTCATTGACATGTAAATGAGTTCCCAGCAGAAGAAGTTTTATTTAGAAAATATAATTGACCATCATATTTTTTTTTCATATTTTTGGTAACTAGCACTGTGTTCAGAATGGTTCATCTATTATTCACAGAGAAACACATATTTGGTTCACTATGTAGGCCAGTTCATGTCCATGGCCTATTATTGATGTGACTTCTTGAACAGAAAATCAAATACTACATTTACATTTATGGCATTTGGCTGACGCTCTTATCCAGAGCGACATACATCAGTGCTTAAGAAGTCCACAACTGTTTCTTACCTGAAAAACAGCTTAAATCCAAGTCAACTATTTAACCAAGATACTGCAGTCAGAGCATCTATACGACAACTGTCAAATAATAATTACCCAACACCCAACCCAGCAATACATAAGCCATAGAGAAGAACAACGCAAGTCATAAAGAAGTCAAGGGAATTTTTTTTTAGAAATCATACTAGTCTGCTGCTTGGAGAATAGCAGTGTTATCAGTAATCATCACTAATTTTGGACCCATACATCTACCTTTCTTTGTATTCTAGCTCCAATTGCAATCTGCTCTCTCTTGTCTTGTCCCATCAAAATGTAACTTTTTGTCTCCTTTAAAACATCTTCTGATTTTTGACTATGTCACAGTGCATTCCTTGCTCAGTGGTGAGTGATGTGGTGACAGATCAGCAGTACTAGTCCTCACACAAAGACAAAATAGCAAAGCTGTGGGCAGGTTCCTTTTACACTAGTGCAAAATTTCAAGTGCACAGGAACTCAACAGATAAAGGCAAAACCGAAAAAGCAAAAAGTGCTTTATTAGCTCAAATAAAATGCAAGCTCTAAAACATATGTCGTTCCCCTCATGGAAACAATAGGATTAGAACAATTACTTTCATTGATACTTGAGTAAAAAACAAATGTCCTGACAAAATTCTAGCATACACAATATCACACTATTAGAGAAACTTCTCATTCCTAGAATTTCAGTAGCCATTACACGCACCACACTTATTTGGCTACTGTTTATAATTACAGCTTTATGAGTGAAACCAAAAAGTCTAATTGTTGGTGGAATGCTTACATTACCTGTAAAATTAGTCTTCTACTCATGGAGATTATTATATTATAGTATTACATGTACAGTATATAGACGTTCTTGTCAAATACCTTAAATACTTGGTTTGGCTCACTTGATACTTCATAGATGAAATCCTGTGAACTGCTGATTGAATTTCACAAATCCATACAAAAGCTAAAATCTGGAACTGAACCCGAGTCATTTTTACAATCGAAACAAATCTTGATGTTATTTAATGCTTTCTAGTTTGTTTGCATTTATTCTAATGTTATCTTGTGTATTTGGTGACAGAATGTCCTTTACTGTTCAGATAAATGGCTTTGAAAAGTTTGCACAAGAGCCTAACACCTAATACCCGAGGAGCAGAGTGTGGGGACGGTGTCTTCCTCAAGGACACCTCAGAAGTGTCACTAGCAGTCTTGGGATTCAAACTCACAATGCAGGATGAACGCCCTAACCACTAGGCCACCTACCTGTAATTGTGTAAAATGTGTTTGTATGCTACTGCACTAACATTACCCTTCCTTAAGTCCAAGGGTCCTAGCCTAAACGTTGTAAAACAGCCTCCACTAAGCATTCTGATAGATCTGATTCTTCAGCCATCTGCAAACCCAGACCTTGGATTCAGTCCGTACTGCTGAAAGAAGTGCATAGTAAACGCAACCTCAGGCATAGTACCTCTGCAGCCTTACCCGTGTTCACCTGCATGACATTTAACGCATAACACCACCAAAACTGTTTGGCTTTTAGTATGTAAGTGTAGTTCTTAACAATCAATGACAGCTATACACGGAGCAATAATTTAGAAATCATGTGTCTATTGATTATTTTAACTCAGAATAAATATTTCACAAGCCTCAGGGGGAGCAGTGAAGTTATCACACACACACACACACACACACACACACACACACACACACACACACACACACACACACAAACACAGGACATTTTGAACAACACCATGCTTCTAACTTTGCTGACACAGTTTGGGGACGAACTTTTTATATTCCAGCATGACTGTGTCACACAAAGCAAGGTCCACAAAGATGGTTTAATGAGTTCTGTGTGTCTGTGTGGAAGAACTTGACTGGGCCTCACAGATCCTTGACCTGAACCCCACTGGAAACGCAGACTGCGAGCCAGGCCTTTGCATCCAACATCACCACCTGACCTCATAAATGCTACACAGAATGAATACCCACAGAAACACTCTAAAATCTCGTGGAAAGCCTTTTAGGAAAAGCACAAGCTATTATGCCTGCAAAGGGGGGACCAACCCCATATTACAGTCTGTGTATTTCAAAGCAACGCCATTAAAGGCCCTATTGGTGTAATAGTCAGACGTCTTAATACTTTTGTCCAAAAAGTTTACATAACAACCACCTTTGAAGTATGCTACAAAGTTGTCTCTCACACTACTTAGCGCACTTCATCTCTGAGTTCTGTTTGTTTGGCATTGGGGACTTCTCTCGTTCTTTTAGACGCCGGTGCGCTAGGGGGCGAGCATGGTGAAGCGGAGGAGCAAAAAAGGAAAGCGCCGCAGTCGGATATCCGTTAGCCTTCATTGTGGGTGTGAGTCCGGGAGCTGGCCGACCGCGGGGGGGATTAAAAGTCATGACTGTGGTGATTTAAACACCTGGGAGGCGCTGGATTTGGAGCTCGGAGGACCCGGGGCGCTGCGATGGCCGCGCTGAGAAGGAGCTGCGCTCCTGCAGCACACTGAGCCTCCAGCCTCTCACACACACTGCCTCACACAAAAGCTGGCGAACACGTTTCATGTGCTTAGACCCTGAACACCCTCTTTATTTCGTATTTACAGCCTAATTCACACATTCCGCCTCTCTGGCCGCGCGTTTTCAGCTGTGGCCGTGCAGGTTCCTCTGCAGCTCGAGCTGGAAGAGGCCCCCGGCTCCCATTCAGCATCTCCTACTGTCTGGTTCAGGTCGAGCGAGGTTGTGCACGCTGTGCTGCGGGTTCAGGGCGACCTTTTGGGGTAAGAAAGCCTAAACCCCTCCTAAAACATATATGATGGCCTCCTCATCCGGAAACGACGATGACCTGACCATCCCGAGGGCCGCAATCAATAAGATGATCAAAGAGACCCTCCCCAACGTGCGGGTGGCCAACGACGCCAGGGAGCTGGTGGTGAACTGCTGCACGGAGTTCATCCACCTCATCTCCTCCGAGGCCAACGAGATCTGCAACAAGTCCGAGAAGAAGACCATCTCCCCGGAGCACGTCATTAACGGTAAGGGTCCTGACACCATGCTTAGGAATGCCCAGAGGAGCTACTGGGACCACAATAGATGGTTAATAGACCAAGGTTCACTATAAGTAGTCTGAACTCAGATTAGCCCAGAGCCACTGCAGGTTTGACCCTAGATGAGGCATCGCTGTTCTGTCTTAGTGTTCAATTTTTGGATTGTGGCTGCAATAACAGATGAGGGGCCAGCAGCAGTCTAGCAGCTGAAGAGCTACACAGAAGAACTCCAGCCAGCACTCTACTGGATACACAGAAGAACTTCAGCACACCGTACTGAACAACTGCTGCATTCAGATTGTTAGGTTATGCTGAGGGTGGTGAAGAAGGTGCCATCCAGTAAAGATGATGTTTTGTCATCCCAGAAGGTAGTGATTAAAAAGAACCCTAACCCCATAGGAGAACCAACTGTCACACCCTTCCCTGCAAAATGTCTCAATCACGCTGATTCACAACTTTTCTGTGATTTAGTCACTTTTTGAATGACAACACCAGTCAAAATTTTGAATCCACTGACTTAAAATTGCCCAGCCGGTGAGTTATGGATTGACCTGTACATCATTGCCAGCGAGGCTTGCAGAGTTTAATCTTTCTCACTTTTCATTAACAGTTTTTATTTTTAGTATTGTTAACTGTCTATTCTAATGAAGACATTCAAATAAACCACCCAAGTAAAATAAGCTCACAAAATAATTAAATATGCTAGAAATGATGTACTTCTGCAGATGTTCAGTAGATGCACAAGAAAACTCCAGATCACTACTGAACAGCTGCTGCACTTTAGTTTGTGCTGAAAGTGGAGAAAGGTGCCTTCCACTAAAGATGTTTTGTCATCCCAGAAGGTTGTGGTAAAAAATCCTGAGCCACCTCCTGTTATGAGAACCCATGCACCCCCCCGCACCCCCCACCCCGCCCCTCCCTGCAGAAATGTGTTAATCACCTAAACCTGGCTCGATTTACATTGTTTCTATAAGTGATTTAAAACTTAGAATGCCACTTTGTCAGAGCTCGCCTTTTTTTCAAACACACTGACCCAGTCCTTACTGAGGGTTATGGGTCGACCTGTGCATCATTACCAACTAAGCCTGCGCAGTTTAATCTTTCTTATTTTTCATTAACAATATTTGTTTTTAATTATCTTATACATTGTTCTAATGAAGGCATTCAAATCAACCAAATGAATAATCTAACAATAAAAATGGTTAACTCCACTGTAAATGGTCTACGTTTGCAGTTGCATTGAAAGAGCAAAGGAGGCTTTCTGTGTCAGAATTTCTTTCACAGGTGTTTTGTGGTCTCGTGTTCTTGCTGTGGTAAACGAGTGCGTGGAGACTTGTAAGGTTGCAGGGGCTTGCAGTGCTTATAGTACATAAGGTTGTTTTCACAGATGTCATTTTTATACAGTATAAACTGTTGTCTGTATTGTGCAGCCTTCGGTTTTCTTAGCAGAAAAATAAAGGGACATTTCTGTTTTCTGCAGCTTTTCACCTATGCAACAGTTTAGAGGATCAGTTATATGCATTGATGCCTCTGCAGTAGGAGTTTTTCTGCCAGGTCTTTGGTCCTGCCTTGGTTGAATATTTATCAAAACCATTCTGGATCCGGTATGTGAAGGCACACAAAAAGCAAGAATGCATTTCACTTAGGCGCTTATATAAATTTGTTTGAGGAGTTAATGTTAAGGTATGTAATCCTTTGTATTTTTTGTAATCTTTGTCTGCAGTCTGGGTTTTATCTGTGGAAAATTAAGGCAAAATTCTTTTTATGACCATTTATCCAGATCGACTCTTCTACAGCCAAAATCATCACTGACTCTGGGCGTATTGGGTTAACTATAAAGAAGAGTGGAGCTTATGTGGTATTTTCAGTTCTGTAAAATCCCACTGCTCAGTGCTGAGCATTACAAAATCATTTTCCTACAACTGTTGTGAATCTCTATTCCATATGTTTAGAGTTAACACATGGAAGGAGGACAATACAGCAACTTCTGAGTAGATACTACTGCAAATTTCCCACTTGTGGGACTAATAAAGGTTTATCTTAGCTTTTTCTTAGTGTGCAGGCAAATCAACATCAAAAAGGTCGCTAATGGTTGAATTACAACACATGGATTAAGCTTGAGCACAGACAGAAATCAGATTTGTAATGGTGAGGCACCAAAAATCGAATTTTCAGTCAATGTTCAGGAAACCAACTCTAAACTTGTGAGACAGTACAGTTATTCTATTCAGTGATTAATATTCAGAAACACTTGATTTAGGAGATGGCTTGAAATGCATTGGCAAATAAATTGTCAAAATCAATACCTGTGGGTATTTACATATGGGCAGAAATATGCTGCTTCCTTATTCTTTCAGAATGGCAGTGTAATGCATGGCTCAGAGCCCTGGTTTAAAATAGTGACACATTGTCACGCACAAACCCACCACAGTGAGAACAATGTGAAATTCTTTCTCTGCATTTAACCCATTTACCAAGTGAAGCAGTGGGCAGCCAGCGACACAGCACCCGGGGAGCAGTGTGTGGGGACGGGACCTTGCTCAAGGGTACCTCAGTGGTGCCACTGGCAGTCCTGGGCTTCAAACCCACAATCTTCTGATCACCGGTCAACTCCCTAACCACTAGGCCACCAGCCGCCCTCACGGACGGCACTAGAAATGGTATCGTTAAGGTGATACATTTTGTTGTTGTTGTAATAGACAATATGCTTTTCTGAGCTCCTTTTGCGGATCTTGTCATTGAACAACCACAAGTTACAGAGTTATAACAGCGGGTCTGTGAGTCATTAGTCATTTTAGTTGGCTTTAGTGTGGCACAAGTATGTGTTGTTTTAAATTCCTGTACACAGAGTTCAGTAGCACTTTTCAAAACAACACAATTTGTCACAGATATAGTGATGCGTTTTGTGTGCAATTAAATAGTTTGAGAGATATTTCTGTTTTGCCCACCCCTGAAGGGCTCTGTCCACCATACCTATACAAGATCATAATCTGACTCATATCAAGGAATGCTGGTATTTTGAAAACTGAAAACTGTTTTGAATGAAAAAAGCAATTTATGCAGTTATGTTTCATACACACATTTTGGGGCTACATTGTCTCAGTTTACCTGTCATTGCCAAATGGGCTGTAAAGTATATTTGGTAGGATTCATGCACACTGATGCCTATAACACAAATTGGAGGTTCTGTGTAATAAGAGAAAACTATTGTTCAGGCAAACAATAATAATTGATTTTCTTGTATCTTTTTTTGTTTTTAGCACTTGAAAGCCTTGGCTTTGGGTCATACATAGCAGAAGTGAAAGACGTTTTGCAGGAATGTAAAACAGTCGCTCTGAAGCGGAGGAAGGCAAGCTCGCGCCTGGAAAACCTCGGCATCCCTGAGGAGGAGCTGCTCCGTCAGCAGCAAGAATTATTTGCCAAGGTAAAGATCACAAAAGTTACTTTGTCTTTTGACAGATCAAACTGGTAAAATGTTGCCATTTTTGTTTTGTTCAAACCGTATTCCAGACTTGCCGAGCACTTTTACAGTATTGCTAGTAGGATTGTTTTGCCTGTCAATAGGCCAGTGGGTTAGGTCTTACCTTTTCTGTGGATCTTTTTTAGGTTAAACTGTTTGGCTCTTTATGAGGGTACAAGAACCAAACAGCCATTGGTTTACTCACTAGGGGCTCAGAGCTAGATTCTGTGAAGCTGCTTTGTGGCTGTTTTTGTTTGTAAAAAGCGCAATATAAGTTACATTGAGTCGATCTGTATTGATAGAGGGCTTAGTGTGTTGCAGTATTTTTCAGGTGCAGTACTGCACACGTTTTGTGCTTTAAATGGTAAATATCATACTGGATTCAATTTAACAGGTTAGCAGTAAGCATCAACAGTTGGGATAAGAAATTAAAACATAACCATGTAAATCTGTAGAGTATCTGGAACTACACTTGAGAAACATGGTGGTAAGGGCCCTGACAGACCAAAGTTACTGTCTGTAGCTGATTTCATTCTTCTATATCAGTGCAAGCATCAAGGTTTCTTCACTTCAACAATGAGATTCCTTTTCAAAACCTTATGTTAAGGTCACATTTACAACAGGTTATTACTTTTGCATAGGTGATATGGTTATACCATAAACTTAAATAATACATCGTTTTTCCACTGCATTTATTCTGATCTGTTGGGACTGGCAAGAAATAGCCAAGAGTGCAAGTTTTCAGACACTACACAAAATCCAGTTAAACAGGAATGATTTGTTTTTTTTGTAATGAAATCGATTAAGTGGAGTGTTCTTTATGCACCGACAAAGTAACAATAGGCTCAGAAAAGCATACTGAGATACAGTGGGATGTGATTTTTGAATATTGTAAGAAATTAACATGGTTTTACTATGAAACTTTCAGTAAATAGTTAATGAACTATTTGACTATTTGGTGAACTCTTGCTGTTTCACAGCTAAATACTTGCTACCTTTTCTGGTATTAAATGTTTTTACTTTTGCACAAAACTTCTTACTTTTTTTCTAATGGACATTTCCAGTAATGCTGGTACTTTGAATATTTTGATAAACCAAGATCAACTGCCACCGCCCTCTACCCCCCAAAATCAAAAAGGTTGCTTTTTGTTATGACATATTTTGTCAGGGTTCTTCCCATGTCCACACTTTACGCTCAAAAATGTATTCAAGCCGTTAAACATGAAACATCACAGCTATGATATGAACGCACACCCTTGAGCTGAAGAGAAGTAATCATCACAGCTTCAATGTAATTCCCGGTAATGCATGTATTTTCGCTGCTCTGTTGTTTGCCTTTTGAGAGTACAGCGAAGACCAGAGCTCTTTTTTTGATATGTTTTAAATAGGCAATTTCTTAAACAGGTGAGAGTAGAGTGACTGAGTTAATAAAAAGATACAGTTGTAGAGTTAGCCACCTTTATTTGGGTGAGTGCACCGACAAAAATATTGCAGTAGCAGTACAGAGGATCCTCGAGATACGACAAAGATCCGTTGCTACAACAGTAATGTAACTGGAATTTTGGTGTAAGTTGAAAGACACCCTGGCCTAAGTCTCTTACCCATCCGAACACAGTTGTAAAATCACAGTCTAGAACATAAAAACGCCACTAAACCTCAGTAAAAGGAAAAGGACATAAACATACTTTGCTTGTACTTTTAACATTCTAAAATGGTGTGGATAAGCGTACTACACGTTGCCAACTCCCTCACTCATACGCTGCGTTACTGTGTGTTGAGTATTATTCCGCCGCACATAACCAAGTTAGTTTGCCCACGTAGTTCGTAAGTATGACTCCAACATCGTACGCCGAAACACGCGTCTCAAGTTTTAGAAGTTTTTATGAGAGCGGCGTAAACTCGAAACGCATGTGGACTAAGTGGACGGGACTAAGTGGACGGGACTAAGTGGTAGTAGCCTAGTGGGTAAAACACTTGCCTGTGGTCCTGATGACCACAGAGTTGCAGGTTTGAACCCCTACTTTCTACCATTGTGTCATTGGGCAAGACACAAGGGACTGCACCCCTGGAGCAACTGCAGCAACTACTTATTTTTTTATTGTCCCATGTGTTTAACCTGTCTGTCTTGCAGGCTCGGCAGCAACAGGCTGAGTTAGCACAGCAAGAGTGGCTTCAGATGCAGCAGGCGGCACAGCAGGCCCAGTTAGCTGCGGCGGCGGCAGCTTCAGCCAGCGCAGCTCAACAGGCTGGATCCTCGCAGGATGAAGATGAAGATGATGACATGTGATCCCACTGACAGATGTTTTCTCTTTATTTCTCTTCTTTTTTCCTTTTCTGTCCTTCCTTGGTATAAATTCATATTGACTTTTTAGAAAATATGCTGGGAGGCCTGTCATATTGGCTCCGTTAATATGTCAAAACTAGGTTTAGATTTGTTTCTTTTTAGTTTCCACTCCACCCAACTTTTCCGTATTTCTTCTTCTTTTTTGTTCTTTTTTCTTTTTCTTTTTCAAGACGCCATATTGTATGTGCATTGTAATTTTTGGGACATCGAGTCATTATGATGTGTTAGTGGCATGAAATGCATTACGTTCAATTGTGTTTTCGATTCAGCACAGGAGAGAGTATTTAAACTGAAGGGCCTCCTGTTTTAGTTGACTTTCAGGTTTCTTGCTCTTATTTGATTTTTTGTAAAATAGTTAAAGAGATTCATGCCCCCCCCCCTTTTTTTTTTCTTTGCAAAGTGATTTTTTTTTTTTACAGCTGTGGTTCCTCAGCTGTCTCTTTCTGTGGATTAGGCAGAGGGGCTGATTCGGGGGAACGACATTTGTAATGTAGGACCTTTCTTTTTGTTTCATTTTAGTTCAGGTAAGGTTAGGAATACAGTATATGTAGGATGCAGCTTTTGTCAGGCCTGTGTTCAGAACAGTATTGAAAAAGAAAATGATTACAGAATAATATCTGTCTCTTTAGTACCAAAGATAGAGTTGATACCAGATCCGTCACCAGATCGTCTTAAGAAACCTTCTTGACAGTTTTATTCTCAACAGATCGACCTGCTATGGTGCAAACCGTGTCGGCGTATTAATGGCAACTCTCACATTGTAAAATTTTTGATGTATGAGCAGATTTGTTTTTTTTTCTGGTGCAATGTAAACTTGCATTGTGAATGCGTGGTTAATCTCGTGATGACCGGTATGTTTTAGTTGAGGTGCGTGTTCACATGCCTCTGCAGAAGCTGTAAGCTGTATTCTCTAAGCAATAAAAGTTAACATGTTTTATAGTCAGCAATCTCAATGTTTTTGTTTTTTTTTTTTGGTTATAATTATGGTATGTGAGCATCTAGCAACCGACAGGTTTATGTAAAAATAATACAAAAAATTGCAAATAAAATTGGTTTATGCATAAATACATTGTTTAAGGTCGAAAAGGATATAATTGAATAACATGGATAGCCATTCTGAGCTGTTTGATTTGAAATGAGTAAGTGACTGGAAACTAATAATCACATAATAATAATGTGATTTATTATATTATCTAATAATAATGGAGAAAATAATCACATGACACTGTTATAAATATGTTGTCTGATGGCTGAGATGTTTTGTGATCTAAGTAGTGAAAAGGTTTTTGTCTAATGGCAGAAAGTTACATGGAGAGTATCAGGAATGAAAAAGAGCCCAATTTTTTTTTATTTACTGCCGTTTTACTATTAACATGAATTAAAATCGGAAGACACATGAAAGTTCACTGGTGGATTAGCACTGCAAATAAATGAGAACTCTTGACGTTTTATCAATTTTTCTCAAATTTTTGTTGGAATGACCTTTTAAAAAATAATGTAAAGCCAATGGTAGACAAAACAATACTGAAGTTGAATAAAGTACACTTTAACGTGGAGTCACTGACAAAAAACAGCAGATTTCATGCACGACACAAAAAAATATGAACGTTTTCTCCTTTTTATATCCTTTTATATATCCCTTAGTCTTTCTGTATTCATATCTATATGATCTATATGAAATCTATCGATCCTATTATTTCTCTTATTGTCTCTCTTTCTCTGCTATTATCTCTCAATTCATCATCTCTTTCCTTCTTTAGTCCTTTCTCCCGTAATGTCTTTCTCTGTTTATTTGCATATATGTTTCTCTGTTTTTAGTATCTCATACTATATTTCTTACTCGCTCTCTCTTTCTCTGCTATTGTCTTTCTCTCTGTCCTTCATCTCCCTTTGTTTACCCCTTGCTCCCATTAAATGTCTCTTTTGTTCTTGATTTCTTTCTTTGTATCGTGCTTTCTCTGCCCCTCCAGCAGGGGGCGTCTGTGCTGTAAAAAAAAAAAACCCAAAACAACCTGCAGATCCCAGTCAGTCCTCCAGCGATCCCGGCATTCCCTGTACTCGGGCTGAGCACTGAAAGGTCGCTGCTGCTGTTTAGTCTCTTTTTAACTCGGAATAAAACAAAATACTGGTGATTTTTTTCAGTTTTAATAACATTATCGCCTCTTTCGCTGCTGTTCGAGTGATCTTAAACGACAGAACGACGGCAGCAGGGTAAAGCATAGGATCGACTGAACGGAGTTCTGATCTCCAGGTGAGACACACAGGACTGAAATTCAGATCAGATTCACATTTCTGACAGTTTTACTCTGTGAAAGGGGTAAATCGTGCTGTTTGTGGTTTGAAGTGGTATAAAAACTGCTCTGTGTTGATATTGCTGCTGTCTTGGGCTTGTCGTTTTTCCCTTGATATACCTTTCTGTCTTTTTCTCTATTTGCTTATTTATTTGTATATATCTTCTTCGCAGTTTTTTTTCTCTCTCTCTCTTTCTTAGTCTCTGTGTCTCTTTCTCTTTTCCTCTGTCTCTCTTTCCCTCCTATTCCGTCTGTCTCT
>JBBJLR010000111.1:7848401-7889016 GCA_037577145.1 Brachypetersius gabonensis
TCATCATCACTGGTTGTGTCCCGCCCCGGCCCCGAACACACACACACACACACACACACACACACACACACACACACACCCCAGAGAGAGAGAGAGACGCTGCTCGCATGAAAACCGCTTCACTGTTCTCAGTTATAGTAATGCACATTTTTTTTTGGTCAGTAACTGTAATGGCGCTGTAACGGGGAAACAGTAATTCGTTAGATTACTCGTTACTAAAAAAAAGTATCACCGTTAGTAACGCCGTTTACTTATAGCGCCGTTATTCCCATCACTGGTGATTGGGGGGAAAGCTGGTTGTTGGTTCAGACAGTGTATTGACTTTTATTTTTATTGTCTCCAGTCTGAGACAAGGGAAACAAGAAAAGTGTGCTTTAACCCAGATAAACTGTGTTCTGTTAATGCATACATTGATTGTGTTGTAGTTCTTCATAGACTATCAAATTTCTGGGTGAACACACCCAGCTGCAACGCAACAGCTTCCTAATTATGAAATGTACCTCAAGGTCACAACTGAAGTAAGTGTTTAACAATCTTTGCAGGGATTATTCTCACCATTCCAGAGATCATTATGCTTGAAGGGGGTCTGCATGTGTAACAGTACCTACTAGTTTTCTTGACATACCATGAGTTTGCTGTCCAAGGGTCAAAAATAATGCCAAGGAGCCTTGAAAAATGCTTTTTTTCTGATTTGAGACACAAAAAGAGTGAATGCTTTATTAATTTTGTTCAGCAGAAATCTTTTCATCTCTAACAAATTAAAAGATGGACCTATTAAAGCAATAGTTAACTGTATAAATAAGAGCTAAAAGTAAAGTTGCTAGTAAACAAATGCTGCAATATGTTTCATTGGCACATTCATTTTGGTTTTTCTGGACTTAACTTTGTGGGCAGTGGCATCAATTATGTCTTCGTAAGATATTTTCTGCCAGTATGATGCTTTGCCCCCTTTTAGAGTGCCAATTAGATTTGAGTTTTCAGACGATATGCACCTAAGGTTTGGGCATCAGAGACGCTAAAACATGGGGGAAGGTGAAGTTTTTAGTTTGGCAGGGATGCTGACCTGTTGGTGCAGAGGTGATGCAACACCTCTGAACCTAAATCCTGCCTGCTTTAACACCACATCCCAGGGAAAGAGCAAAAATGAGTCTTGGTGTCTTTTTTGGGTATAAGCAGAAATAAATCATTGTTCCTGCAAAGAACACAGTACATGTACCTAATCCAGTACATAGTTATAATCCAAAGAGGGTGCAGTATCTAATTTCATATCGGTTTAAACTGGAGTCGACTTTTTGGCCTTGCACCAGAATATAAAATGCTAGGGGTGGACAGGATGACAGCATTTGTTTTTACCATAATAAGCATAAAGTCGCATAATGCCTTATTGTATTTTTTCTGACTAGTTTGTGGACGTTGTTGTTGCTTAAAAACTGACCAGTTGAATGTTGTTACAAAGTCCTTCTGATTTATTTTTTTTATATATATATTTTTTATATATTTTTTTAACTTGGCACATTTAATCATGGTGCATATTTTATGTCATGAAAAAAAGTCATGGATACATTTTCATATCACCTGCCTATGTCAGTAAAAAGTTGATCAATTTAAAAGCTGTGGTGAAATTATTTATATTAATGCTTTGAGAACATTTTAATTATTAATCAACTTTTAAAGAATCCTTTCCCTGGAGCTGAATCAGCTGTCTTTATACGTTGTTTCCTGGGGTCAAAGGGGTCAATGCAACTGTAGTGTGGGTACTGCATTGTGTACACTGGTCTGTTTTTGTTGCTACTGAGTTTTTGTTCATCCACTGTGCGCTCTCTGAGCCAGGGGCCTTTTCACGTGTGCATGTGACTTTACTGATATGGCCTTTCCTGTGTACCGTTTCTTTTTTTTATGACTCTGATCTCTTCCTGCGTGCCCCCAGGCTGCTTGGTCACTGTCTAAACTGTGAGAAATGTGTGATATTGAGCTGGTTTAATAAAGACTGTCAACATGAGATTGATGAGCCAATATTGTATGTGCATGTGTTTGTTTTTCCTCACTCCCTAAATGTGCATTCAGTGTGATTGATCAGGGTTTTGGATTATTTAGCATTATTGCTGCTGAGAAAACAAGAGGAAATGTGTGTTGTCTCCTTTTCCTTTCTTGCTCAAGGCTTCCTATTTGTCCTTGATAGCATCAGAAAGAGAGAAAGGAGGAACCTTCCCACGCCTGCTTCATCTCTGCTGTCTGAGTGAAGGTTTTATCAGTGCTGAGGCAGGTCCCATTTAGAGCTGCTAATTGACCCCCCCCCCCAACTGCCTCTTTAGCTGTAACACCTCCACCCAACAGACTGCCTGCTATACACATTCCAGAAAAGAGGTCAAGAACACAACCTCCACATGTCAGGACAGTTGTCCTGAGATAAGTTTAATAATAAGCTTTATTCACACAGCTTTTCACATTTAAGCATTTGAGCCCAAGTACTATGGTGAACCTCCATTGTAGACCTTTGTTTTATACACACACCCACAGATCTAAATGTCTCCTTAAAACAATAGTTGATTCAAAGCCAGAGCTACAGCCATAAGCATCATGCGCACTGCATGGTGTAGCTTGCCTCTGCATAGAGTTGTTCACTAATTTCCATCAGATTTGCCAAATTTGCTTATGTGGCACTGACACTGTATCTGACCTATACGCATGAACAAAGGTACAGGCTGGGTCAAGTGTATATTCAAGTATTTGTTTATGTTGGAATTTGTTTCATTATTTAAATTCAAATCAGAAAACTTGATTAAACAAGAAATTTCCTCCGCGATCAATATTTATATCACAGTATATATCACTATATCACAATAGAATTCCTCAACTCTTCCTTACAGTTTTTAGAAGTAAAATTCATTATAAAAACTCGGAGACAATGGCATTTATTCGAAGGACATGATGCTAGGACTAAAAACACTGATGTTCCAAAATATTGCCAAATACTAGAGCACTGTAAACAAAAATCAGTTTTCAGCTGAATTTGATAAATTCACTTTGCACTTATATATATATTTTTTTTTTCCCCTGTGGGTACCCAGGTAATGTTACTCAACCCACCTCTCTCAATGCCAAAACTCCCCTTTTTCACTAAGAAACTGATGTAGAATAAGTTAACAAAGAGAAAGATATTAAAATGGTAAGCAACAAAGATATAACGTCAAATTGAGGTTCTTAGCTTGACTCCAATTCTAATTGTTAAACACTGACTGAATATTTGACTAAGGGAGCGGAGCCGAGAGACAGATGAACCAAAACGGCAACAAAGTGAATTCCTAAATATGTGTGAATGTAGTGATTTGGTACCAAGGTTACTGTACTAAAATGGAAGCTGGCCTTTTTATTTACAGTTCAGCCTTAGACTAAACTTATTGTTCATTTCACCTTAAATGGTGTAACATTGCATTGCACTGCTACGCTATTTATGGCAGAATGGACAAATTCCATCAAGACAATTGTAACGGAACCTGAGCGCTATGTCAGCGATGGAACAGAAACTTGGAGTTCTGGTAAAGCAGCCAAACTGACACTAAAAATATGTAGCTAAACAACAATTTTACGACACTTAAACTTCCTTCTCTGTCATTATTACCATCTAGGTGAGCAAAGGTCCAGGCGTATGTGTCTCCTTATCTGAACATTAACATGAACTGTAGGCTGAGCTAACAAACTAATTTGGTTTAAATTGGTTTAAACTATTATTTGAATGCTGTATTAACGGTAATGTAAGAACAAGTAAGAAATTATATTTGGACCAGCCCTACAAACTCAAAACTCTTAAGATAGCATCTACTACAGTTTGGCACCATTTTTAAATTAAAATAGACAAAAGTACTACTGGGTCAGAAACCACATAAGCAAGTGTTTGTGTGCGATCATTTAATGATGCAGCTTGCACCCTTTACATAAGCTTCCATTACTTGCATTAGCCTCATAGAAATAATACAGCTTAATTAGCCAGGGGTGGAAATGACAAGATTATATTGAAGGAACTTGCTAGATTATTCTGGGGAGAACCTTTTTTGTCTTAATTAAAATATACTTATTTATACTTGTCTATGCTTAGATAAATGCTTTAATTTTCTATCTTGTGCAGAAATAGGATATTTCACAAGCTCAAACATACTAAACAATTTAAATTATGCAATAATAGTACTTTGTGCTGTTGCAAATAATACTGACAGTTTCTGATGCATCCTATTTCGAATCCTGATGGAAGTCTTTAGTCCTGCTTCTGATGATTTTCTGTTTGTTCTCCTTTAAATAGCTTTTCTTTAGCACACTATGTTCTTTAGGTGGTTGAACTGCATTGTTAACTGTTTGCCATGTCAATAATGCATGTACATGATTGTCCGTATCTCGGAAGTACTGATGGAATATAAATGTATCCGTGCGTCACGACAGATTAATATGAAGTCAGTTATTCAGCTGCATCAATGTATTATTGTAATCAAATTGAATTATTCAGTAAATTATTATGAATACGTTGCTAGAAATACATTGTGTATGCGCTTTCTGGGGGGCCAAAATAAGTACAATGGCCTTTTTTCATTTACTTAATCCAGTATAATGGTATACTGTATCTAGTATATAATAGTATCAAAATGAATTAAATGAACATTTTTTTTGTGCACTGAATTCTTGCCTTAAGAATCTTCATCATATTGAATCTTGAGTCAAGGTCAGAGATTTACACTCCTGGAATCGTATGATGTTTTATGCTGTTGTCAGTCTTTGTATTGCAGTGTTTTTCCTGAGGCCAAAGACGGTTTTCCAGCTTTGGCTGTGTAATGAGTTTGCACAAGTTTCTGTTATTGTGTAAGTGCATGTGCCTCTCCTGCCCCCTAACCTTTCTAGTACGTAGCCAGATGTTTTCTTCAGGGCATCCAAACAGCAGAACATGAGTTTGCATCTGTGTGCACGGCTAAAATAAACTACTATCAGTCTTCTTTCTAAAGAGGAAACAGCACGCCCGTTCACAGAAACGCTTCTCTCTGAACTCTTTTGTATTTCCTGGATTTCTTTTAGCTGGCAGCACATTGTGCAACAGCTGCCTCCTTGTGGGCCCCTGCAGGAGGGGGGCTGCAGCAGGTAGGACTGTTCAGGGAAGTAAAGCTGGGACTTCCAAGAAAACAGAGGAGGAGGAACTAAACAGACCTTGCCACTTGGCCCTAACTTCCTATTAAAGATTAACTGTGGCCTCCATTGCTGAAACTGCAGATCACTGTCGTGCATAGTTTCTCTCTCTCTCTCTCTCTTTCTCTCTCTCTGTCTCTCTCTCTGTCTCTCTCTGTCTCTCTCTGTCTCTCTCTCTCTCTCTCTCTCTCTCTCTCGCACACTTGTGCATACACACTTATTTCAGAGTGCAAAGGCTGTTTATAAAACAGAAGGATCTGGTACTCTCAAAGTTTGTGCAGAATACTCAGTATACACACATGAATGCACTCATGAATTCTGTGGAAATGCACCAAATTATTAAAAAGAATTAAAATGCTTAACAAAATCCACTAGTAAACACTGCATGGAATAATATCGATTGATTCATTGACCATTCATTTTTTTCCCCTTCATACTGCTATAATGCATTGCTTGTGTAACCACATTTCTGACTGTAACCCAGTGCTGTTTCGACTTGGTATTTATTTGATGCATGTTGGTTTCTGTGTATGAGTTGTGGTGTGTTTGTGTGTTTGTACTTTGGGCAAGGACAGCGATGAATGAGCGTGCGAGAATGTGCAGGGTTTGGTCAGGTGGCTTCTGATCAGGCCCCAGAACAGTTCAGAGAATCCAGCTTTGACTTCCTCTTACTTGGGTCAGCATGTTCCTGCTCGCATGCCCTCAGCATTCTCTTACTCACTCGTTCTTTCTTTTTTTTTTTCTTTCCAAACCCTAATTTCCCTTACACAGACAGAGTGCAGCTTTTCAAACAATGCCCCTTGTCTTAGTACTTCACACAGTGACTCCCACTTATCTCTTCTGTACATAGTTATTCTTTTTAGTGTATTTGTCACAGTGCATCATTTAAAACACACCTTCCATTTGTTCTTCTTGTTTTACTGTACTGGCATTATCAGCACTGTTTACATTCTGCACCACGCTCTTCTTTTGTACAACAGTTTCAGTTGCCTGGCATAATGCTCTCAGTCTCTCTCTATCGATCTCTCGCTCTCTCACGCTCTTTCTCCCTCTCTGAGTTACGCAGCATGCCTTTAATGGAAACGAACGAGTGCTGTGGTGATTCCGCACCATTTCCCCTCCTGCTATAGTGTTGGAGTGACCAGAATACTCCTGATGATGCCGTAATTAGATCAATGTCTTTTTCTTTCTCTGTCTCAGTCACACTATCTCTCACACATGCTTGAAACAAAAGCCTGCATTTTTCACCTGCCTCAGGGGACTTTCCCCCAAATATTTCTAGCATGCTCACTCCAGTGACTCATGTTTTATGTGCAATTTACTCCCCAGTAGTCAGTGTGCTTAGTGTTGCCTTGTACGACATCGTGAAGCGCAAACCCCATGTGCATTTGTGATTAGCCCTTTAATGACCCTAACATCCATGGTAGTTTCAGCCGTGTAGATTTTTAGATTTTCCATTCCCATGGTTGTCTGATGGATATTGGCCCCTAATTCTGATAGAAGCTCTCTTATATCCACACTTCACCCTATACAAACTTCAATGCAACTAGTTTTATCAGGATAGTGGTCTAACTCAAACCTTAATTTATGACACTAAATGCTAGCTAGTCACCAGTAGTCAGTGTTACCCCCTCTGAACTATTATTGCTGAAATTAGTCCAATAGCTGGAGTAATACTGTAACCTGGCGAGCTTTAGTGCTTATTGCAACGTAACTCCTTATAACATTACTTACAATGTGTTCTTTGTGTGGAGAGCAAAAGCTACTATTTACCAACCATTCTGCTGCTTCAGAACCTATACTTGGATGTTTTCTTTTCAGCTGGTCAAAGGGAATGTAGGGTATTTGTGGAAATCTAATTCAGACTCATTTTTAAGAATATGCTTCCAGTCATTTTGCCTCTCCTCATGTTACAAACACTATATGGACAAAAGTATTGGGACACTATTACCCATGACTTTTTGAAAAATTGTGACCATTTATTCTGTCGAGCATTTATGAGGTCAGGCACTGATGTTGGGTCAGAAGTCCTGCCTCTCCATTCCAGTTCATCCCAAAGGTGTTGGATGGGGTTGAGGTCAAGGCTCTGTGCAGGCCAGTCAAGTTCTTCCGGACAGAACTCATCCAACCATGTCTTTATGGAGCTTGCTTTATACACTGAGACACAGTTATGCTGGAAAATAAAAAGGTCTTCCCCAAACTTGTCCAAAAAGTTGGTAGAATGCCATTGCCCAAAAATGTCTTGGTGTACTGAAGCATTAAGATTACATTTCACTGGAAGTAAGGGGCTCCTGAATTCAATAATTAAGAGGTGTGTCCCAGTATTTATATAGTGTACCATACGTGACATATAGGTGAGGTGTGTGTGTGTGTGTCTGTCAGAAATGTTATTGATTAGTAATGTAGTTGTGTGTGGGTGTTGATTGTGTGTGGGTGATAATGTCAGATGTCACAACATTTTAAGCTTTAAGTTTGTTCTTTGAATAGTTAAAACATTAATTGTAGTTAGTCATATGACATCAGTCAAAGTGTAATGGTTGTGACAAGCCTAATGCAAGTGGCCTTTAGCATTGAGCAGATAAGGAAGGGAACAGGGAGCTGTAGACTGCAGGTGATACTGTTTTATTGTTTATTATAAGATAAGGTAAACTACCAGTGCATGTTTTAGGGTGAGTGGTGTCACCCAGAGCGCTGTAATCTGCCCTACACATTCCACGCACATGCCTGCTGGATGCGTCATCACTTTCGTCCTCCTCTACTAGCTGTGTGTCATCCTGTATACCAGCTTTCTGTATGACACCCTCTTTCTCCTGTGCTTTTCTTTTTTCTTTCTTACAAGCATAAGTTTTTATACTTTGAGAATGATCCCCTTCCCATATGTCTTGTCTGTCTGTCTTATTGTAGGGGTGTGTGTATGTGCAGACTGTCTTACTTCTGTCTCTGTATCTATGAAAACTTCTTACCAAGAAGTTGGTATCTGCTGAAATGTATGGCATTCCCTTCCTTGACACCTGACCACAAGGTACTGCCAGAAAATGGGTTTGTTTTCCCCTCCTTATCGTAATTTCCTCCTCCTCCCCGATCAGCACAAATGATCTGCAGGAGTGCTGTGGTTTTAAATGTTGTGTAGACAACATTTTGCATTAGTCAGACTGTTCTTCAGTTTCCCAAACTCTACAGACACGTAGGATGAACAGATATGCTTTAGTATGTTATTAGGCTAATCACCCACAATTTTACTAGCGTTTTGCCTCTTTGGCTGAATTGGATGCTAATCATGCTGTTAACAGCCTCTGAAGTGGAGATTAGCATGTCGGTGTGAGGTCTTTATGTAGCAGTCTGCTGCAGAGCAGGCTCATACAGGCATGTCTTAGCCCTTTTTACAGCTGAATTGTTCTGTGAATGCTGAACTGTCACAACAGAGACATGTTCACCTTTTGATTGTCGGGTGGTGTTTGTGGTGAGTCAAAAAATGAAACTGATAGTTTTTAATTTTTTCGGTTTAGCTAAGGCTTTTTTTTTTTTACGGAAATCAGATAGATTTCAAGCATGCAGTACGTTCTTCAGTAAGTAAAACACATAAACATTGACTAGTACAAAGATATACTGCTTTATATAAGACACTTTTTAGTCTAGAATATTAGATCAGTCCACTTTCACCCCCTGTGCACCATGTGTATCCTGTAAGAGAACTTCTTCCCTGGAAGTGTGGTGTAATTCTCTATCTGTCTGTCTTTCTATATAAATATGGGTGATGATAGATTCTCATTTATGTATGCAGTTTTTTTGTCTATACTATAAGCTAACTAGACACTTTTTGGTCTATAATGAAAGTTAATTATACATGCAATTTCCCTCTTCGTCCTAAAAAGGTTTCTCAATGCCAGGCCAACAGCGGTCAGCAACTAAAAGGCGACTGATCTGAGTACTGTATGATTATATATAGCCATTGTATTTACAGCAAGAGAGATTCAAGGCAATCAGAAATGGCCTTTTATGTAATAGCAAGACTATTTCCTGCTATTCCTGACTTGCATGAGGAGGAATGCTGAGCGGAAAATGGAAGAAAGGTGACCGACTCTCATGTCCTTGGGAGTGCAGTTTTGGGCAGCTTTTTCTTGGTGCGCACCCAAAGCCTTATTACGCACAAGCGCTGCTGCACTATCCTGTTCTTACGTCGTTTTCAGTTGTACTTTTCAAACCTGACTACGCACTCTGCTCAGACGCACGCATGGAAAATCTTTCTTTCACTCTTGCATTACCAGTGTTTGCAAAGAGATTTTGATGTTTGCAAAGAGATATTGAACCCAAGAAAAGTTCTCATGCATCTGTGTGCAGACCTTTGCTTGCATTTTGTGCCTCAGACAACCTGAAAAACCTAAATAATAAAAAAATAATATTAAAATGCACAACCATGTTTTCAGGAGTAGTAGTAAATGAAGGGTTGGAGTTTTTGCTGTAGGGTGTGTGTTGGGGGGGCTACAGTTTAGTGCAGCTTTGAGGGGCTGTGGGTTTGCCGGATTCCTCTGAAATGAGCTCAGTCTAGCCCTGCTGTCTAGACGCGGACTCACTGGCGGGGCCCAAACGCAATCACTCGTGCAGTACAAAAATACCCCAGCCCCTCAGATCAGGACTCCAGGAAGTGTGAATGTGTGTCAGTGAGAAGAGAGGAACTGATCTCCTCTCCCGTCTCTCACCTTTACCTAGTGCACTGACTGCTATGAAAATGTCGTGACCAATGCTTATTTGAAGATGCTAAATAACCAATAATATCTGTTGATATGATTTTATATTTAGATTTTAACGTTAGACCTAATCTGCAGTCTATACTATACTGATGTGAGAACTGTCAGAATCAGTAAAATTGTCACTTTTGGGTCAGAATTTTGTCATGCTCATTAAGACCTTTTTGGGCCATGGTCAGGTACTGACAGTTTTTTTTGGCTGCAGTCAGGTTGGGACACAGTTTTGTCAAACTATACTTTCGGTTATTCTGCGCTTTTGGAAAAATCTGATTATCTGTCCTTTTTTTCCCGCTGCCAAGACCCAGCTGTGTCTTGCCCAAGTGCAAGTGGAGTGTGTACTCTTGAGGCTTTGGGCTGAAGGCCGTTAGCCCTGGCAGCTTAACACACAGCTCAGTTACAGTCTGGCCCTTCCCCTTTGCCACTGTGCAAGTTTCCTGTAACTCGTTCCTCTTACCAGTTGTGCACGGCAGTGTAGTTCTGTCTGCAGGGAAAAGCAGTGATGCTTTATTTAAATATTAAACTCTTATTTTCTACTCGTTATTCTTGGTGGGTAGGAGGTTATGGTCAGTTTCCAATTCAGCAGCTTTTCACCAAGCATGCAAAAAATTCCATGTTAAATGTATGCAACTAACTGATGCATTTTTAAGCTACCAGCTACTTTTGAGTACCTCAGGGAAGAATGTCTCAGCTCTTGACTTGTCACAAAGCCATGGTGTTTTTCTCCCTTCTAGCTCCTAGAAGGGAGAAAAACCTTTGAACCTGAGGAACATCTTTGCCGTGACGTGACGTGACAATCCTGGATGCTGAATTGGAAAGTTGGAATGATTATGCCATCTGTAAACCCAAGTTCCTTCACTATTCTTTAGTGGTTTAGTGTTGCATCCAAAGCTAATATAACATGACACAGACAGTAATCAGTTTTCCTTTATGCGTCGTGTCATTGTAGTTACCCTGCAGCATCTCACAGGCGGCAGTGAAGTTATGGAATGTAGGATAAGTAAAAATATGTCTATTTTGATTGATTTGCATTCTGTCTTGACAGCAGTTGTCATGACAAAATGTAATCACACTGAATGAGAACACTGGGTTGGTGTACTGGATAAACCAGCTGCATGGATTCCTTTAAAGAACTTTTCTTTGATGCACCTGATTCTGAATATACTGTACATAAGAGCTACTGGGAAGCTCTTCCTTTCACTTTGAAATCCTCAGCAGATCAAGTCTCACATTTCTCTGTAGTACGACAGTGAACTGTTTTGATGGACTCCTGGGACACTTCAGTTTGTGTCTAAGAAGTCGTCACAACAGCCCACTTTTTCTAGGAGTCCTGGATCCAGAAAAAAAACCCCATTCATTTCAGAAACAGGACATTTCAGGATATTTCAGAAAATAACTATATGAAGAATTTTAAGCACTCAACTGAACCAGCCAGTCAAGAGATGAGTCATGATATAATAGCTATTAAGGAGAATGAATCATCCCACAGAACAATGCAAATATCAACCAGCATCCTTCTACTTATCAGGCAGATAAGAAATTGATCATATTCTATATTATTTTTTGTGGTCATGTGGTTTTAATTATTGTATATATTATAGTTTGATATGCATATGAAGGCTGCCACGAGTACTCTGTTTAAAAATAAGAACCAGCTAATTGGTCATTGGTTATAAAGCGGGAATCCACACATCACTATAAAAACATTATTAGAAACATGTATTAGAAAGAAAGTTCTGTAGTTTAAAAAAAAGAATTACATCGAATTAGCTGATACCTGCAAATACGAGTACAATGTGTTTACAGTTCTAATGCTTAGAATTTTCTTGATACCAATATCTTTATGAATTCCTTGTTTATTTCCTATATGCCCTAGCAGTCTTAAATGGAGCATAATGTCAGCTTAATAACTTTAATTCTATATTAAAATTAATTACATGTTAAATTTAATTAATTAACCTTCTCCCTTTCCTAAGAGGATTTAACTAATGTCCATCTTTTAAAGTGGATAACATGAGAGAATATTTGTACAACATTCCCTTTCTTAGTCAGAGAAAATGTCAAATAAGTCTCCCTGTATTGTGTTGATGTTATAACATGTTTACCTTTAGTAACGGACTTGCCGCTTGGTTGGTGAGTGGTATTCATGCATAGAGAGATACATGGTATTCCTGTCATTTCTGCCGTGCTTCTTCAAAAGGTGTTTCAGCATTATGCTGGTGTTTCCAGGCTCACTTGAAATATTCATTTTACAGACACTGCTAGTAGCATTGTTGTCATCTTTCTTCATTAAATGAAGCCACACTTTGACCTCTCCTGCTTTGGGGCAGCTTGTGGCACAGAAAATGAGTGAAAAGGGTGAAATTAATTTCCAAGGAATCAAAAGCACACAATTTGGATTTAAAAAAAATAGCAACAATAACCCCAGAAGCCACAGTGAAAAAAAAAAACTTTATGTATTGATAGATCCTTTTACGATTGATGGAGAAGTGAATGCGCTTAACTGACTTTAAATGAACTACATTGGGTTTATATTGACGTCCATTTTATACACAACTTTTATCCCATGCTTCGGTCCTTCAGTTATAGTATATTAGAGGGTTGATGTTAGTGCACAGTGCATTACTGCATATTTTTGCATATTAATATCATGTTGAAGCCTGAATTGTCTGTACTTTTAATCTAAATATGTGGTGTTTTATACAGTTTACACAATATGTAGAGGTGAGGTGTTTCCTTCCATTACTTGTTACGTTTATTAGATTCTTCGCTCCATTTCAAAAATAAACATTAGGCACCAAACATGTATTGGCCAAGTGCCTACATTTGGGGTACTGGGGGGAAAAATTGGTTTGCCACCAAACTGTTCCTTTATCTGTGCATCAGTGTAGGTATAAAGTTGTAGCACAACTTGATATGCAAAGTGCTCAGATGTTGTTGAGTAGCTTAAAGCCTGGACTGCATTGAGTGTGATTGTATGAACAGCTGTTGTCTGGGTCAAGTATGCATCATGGCATTCAGCTTCAGGTGATAGAAGGAGGTCAATGATCGTGTCACATTTACCCAAATGAAGCCCTGCCAACTTTGCACCACACACAGAGCCCCTATCCATCTCCACTTTGAGAGAAATAGCAAAACAAAGCCTACCTTTGTGCACATTTCATCCTGGGCTTCCCATACTATCTCCTCACAAGGGTAAAGACGTCATGCTGTCATGATGAAGATGTGCAGTTCTAAGCACCACCATGTGACTCATGAGCTTTCATCTTTTCAAAGACACAACTAGAAATAACAAGACAGGAAAGTGAACAAAGGGGTCTAGAGGCCACTGGCTGCTTTTAGGAAGAGCGGGTGATTTAACAAGAACGTCTCTCTTTGGTCTGTCAGCGGAGGGGCTGACTGCATGGATAAAACAGAATGTCACTGAGCAGAGTAGAGAGGTCAGCTTGGAAGTACAGATGTACAAAAAGTACATTGGATGCCAAAGTGAACTCCTTTGTTACTTTGGAGTGTGACAGCAGTGGGAGGTCATGTGTGTAACTAATGGTCTTGACTATATTTAACTGTATGACATTTTGGGTTTATAATGTAGATGAGCAAGTTAATGGTATAGTTTTGCAAAAGTTAGTTTCACCCTTATTCCAATACAGTTAAACAACATGCTAAGTGTTTACAAGGAATGAACACTTGTACCCTACCAGTTATCATAAAAAGTCCATTTCTTTCCTCAAACAACATCAAGCTGCGTAGTTTAATAGCTTTGTGGATAATACTACTGTCCTCCATGCAGCAGGAAGTTCACAGTACGGACAAGCCCTTCATGCTGCACCAGTAATAATTCTCCTAATGTTTGCCTACATTTGAAGCACAATTCAATTGTAGCTCTGGATAATGCATTTGCGAAATGTATAAATGTTAAGGTTAAAGCACATATTTGGACAAAATTACACTGGATATCAAAAATATCTGTTGTGTTTTTAAACATTACTGATGATATTAAACAATTATCATTTTGCACAGTACTGTATGTTTATTTATATTTTATATTATTTATATATTTAACTTCCATACACTTGTAAGGTTACTATTAACTTCAGAGCACCCCTGTTGCATTCCAACCGCACCTAATGAACTTCAGCAGCTTTGCGTGCAAGTCGTATTTGTTGCCCAGCAGCTTCAAAGCAAATGGACTTCATACACTGGGATTTTGCATGCCTGCCTCCACCATTCATTCTCTCTCTCTCTGTCTCTCTCTCTCTCTCTCTCTCTCTCTCTCTCTCTCTCTCTCTCTCTATCTCTCTCTCTTTCTCTCTCTGTCTCTCTCTCTGTCTCTCTCTCTCTCTCTCTATGTCTCTCTCTCTCTCTCTCTCTCTCTATGTCTCTCTCTTTCTCTCTCTCTATCTCTCTCTCTCTTTGTGTGCTTGGACTCTGGGAATTAATAGAAACAGATGCCTTGTTGTCTCATTGATGTTACATCTGGCTGTTGTTGAGCGTGCTCCAGACGGTCCAGCCGCTCCACTCTCATGCCGCCCGGCTTCCTGTCCCACCATGCCTTGCCTGGCCTCAGCCGCCCTTCCGGAAAGCAAACATCCCACCTCCTCACTCAGCTGCCTCGCCATCGTTTCTGTCCCTCCACCCGCACCCTTTTTTTTCTTTCTTTCTCTGGCCGGCCTGCAGATGTGCTGCAGCAGCGGGAGAAGCTTCGGCACTTCAAAAGCAAAGCTAAACTCTCTGATCTCACTCACCTGGCCTAGAGTGAGAGTGAAGTGGGAGAGTGTGTGTATAGGCCACTTAGAAGAATGTGCAGAGTCTAAGCTCTGATGTCTGCCAGTTCAGCTGCTGACTCTGTGGAGATCAAACACACTTGGCCCACGGTTCTCCACTTACTCATGCGATTAATGACTGTAACTGGCAACTGATGAGGCCGACAAAGGCACAGCAGGGGACAGAAATAAAGAGATCCTTTACATATCCAAAAGAATCCAGACACCTGCTTGGTCAACATTTCTTCTAAAAGCAAAGCTATTAACATAGTTGTCTCTCCCCCCCCCCCCCTTTAATTCAGAAACAGCCCATAACTTCTAGGTGGGATTTGGAACTGTGCTGCTGGACTTTGATTCCATTTATTGACAAATCGTCATAGCATATAATTAAATACCTCATACATTTTCATCACTCATCGTCCAAGATTTGCTCAACAGAGTTTTACATTTACAGCATTTGGCAGATGCTCTTTTCCAGAACGCTGTATATGGGTGCTTTATAGGCTAAAAAAATGTTCCTCACACTAGTAAACCTAGACTTGCAGGAAGAGCCAGCTAAGATTCTACTAGGAGATAAAGTTAATACTCCACCAGGACCCTTTCAAGACATGGAAGAATTTTTTTTTTTTTAACTTATGTTTTGTAGTTGCTAGTCTAAGTGCTCAGTGAAAGAGGTAGGTTTGTTAGTTGTCAGGTTTGTAGGTTTGTTAGAGAGTCTGCAGTTCTAATAGTCAGGTGAAGTTCATTCCACCACTTTGGTGCCTAAACTGAGAAGAGCTGTGGTGCAAGTCAAGCTGGCCTGTGGTTTCTCCTCAAAGATGTCAGTGTGGCCCATGATCTGATCAGTGCTGATAGGTAAAGTGGAGCTGGACCTTTTTTGTCTTTGTAGGTAAAGCAAGCAGCCTCAGGAAGTCAGTGGAGGGTTGGCATTGGCGAAGTGGTATGTGAGAATTTTGGTGTTTTGATGACCAGATGTGCTGCTGGATTCTGAATCAGCTGTAAAGGTCTGATGCAATAGACCAATCATGAGATGATAATGGACTTTGAGAATCTGAATAGCTGGTGAGAAACAGACAAATTCTTCTGATGTTATAGAGAAGGAATCTGCAAGTTCAAGAGAGGTTATTAATGTGAGATGACAATGACGGACCCTTATCTAAGGTGATACAAAAATTGCATGCTTCTGTTGTGATGAGCAGTTCTAAAAGTGATCAAGTCTTGGGGGTGCATCCCCTGAGATGTGCCGGATCTCTGCTTTGCTGGGATTTAGCTTTGGGTGATGTGCTGTCATAAAGGGGGAAATGTCATTCAGATATGCAGAGATCACTGCTGAGATCTGAGAGTCACCAGGGGAAGAGGAAGTAAAGGGAAAAGATGAGAGGGCCCAAAATTGAGCCCTGAAGAGCACCAGTGGTAAGACATGGTTTGGCGCAGATATTGATTTTTAATCTTCTTGACTTTATAACTGTGACCCTCAAGGTAGGATGCAGTCCATTGCTGCGCAGAGCCAATGGTTCAGAGTGTGTTGAGTGAAGCCGGGATGATCAAAAGCTCCAGAAAAATCTAGAAGATCTCAGTTACTTCACCTCAACCCAAGTGTTTATCACCTCAGAAGTGTTTCATTATGTCAGTAACTCCAACTCATCCCAAAAACTTCTTTAAATAGAGCTTCAGTCCCCCAGTTCACCCTAGAAAGTTTCAGTTTTGTCTCATTGATTCCAGCTCATGCTAAAAGTGTTGCTCCACCAAAAAGAAAAAATAGAGACAATCTGGACAACTACATTAATGAGGATTGTTCTCATTAATGAGTATAGTGGGAATGTGGCTGAAAAAAAACATACAGCATACTTGGAGAGACTGCGCAAGAGCTTGTGCTTACCTGCTGACATGCACAGCAAAAAGAAGAAACATTTTCATGTAGTACAAACATAAAGACAATGACATTGCCCCACATGTAACCCCCTCCTCCTCTGCTCCTGCTATTAACCTCCCGGATGTGTGAGAAATAGAGGGATGTGGCCATGCGTTTATGTCTCCTCTCTCTCCCACGGTGTCTCACTTTCTTGCTCCGGCTGGTCACATGAGAGAGACGAGCAGGCTGTGACTCAGCGGCTGATCACGTTAACTGCAGACAGTGAATAAAGCAGCTTCTGCCCAGCCCCTCTACCTGACGCCTTTGGGCTGTTTGTACATCAATTTGTCAACTTTATTTGGACCGTCTCCAGTACGTATCACCCATTTACTCAATTCGCGATTAGTATGATTTGCATGACGTCTGTCTGGCTGTTACCCTCCAGTTCTTCCAATTTTTTTCCAGTTCAAGGTGTAATTGCCCTGACTGGAATGAGTGCTTTGTTGTCAAAAGCATAAAAAAGAACAGTTTTAAGTGTTTGTAGTTACGCATATTTAGAGACAACAAGCAAGTACAAGTTACTGCAATGTTACTGAATTATTAGCTAATGGTGGAATTAAGAGCAATGACAATAAGGGTTTTGTAGTAGCTGTGATAATCATAATCTCTCTGACTCATTTTTGTGTCCCCCAACCTTCCGTTGCTACACTCCTGCTCTATGCCCCCCCTCCCACCCCTCCCAAAACACCCTGTTCCTGTGTGAGAGAGGCCGTCTCGTCTCCTCCCCACGGCTCTATACACTCTGTCTCTGATAACATCAGGTTGTGCGAGATGAACTCTCATGAGGGTGCACTTAAACTCACCCTGTTCACCGCACGCTCACGGGCCGTGCCGTTTTCAGGCTGCCCTATCTCTTGTCAGGCAAGCTGCAGTGTGTCACCCTGCTGATAGCACAGTCTTCATTGTCCTCCCAACACATCGCATGTCCTGAACAACTCCATTGTGCTTTCACACCACAAGGCGCAGTTTTTCAGTCCTGCCAGCCTTGTTGCTAAGCAGTTTGCTGGTGTGGGTGAGGAAACTATAACCGCTTGTTTATCAGCAGACAGAGAGAGAGAGGATTTGAGGATAGGGGAGCAGGGAGCAGATAAAAAATGTTCTCATAAAAGAAAAAGACAATTCTTGAAGCTCATGTTCCCACCCTGTTATTAAATGACACCCAGCTAAATTTCCTGCCATAGCTTATTACCATGGTATGTTGGGAATTTAAAGTCTGCTCAATGTAATCCAGGTCTTAGTTGGGTGATCATACTCACAGTAGGGCTGTGATAGTTTTGCAGTTCACTTAACACCAATGATGAAAAAAAATTCAGATCAATAATTTGTTTTTCAGTGCAATAGTTTATAGTCTTTAGTTTCATATTACATTAAAACGATTTCTGCAGAATATAATGTCTGGCATGATATATTTCACCATTTATTTATATTGTTGGCATGTTAGTTACTTAAAGAAAATCACTCATCTAAGGTTAGGATGTAACAGAAAACAAGTATTAGAAATATGCATTCAGAATACAGAGACATGTATGAAATACTTAATCCAGTTACAATTCAAGGTGAATCCTTTTGGAATACTAACCCATACCATTTAAAATATACAATCGTTAAATAACTGTTGGCACAGGGTGGAAAGCAAACCAATAGACTCTACAGAAGAACTCAACAAGCGACTGAAGTTCCTGCTAAAGCCTGAGTATTCTGATAAATATTTGCAGTCTGCTCAGTAGTAAGCGTGATCACAAGTGATGAGCGGATTTAACTAATATAGATATAGCTTTTATGCAGGTCTTATAGTGCATTTACCAAAGTGCCCCACTTTCACTGGAGAATTGCAAGTCTCTCATATAATACTTATGTCAGATTAACCCTACAAGAAGGCTAGAGGGACATTCAAACTTTGAGTGATGACACTGGCAAAAGTTCAACTAAATGAATACTATTTAATTAATTAATCAGATTAGAAGTTGCAGCACTAAATCTCAGTCCTGCTCTCCTAGGAGTTTTTCAGTGGACTGGGCAGCTGCTGTGGTCTGAAACCATAAAGTGAGACAGAGCCGTCTGACCCCTGTATGTCCATCCCCTACTGGCTCGAATGTTGGAAACTCAGCTGTGTACATACTGCTCTGTGTGTCTTGTTAAGCCCAGTGCTTCCTGGCACAGGCTATGAATATGTTTAGTGTGACTATGAATGGTGCAGTGTGGTGTGTAGACATTAAGTCTGAAAATGTCTGCATAAAGGTCAGTTTTGAATAATAGTGTTGAACTATATGTGGACATATACAACAGCATTACTTGCCATGCTTCAGGACTGAGCTTCATGCATTTTTTTTATTGCATGTTTGCAGAGTTGGGAGCCAAAGGTCTGTTCCAGGTGTATCAGCAGGCATGGTGGTCCGTGTTGCTTTTCCTGCACAGGAATGCTGTTATTCCTGGAATGAAACATCAGAGGTGGCACCGGGACGTCAGTCTGTTCCTGGATGAAAGCCAGTTTTAGAGAGATGGGGAAAGGTGCAGGATCAGGGCACTTAAAGCTTGCAGGCACTATGATGGGTGGCCTGCGTTTGGTGGGGTGTTCGGGATGTTACTAGAGCTGGGCGATATGGCCTAAAAATAAAATCTACGATTTTTTCACAATAAATCCGCTCCCCTCCTCAAATGGTTGAAAACAAGTTTTAACTTTTTTTTTTAACTTTTTTTTTTTTTTTTTTTTTTTTTACACTTGAAGTGCAATTTGACACTTACTTCGGGTCTGAAACTTGAATCCTGGCTTTTCCACAGTATGTATGGGCACCACATATTTTGCAGTATTTATCACAATAGCATCTGTTATCGCCTTCCACCATGCCCCATTGTTATCATATTGTACTAGGGCATTAACAGAAAAGTCAACTTGTCGATTTCATAAGCACAAGTCGACTAGTTGTGGGGTTTTTTTTGTGCGTGCGTGTGTACAAAAGATGGACAGTTCTGATGTGTCTGTGCAGGTTTGTAGTGGAACCTTCTCTTACTGTTATTTTCATTTTACAGTGAAGGCACTCAGCATCTTTAAACTGCAGCCAGATGCTGCCACGTGTCAGTCATATTTACATGTTTTTGCGACGGACTCGCACTCTCCTCCTCACCGTTGATTACTGTCTCACTCACTGACCGAAGGGATGGACAAAAGTGAGCTGAGCAGCAAAAGGGGGGGAAAAAAAAGTAGAGCCAGCTCTCACTCGATGGGAGTGTATGGTCCTTAAATCCTAGGATAGCTACTGGAATGGTACAAGAGAGTTAGTACACACAGTTTTACACAGAATATGGATCTGTCGTTCCTGGCAAATGACATACTTTGCACACTTTTTCTCATCTGTTAGTTGCACTAAAACTAAGTCAATATTGCTTTGTCACACCAATGCTACTACACAGTGTTAATGACATCACCCACTGCCCTGAGGTGGCCTGGCTTCTACCCTTAGGTGGTCCTCTTCATCTTCTCTTTTTCTGAGCTTGTTTATAAGCCTTAGCCTTAGTCATACGTGTGAAGCATTTATTTTTTCTTTCTGTTTCCATTTTTGTGTACATCTTCAAAGAGCTACTGCAATCTCCATAAAGAGATGAAAAAGATGGTCTTTTCTGCCTTCTCGCTTTCAGTCCTGTTTATCAGAAATCTTCACCATTGTCTGCTGCGCTCGTGTGACCCCTGCAACCGGCTTATGTGGCTGATTCATGTTTGAAGGTTGAAGTCTAGGATAAGAGGCATGTAAGCAGGCGGCGCCGGTTCAGTGGACTCGAGTGCCCGAAACTCCGAGTGCCCGAAAACTCTGTCTTTAAAGCTGTAATTACAGCACAGAGAGACTCGAGTGCCTGCTGCCGTCATGCTGTGTCGTCTGAGGACACTGGACGCCTGCCTCGATTCGGCAGGTTTCCTGTGTCTACTGTAGCTCTAGGATATGCAGCAGTCAGACTGCTAGATGCTTCAATGTTGCTTAAAGAGCTGCGTCTGTATCTCACTATAGTGTGACTTAAGTGACTGCACTGAACCGTGTACACATGAATAGGCCAAAGTACTGCTCTGAAAGAGGAACAGAACGATGTCTTTGCATAGGGAAAGGGGAAGGACTACTGTTCCTATTCTTTGTCATTTCGTTCCTAGTGCATTGCATTTCACTGATTGAAAATACAGGTGCAGTAGACATGCATGCAATTACCAATTACAACCTGTATGTTAGTGATTGTCCAAGCTGTGTGTGCAGCTAAACACCTGTGTAACCTTAAATCAGCTGAGCTCACTAATTAGGTAGCAGTGACAAATGTTTGCACCTACATGTCTTCATTTATGTGTAAATGTCCTTTAAATATGTGTGGAAAATATGTTTAGTTCATGCCATCAGCTCTTCTATACAGTAGTGCGTTGACACTGGTTAGCTCAGGTTTTGACTGTCGTGGTGTGTGGTGAGTTTCCTGCTCTTACTAACTCCCCCTTCATCCTGTTCCCCCTCTATTTTTACACTCAAACACATCTTTTAATCATTTAATACTGTCCAGGGCTGGAGAAGAAAGGGATATAGCTTCCTGTAGAGAGGGGAGAGGAGTGAGTGAGCGACCGA
This sequence comes from Brachypetersius gabonensis, assembly GCA_037577145.1. NCBI lineage: Eukaryota > Metazoa > Chordata > Actinopteri > Characiformes > Alestidae > Brachypetersius > Brachypetersius gabonensis. The sequence continues at coordinate 7,869,571 of JBBJLR010000111.1, forward strand.
GTGAGTGAGTGGGTTAATGAAACGGATGTGGGCATCTGGCAGGTTCTCTGAGCGCGCCGGCTCTGGTAGTTACTCATGCTGTCACGCCGCTTCCGTCTCGGTACATGTGAGCGTCCAGCCGGTCGTGTGGAAGGGAAATGGAGACGGACTGACCTTGGAGGGGGTCGGAGGGGCCTCTGACTTCGTGTGTGGAAGAGAGTGGGTTTTTAATGTTGCAGTTTTGGCAGCTGTAAATTCTCACTATAAAAATTCAATGTAATAAAAAAATCAAACAATTTGATGCAATTATTTTTAGACTGCACTAGGACTGGGGAAATTGAGAACCATGTATTATTAAGTACATAAGTAAAATGTAAAGTGACCATTTTGTCATACGTGAACACACCACAGCACACAGTGTGAAGAGCAGGGAATTCTTTCTCTGCGTTCAACCCATTCACCAAGTGAAGCAGCCACAGTGTGTAGGGACAGTACCTACCTCAAACGTGCCACTGGCAGTCTTGGGATTCGAACCCACAACTTTCTAATCGCAGGGCAAACTCCCTAACCACTAGGCCACCAGCTACCCAATAAGTATGTATTAACCGGTGCTGGTCCTTACTGATCAGTATTGAAAATTTGATAAGCTCCTGCACAAATGTTTTTTCTTCAACGGTAATACATTCCAACGTAGCATTTTTAAGTGGCTGATGCTAGACTGGATTAGTGGGAGGGATGCATTACATCACCACCAGACAATTGTTGCTACAGGAAGCAATTTAGTCTATATTTTTCCTAAAAGGTAGTAATAAAGCAAATATCACATATTTTCTTTAGATGCTCATTTTTTGCACTGTAATGGAGAGTAATAGCAATAAGAATGTAAGAAATATTGCAAGAAATATTTACACAGTAGTAGATTATAGAAATAATACACCGAGATTTGAAATGCTTGCACTGTGCTACTTTATGGCTGCTCTGTGATGCCTGTATTTGCTTTATGCTTTTTTTGACTGCTGTATACAGGCCTGTGCTGCCTTATGGCTTCCTTGTAACTGCCATGTGCTTACCTCATGCTGGCCTATGGCAGAGTGTCTCTCTTGTCTTAACTATTGCAGCTGATCAGGAAAAAAAACAAAATTCATTCTTTTATTATTTCCTGAATACATGTGTTGTTACATGTGTTTTGACTTCAGCACAAAGTCTTTGTCTGGCCATTATCACCTTTATTTTGTCTGCATTCGTCACAGTGAGGCGACAATGAGAGCAATGGACTTTTTTTTTTTTTGTTCCCTGAACTGGTTACACAAGCTGCTAAACATGCACTGTCCGTGTTTGATGAGCTAAATATAATCCTTTATTCACTGTAATGACCTTGATGTCATCTGTTATCTCTGAAGGATGCTGTGTAAAGTTTGCGTTGCCAGCTCTCCAGTAAATCAGACTTAATGGCGTCATTTGTGTTCATTGCTAGTTCCGTGTCATTTTCCTCCTTCAAATTCAATTCTGAAGAAATGATTTTCACTATGCTTATGCAGAAAAAAGGAAATAAGTGTAACTAAACTTCTTCTCTTTTACATTCGCACGAAACATTATTTTCCCTTTGCTGATTAGTTAGAATACAATAGAGTGCTTTGTTTGCAGGTTCTTCGTTTTCTCAACAATGTCTTGCGGAAATACATTAGGACTACACATGGGTTACACATTGGAAGCATATGCATTATTTAATTAATGATCTGACATGGTTAAATATTAAAGGCTTGCATTGTTTTGGCCAAAAAAAAAAAAAAAGTTTTGCATCAAAACACCCTTTGAAAAGCACTCTTGGTTGGAGGGATCAAATGCATTTGCAGCCCTTTGCAGAAGGGCTGAAGGATGGTATTGCCATAATAATTAACAGTGTTTTGTGCTGCCCTTATCCATCTGCAGTGCATGCTTTTCCAGTACACACCCCAATAGACTGTGTGCGTGTGTAAAATGTGATGGGGCCCCTCTTAACCCCTCTGAGAGTGCGTATCCGGTGTTACAGATCCAGATTAATCAGACAGGAGGATTTATGAGGCCATCCAATCAGCTTTATCTCCATTCCCCCACTGCTCCATGCTCTTTTAGCTGCCTGTTTGTTTCAGGGCGTTCCTTTCTGCAGAGATAGGAGCTTGGTGACAGAAAGAAAGAATGAAAGAAAAGGAGGGCAGGGGCTACTAGTGCTTTTGGTCTGAGCCCCGGATAACACAGCGCCTTGGTTCTCGGGATGTGGGATAACGGCATGTTTTGTGCTTTAGAAGCATGTTGGAATGTCTTGTGGGAGTTTCGGTACCTTACAACTCTCCTTATGATAATGGAAGATACTGAATTAACACTTCTTTCGGCTTTGTGTGAATAACACCCGGCACGCTGTTATGTAATTTGTTCTCAAAACCCTGTATTGCAGAGGATAGCAATACACACTACTGAGCCTCTAAGACATCTCTGATCATCTTGAACATCAGATTCCAGATTATGGGTGCAAAAATAAACAAATAAAATCCGTAAAATTTGATTTTTTATAATCAATGAATTTCAGTGTGTCATTGAGTTGCCATTTTACACATGGCAGAGCTGTCCAGGGTTTCTCCACATCCCATATACTAACAGTTAAGATCATGCAGTACAGAACTGCACTCTGTCTCTTATTTTCACTTTCTTTTAAAATCGTTTTACTTTCACTTAATCCTGTGGGTCGCTGTTTCTCCTTCATATTGGTGTAGTTCTGCAAGGACTGTTGAAGAAGATTCTGTACTGAAAAGTGTTTCTCTGCTTGATTGGGCATTTGTATGTGTAGGTTTTTGCGCATTTTCAGGATGAAAATGTCTAGATTTTGTAAAAAGATTCTATAGCATCTATTTGTTTAAAAACACCATGGTTTATTGTTTAAATCTGAAAGGACAAAAACATTTCTTTTCTTTAGGTTCTTTAGAGTTACGATTCTATATAATGAAAATGAACCAAAACACAGTGTGTGTGTGTGTGTGTGCATGCGTCTGTGTGTGTGTATGTCCAATGCATAGCATGAGTTGGCAGGTGTGTATATGACTCAGGTTTACAGGAAAGTGTAAAGCAGTAGCTGCAGGGAATAGCTTGACTGTTCAGACCCACCCAGCCTGCTCTGGACTGCTCTGTTCTTGTTGTTCACCCGCACACAAGCATCTACAGGCTTAAAGTACAAATGCTGTGGAGGCCTGAGGCTAATGTAGCTAACAAGCAATGGAAGCTTATGGCCACCATTTAACAAAGCAAAAACTGCAGGGTTAAATAATCACTTTTCTCTCAAGCTGCCTCTAAACCACTGTAAGACAAAAGCACAAATAGGCTTAAAGATGGCTATGCAAACATTTTTGTCCATACAGTACAATGTCAGAAACCACATAAGATGGTCTGCTTGGGTTTATTTAGCAGCATGATGTGGTTTCAGGTGAGTGTGTGACTATGTGTGGTCAGTGCTGATTGGTGAGGTATGAGCTCCATTACTCAACAGCAAACATCCTGGCTACTTACCTGTAAATGAGGTAAAGGGTACTTTACTGTACTGTACTTTCAGTTGCGAAGCTGTTGCTTTAAGGCAGGAACAAAAAGCTGTTAGACTAGTCAGAAACCCTTTTTTGTGTCCATGTTGATGCACAATGCATCCCCACCCACGGCTACGGAAACACAGGGGCCCCAGGGCTCTGCAGAATGCATACTATTGCGCGCGCGTGCGTGCGTGTGTGTGTGAGTACGCTGAAGGTGTATGTGCATAGAACCGACTTTACATGCACATTTCTGGAGTAATTTTCCTGATTTGTGTCCTGATGAATGATCACATATATATATATATATATATATATATATATATGCTTTAATAAGTTTTTTTTGCTTGGTTTTGCAATACAGGTGTGTGAAGAATTCTGCCAAGAATGTCGTCAAAGATGCAAAGTTCAAATAACATAGCACAGGCACGGAGAATCGTCCAGCAGCTACGAATAGAGGCCAACATTGAAAGAATAAAGGTAGAGTTCTTGGATCCTTCCCACTGACTATGAATGGCATTAAATACACTATTGCAATAAATTCTTTTAGGTTAGGTTGTAAAAAGTATAGTTACCTGTTTAGGGGAGCCCACCAAAGATGTCTCCTTTTGTGCAAACTTTCTGTCCATTAGTTTTCACAGTCATGTCAAAACCAAGAATGATGTGAACTGAGGATAATAGTTCAAATATGTGTGTTATTTATAACAGTTGAAAGGAAATACATTGCTGTTGCAAAGGCCATTATTGTGACAGTGATTTACAAACCATTTATTTTTATTATTAGGTATACATTTTACATGGTAATGCTTGTTAGTAACTGTTGCATCTCTCTGTCTCTCTCTCACTCTCTCTCTCGCTCTCTCTGTCTCTCTGTTTTTCTCTCTGTCTCTGTCTATAGGTTTCTAAAGCCTCTGCGGACCTCATGCATTACTGTGGTGATAATGCTAAGTATGATCCACTCCTGATGGGGATTCCAGCCTCAGAAAACCCTTTTAAGGATAAGAAGCCCTGCACTATATTGTAGTGGCACGCCCCCAAACATGTGCTCTTTAATGCCTCCTTTTTTTTTATAGAGAGAATATTTTACCTTAATGCATTCATACACTAGTCGCCTTAAAAAAGTCAGCTAACCCCTTCCCCCATATTCACTGTCCCTTTATATTCTTCTGAATCAGAACTGCTAAAATGAGACCAAAAAGCTCAGAGTAAACTCCTCCCACACACACTCAGCACTGGAGAGCTCTTTGCAGTGATTGTATTATCTGATGTGGTTTATCTGCCTCATCTGCAAGTAAAGGCTGAGGCCTTATTTGGGAAGATCCCAGACAGGTGCTCCTCTCATCAAGTGAGTGAGTGACTCCCTTTGATCATCATGCTCTCCTAATGTCTTTTAAACTCCGCTCTGATTGGTGGCTGTGGGGAAGCTCAGCAGTAGCGCTTTGACTCTGAGCAATGACACTATTAACTGAGTCTTTAGATTCAGTCAGTCACGTCGAGGGGTTGGAGAGTGTAAATCTTGAACGTCTCCTGACTCCTGTAGCACCCTGCCTGTATGATAAAGACGGAATACCACATGCATTATATTAAAAGCACAATAGTGAATCAGTAATAAGACATTGGTGAAGATCGGCTAACCTTTTTTGTTGAATTACATTTGGCAAATCACCCACAGAATCTGAAATAATTCAGTATTCTCACGATCAAGTAAAAAATGATTTGACGACTTGTCATTGCAGTTAATATACTTGCTGACCGTGAATGTGCTGCATTGGGTTAAGTTGATTGTAACCCTTGGCATGCAAACGACTGTATTAGTTGACATAAATAATAGAATACAGCTGCTATTGTGCATCTGTCCAGTGCACAGCCGTGTATTGCTACCACCTAACAAATGCTACACTGTGCATCCCTGTGTAAGGCATGAAACAATCATCTTTTACGCTCAAGCGTAAACACGCACTATATGCAAGATAGGGAGCCGTTTGGTATGCAGCCAGAGATTCTGAATGGCCCTGTTGCTCAGTGAAAAGGAAGCAGGTGTCGTTAAGTTGCGTCACTCTGACGTACTCCGTCCTCATCAGCACCAGCGCTCCCTCCTTAACTCACTGTGTCTGAACAATGGAGGGCTTTGCTTGGGTCAGCCATAGGTCACCTCCTCTGTCAGAGCACTAAACCAGCCATGCCCTTTCTTTCTCCCTCTTCTTTAGCAAGCTACGTTATTCTAGCTGTGAATTGGAGAGGATGCCAAACGCTGTGCATCAGTTATTCCGCTCTCTTCCACACCAGGGTGGGGTTTGATTTCATTATTTTTTCCACCATTATTTGATTGAATCACTTTGGTACGACTCAGAATTATTTTTCAAAAGGTATGCTCAGAGATCGGTGCGACCACTGTAAGTAGTGGAACACAAACAAACCGTGCGCCAAACTTTATTGTTTAAGGGATGCAACAATACGTTAATGATATTCAGTTCTGACGTGAGATTTAAGTTTTCGATTTTCAAATATCTTGATTATACAGAATCATACTACACAGACTTTTTTTTTTTTAAAAGCAAAACTGAAAAGTTGCGTGTCACTGCAAACAGTGATCTTGCTAGGTTAAAACAATAGGCTAAAATAATGGAAAAAAAATCTGATAAAATGCACCACGTTGCCCAGTATTTAGCTTTGACAGTGTATTCCATGAAAGACAGCAAATAAGAGCTGATCAGTTTAAATGTTCATGCTATGTTTAAAACGTTCGTGTTTTCAGCTGTTCAGTGCTGTACTGAACTCAGTGGAATTTTTAAACAGAATGAGCCTGTACTTTATTTAATATAGTTGTTATTAATTCTAAAATTTCAGCAACTTAATTGCTATTTTAAGGTTGGTTTTTTTTACAATAGACCTTTATTAAGAATATGAGAAAACAAATTGCTCTCCTCTGCTGTTTTGCAGTGTCTTTCCCTATCAGCAACACTAACTGGACTTACCTGGATTATATTTCATAAGCCTTGCCAAAAACCTTTTTGATAGACAGAAAAGTATGACCCAGATTCCCCTGCCTGCCTCGTTATTGCCTTTGCCTTAGAGAATAAACCTTGGACTTGTTGTTGCCCTGTTTAAGGTAGATACAGTAGCAATATATTTCATTGCAGACCATGGTACAAGTGAGATATAAACGTATGTAACCCTTTAATGATTATATGCCTTATTTTCATGTGAAAAATGCTTTTGATTGTTTTTTTTTGATGAAATAGTATGTTCTTCTGAATGATTAACAATCTGTAACTTGTTCGTGCCATCCATCGTGTCAGATCTGACCAGCAATAGTAAATCCTGTGGGGTTACTGCGAGTACATCTGTGCAGCACCTCTTCTAATTCCAAGCAGATGAGTGACTTACCACACGATAGCATTTCTCTGAATTATTGTGGTGACTGTTATCGTGAATTTTGACATTCCATGTTTACAACTGCTGTTTTTTTTTTTCCTTCTTACACTCTTCATAATGCCAAGCTGTTTTTATGTGCCTGCGTGTGTGTATGTGAGTGGATTTTTGTATTACTTTTTTTTTTTTCTTCTTTTTTTTTTAAGAGCATTTGATAGGGTTGCACCAATCATTAAATTTTATGGGTGTGTGTGAATCTGATTTTCTTTTTCTTTTTTTTTTTTGCCAGTATTGGCCAATATTTTTTGGTTTTGTTTTCCTTGGTTTGTTTTTACCTTATTTTTTTTAAGTCTGGAGTTCAACAAAGATGACATTGTTCATTTGCTTTTTTAACAATGCATTTTTTAAAAATATACATGACAGTGGTTGGCCTAAAATATGCCTAAAATAAGTGCACAGTACTGAAATGCAGCACATGTAACTTGACCCTCATTTATGTCCTGAAATAGTCACGCAGATTAGAGAAAGTAAAAACTACATTTTTTAAAATCGGGATTGTGAAAAAACATTGGCTGGTTCTGATCATTCACCCCTACTTAACGTGTTTGTTCACTGACCAGCCAAACCAGCAAAGGCCTTATATCCAGTATTTCTGCTTTGACTTTACTAAGCGCCTGGTCTTACACATTATTAAACACTCAAGGGTTTGTCTACTGTGAATTAGCAGCCTGCAGTCCAGCTCACTGTGTATGGCCACCTTCGTCTCTGCCGGTGCTGCGGTCTTAAACTGACCACGCCTCAGGACGGCCGTATCGAAGCCGCCGGCACACGCCAAGCATTACCCAACGCGATGCCAGTCGATCTAGCGGTCATTAATTTTGTTACTGAACAATCACTCATCGTGCATTTTTAAATTTCACGGGTTAATAATAAGATGAAAGCTTTTAATAAATCTGGATTGCAATCACAAATGTATTTATGACACTGAAGACAGTATGTTGTGGATATATAATCAAATTGGAGTATTTTAATCACCTAACAGCCTTGCTTTACATGATGTCTACTGAGAAATGTTTCTAAAGTGACATTTTGTAGTGTTTTCCCTCAGATGATTGATCCCTTCTGTTTGTGTAGCCTGTTAGCTAGGCAGCATGTTTTTCTTCTATAATTGTGGCCGTTCCTGAAGGTGATTTTTGTATTGGCCTTGTGATGACTCGCTTAAGCTTACACAAGTCTTTTTGTCCCTCTGTATTATCTCAAGTTCTCTTTATTTTCCTTGCCTTTAAAAAACTATTGTTTTAATATGAAGTGCACTCATTCTTACCATTTTTTGTGGATTACTCCTAGACACTTTTACCTGTGGAAAAAAAAAACATCAGGCAAATTCTGATGTTGCAAATGTCTTTGTTTTCCAGCTAAAGTTAAATATAATTTAATCTTAATACCCCTGTCTTGTCTTGATTTATTGACATTTTCTTAGAATAGAAATTAGTTTATAAGGGAAACCGGCTCAGAAATGTTGCATCAGTAAAAAGTAATTTACAATGGCTTTATATAGTAGTGATGGGAACCAGACGTCTGATGCATTTTATGCCCATTACAGAGAGCTTTTAAAGGGTTATGGAATGATCGTAAATATGCTGCCTCATGCATGATGTGTTGTTTTATGGTAGATAAGTGTTTCAGGTTTTAACCTGAAACATTACATTCATTCTTAGAACGAAGGTATTTTTATTTTAAGGAAAAAATGTTACCAAATGTAACACTGTTTAATCATTATCAGCATTACATATAAAATGACATAAATTAACTGATGGTTTTAGATGGTAAAAAACACCACTCTTCTATGCCAGCAGCTTCACTCCTGATTCAGTTTCTAATGGGATGAAACAGGGCTCACACATGCACACATTATGCTCTTAACATCACTGTTTTAATTGTAAAATAATGTGTTGTGTAGTTTAACCTTTCCAAAGTATAATACATTATTTATATGTATTGTTATTACTTTTTCTCCAAACATTTTCTTGTTTGGAATTTTGAATCAAGTGTGGTCAATAGTGTATAAAACAACAGTGACCTCCACATTTTAAACTGATACAATAACCGGGGACAAAATGATGCAGCCTCTTATGTTTTCCCATGTCTGTAGGTTAACTTTTGGTTTTAGATAGTGAATGAATTGACTACGTTTACTTTATAGGCATTTGGAGCCCTGGTTTCTCCCCTGTAAGGAGATCCAAGTCAATAAGTATCGCTGCAGTGACCCATTTCACATCAAACCAGCCTGATTAATCACTCATCTCAATGAATTATTATAAAAATTTGAAAAAAGCAGTGGAATTCCACTTTAACGCATACACTGTATGGACAAAGGCATAGTGACACACCTTTTAATGATTGTGTTTAAATACCCATTGCCACAGGTGTATTAAAATCAAGCATACGAAGATATTTTGGACAACACTATGCTTCCAAGTTTGTGGGCACAGTTTGGAGAAGAGCCTTTTCCATTCCAGCATGACTGTGACCCAGTGCACAAAGTGAGCTCCATTAAGACACAGATGAGTTCATCATGGGAGAACTTGACTGGCCCACACAGAGCCCTGACCTCAACCCCATGCAACACCTTTGGGATGATCTGTACCAGAGATTTTGAGCCAGGCCTTCTTGTTGAACATCAGTGTCTGACCTTATAAATGCTCTATAACTGCCAAGGGGACCAACTCCATATTAATTTCCGTGTATTTGAACGCAATGTCACTGAAGTTCCTGTTCGTGTTTTGTCCATATAGTGTAGGTCATAGCAAAACATATTGCATTTACAGTTCAGTGTTCATAAGTTCACTGTAAAATATCCATTCGTATAATATTTGCAGCTGTCAAATGGCCATTAACTCCTGCTGTAATTAATTGGCCCGGGGCATTATTGAGTGGTCTGTGTGTGTGCAGTATAGGTGTTCATACAGCGCTGACAGCATTGCTGGATGTGCAAAACACTTCTCACACACACACTCACTAAAAGAGCAATCACCAGGTGTTCAAGCCATTTGAGCCTTACTGGGTCAGGTAAATATTTCCACATGCACTAGATTCTCAGAGATGGGTTTTGTTTATGCCTCCAGGTCAGCTCAGCTCAGCTCTTATGCAATGCTCAGACTTGCTCTTACTACCGCAATCAGGTCAGGCCATATTTGTTGGCCCACATTGATGTAATCAGCACTGGCTCAGGCCAGTGATTGATGGGCAAGGCTTTGTGGTCTCGCTCCCTTTGCTGATCACGTTACTCGTCTGCTTGGAGGGAAAAGCTCAGGCATAACCCCCCCAACCCCCTCCCCCCCCCCCCCAAGAAATCTGGTAAGCAGGTTCCATTCGATATCCCACCTATTTTTCTCTATTTTGCCCTGCTTGATGTGTTGTGAGGTGTAGGCGGTTCGCAGGAAGGCCTTTTGTCGGTCCGCAGGCATAAGTGGCTGTTAATGGAGGGCTGGGCACTTAATGTCTCCCTGAGAACCCAGCTAAGCTTTTTGTCTAGTATTGCCATCCTCCTGGGACAAATAAAACCACACTTCCTCTCTGGAAAGCAGGGAACTATGAGCTTCGCTGCTCATCAGAAGTTTAGTGTCACCTTGCCTTCTTTTAAAATTGGAACATTTTCACTGTTGCATTTAAATGAAATATTAGAAAACACTTACAGAGCTTTTGTTAATGTAGAACAGCTATTTGCATCTGTATTGGATGCATTTCCCATTCATGTGTTTTTTCTGGAATAATGTTTGACGCTTTACCCTTCTGAAAAGCACACATTAAAAAAAACATGGCCCTAAAAGTGGTTTAAACACCTGAAGCATATGCTGTGTGAGCTTTGGTGTTCGTATTGTTGTAACACTGACACAAGTTTTAAGCAACCCTGATTAATCTTTAATGTATTATGGAAACCGACTTGAATCTTCGAATTTTGAATATTCAAAATACAATCTCTGCTTTATTATACAAATGGCCACTTAGACATTTCTGACCGTAACTTGCCCTTCGTGGTCTCATGGTTCGACCTGCAGAGTCGTGGTCAGTCCTCCATGAAACAATTACATACCTGAGGCCATGGGAACAGCCGGTGTGACGCTTGCTCTGAAAGTCGCGGTCCACAAACTGTCTGAGTCAGAGGTTCCTAGCTGCTAAATAAGAGAGCGTAAATGCACACGCTCTGGAGCAGAGCTGGGGAAATAAAGCATTGCTCTGTCCAAAACTTAAACCACCCCCTCCTTTTCTCAGGCTTGCATTCCTGCCGTCTGCAGGGCGACAGTAACGGCTGGCCTGGCGCGGGAAACTCCTCGGTGCACACCACGAGGTAGATAATGTAGGCAGTGTTGTGCTCCGGTGCCGACCTGGTACAGAAATACTCCCACTCCCTACTCCCAGAGACACCAAGAATAGATCTCTTCTTTTCACATTGTCCTAAAACCCCACATCAAGTCTAGGGCTTTTTGAGCTTTAGTTGGGCCCAAAGTTTCAGTCTGTATCTGAATATAGCCTGAATATGTGGAGTATGACTCGACCCTGAGCAGCACATTTAACAAAATACTGTCTGAGGCTGAGTATAGTCGAAAGCATGTCTATCTTATGGTCACCCTCGTCTAGAAACCAAATAACACTCCACATTCCTAATGGTAGTGCCAATGACAGTTATCAGGTTGCTGGAATTTTAATAAATCCACATCCTATAGAATAGCCACAGTTAAAGGCCTTTGAACAACACCCCAAAAAATCTGAATCTGAATAGTGCGTTGTTAGTGCATTTTTCTTTCGCCGCCCTCTTGGACATTGGTGCACCTCAGTGGCAACAACATGAGTCCCTCCGGTGTGCCAGAAGTTTTAAAGGTGGGACAAAAACTACTGCAACCACACAATTTAGACCAAAATCCATCAAATGTTTTGTGTGCAGCAGTTTGAACACCACAGTGTGAGTACATGTTTTAAAAACAAGTTATTGCACAGTTTATTTGTATTTATATGCTGAGTTTGAGAAAAGGAATGTCAAATGTAATTATATTGGTGCGTGCCATAACTGTTGCACAGGCCACATTCGATGGTTTTAATTCAGCAAATAAACGGTAATTGTGCATTAAAATCTACAGGAGTGTTCTCCACAGAGGATGTGTACTCATTTCCATGTAGAAAATCAACAAAACGATTTGATCAGGGATGTCCACACTTTTGCATACAGCTGTAGTAGGAGCAAGTGAAACCTCTAAATTGAACCATTTCTACTCCATTAAGCTTCACCTGATCTCCCCTGCATCAAACCCACTGGAAGATCCAGCTCTTCCTGAGCCGAGTTGGAGCTTAGGTTTCACGCAGGGGTCAGTGGTGACACTATAGTCAAGTGCCCTTGGTGTCCCTTTAGAAAGAAATGATTGTTCACTTTTGCTTTTCAGGTCAATTGGCACTGACCTTTAGCATCACTTGTGCTCTTTCTTAAATGGCCACTTGCACTGATTTACAGTGGGGGTCATGGCTGGCTAGAGGATGGAATATATCCATACCAACCATTTCCCTCCCTACTCTGACAGGAATGTCATGTCTATTTGATGGTTATTTTTAGCCGCTCGCTGCAGGCCTGAATGGCCTTGACTCATGCCATCAGCTTTTATTTCAATGCTTTGTGCCCTGTTTTACGCACAGCCAGCAGTCAGCCATACGCGTCCCGCCGATAGCGAGCCTATGGCTCACTCTCCCTCTCAGAGCCGTGGCTATTTTTGGCTCAGTGAGGGCCCTTGTTACCTCCTGTGTTGTGTAAAGACACAAGCCCCTGGAGGCCTGGTCGTCAGGCATAGCGCAGCTGCTGTAGGAACCGGAACAGAGTTCTCCTGTTGTCAGAGTACATGAGTACATCTATTTTTGGTTGGGCTTGGAAACCCAGGGTGTGGGCTGTTTTCTCTGGATTTGGTGTTTGACTGTTGGCAAAACAAAGCCCGGTGAGCACTGGGCTACTCTGTCAACCCCTATCTCCCTACAATGTGCTTATAGTACAAAACATTTTGCTAACGGTGCAGTTTTTATATCAGACAACAGTATTGCAACATGACAAAACATGTTTGCATACACAGAGTAATTGGGACACTTTGTTCCTAACACATTTTGTTCTATATCATGTTGATGTTGGCTAATCCGTTTCTTTGTTGTTTTTTTGAGTGATAATGACAACAGCAAGACAATATTAGCTTTTTGAAAACTTTCACAAAAATAAATAATGCTCACTAGATATCATTACACTGTTAAAGATAATGTCGTGTTCTGTTTGGTTTTAAATGTGCATCGCACAGCAGGCTAGGTGCAGATATTTTATAGGTCATTTGTGCTTTTTAATGTTTGTTTGAATGACCTGCATTATGCACGAGGAACCTGTAATGCATTTCACTCTAATGGCCCTGTTAAGGTTGTAAGAAGTTGTTAACACGTGGTCTTGTAATGCAGCGCTGTGTAACGATATAACGACCTGTTTTAGACCTATTCTAAACTAGGGTAGCCAGGCATGGTGTCTTTTTTAAGGGCAGAATTGACTCAAGGAAAAAAACGCATTCAAGGGGAAAAAAGCCAGCTGAAGGCCAGCTGTATAGCCCCTACATACACAACAGATATCAATTTTATAAATGTTTATTCCAACCAGCATCAGTTGTAACGGCCACAAAACACTGGTTATAGTAAAATGACACTTGATGGAGTTGTTCTACGTTATGGACTTTTGTCACATTGCCATTAAAGGCTTGTGTGTCATTTAGCCTTATGAATGCAACCCTTTGCAAATTCAGATTATACTGCTGCAGTACAAAAATCCGAAAGGAAGCTTAAGTCTGACCTGCAAGTGCACCCATGATGTGCAGCACTATCGCTTCCTCTAATGTTACGTCAGTGTTGCTCTCCCAGCCCTGCGTCATGCACAGCGTGACCAAGGACGGCGTAACCTCAGTTGAGTTACCCTGACCTACAGGATGGTGCTAAGAACTCCACACACTTAGGAAGCACATGAAAGCTGCCCAAAACAATCAGGCTGGAAACATTATCACGCTAATTTATTTTATTCAATTCCTTAAAAGTTGTACAAAAATGTACGTTTCAACATAAATACAAGTCATTAAATTAACACATTTAACACAGACAGTGACAAACACTTACATAAAAAGTTTTATAAAGTTAACACACGCCCCTCCAAAACCAGTAAAGACTCTTCTATTTCCCTTTTAAATAGTTAAAATAATTAAAGTCAATAAAAACAACATAAATTAAATTCCTCTCTAAAATCCCAATGTCTTTTCCAGAACAGTTGCTGAGAACTTCAGCAGTCCATCTGTCAGTCTGCCCATGCTGAGTTGTGCCCAGGCCAGTCCAAACCGGCCTGGTTGGGTACACTCCATTCTTTCAGTTTCACACGGTTCCTCTCCTGCGGACTGAGTGCCAACGAGCACTCACATGATTCAGTTTCCGGTACAGTCCTTTTGTTTCCCGGGTGAAGGCAGGCGCTGTCATTCCCTGGCAGCGTCGCTTACATGCTGCTGAGTCATGCTCCCTGTTCTCGGCCCCTGGTGCTTGCCCCTCCGAGCTGATAGAAAATCCACACTCCTCGTCTTTGGATTTGCATTATATTCCCATGTTCCTTAGGCGCTGTGTTGATTCCTCGGTTCTGTCATCCTCCTTGTGAAGGCGTAAAAGTTATCCGGGGCATTTAGCCGAGGCAGAACGCAAATACAGTGCAGTAGCTTGTGCAATGGGTGGCGTGGCATGTCCCGCTTTGCCTCATCGTTCAGGGAGGTTGATCACTGGCACCCACTGGTCCAAACACCGGCTGTCCTTGCAGAAACGATTCAGCTTGGTGAGAGCTGGGTCTTTGCATGCAGATGACTGTGGTTTCTGCAACAAAAGCATGCAAACACAAGTTAATTTACTATAAATGAGTTGCTAATACATTATGCATGGAGGGTTATTTTTGTCTTGAGCACTACCAGGGGAGCAACACATAACTAGTAAAGTTGGCCCCACAGCAAGCCTGCAAGGGAGTGACGTATCTGCCGCTTGCTAAGCGGTTTTCACAAGATCCCGTTCTAATTTGCAAAAGGTGGTCACTTCACAGAGCTTTTCTACCAGGAAATGCTGTTTGCACAAGTGGCCCCACAGGAAGTGCTGTGAAGTCTGCCAAAGGCTGCCACAGCGGCTCACTAACTGGAGTCAGATCACTGTGTGCGGCTGCCAATTTACTGCAGCTCCAGACTGACTGGAATTCCACATCACAGACAGTCAAGCAGATCAGGGAACTTAACTACTACGGCCCAGCCCTCTTCAAAGGCTGGGCGGCTCACTACGTCTTTTTGGCAGCGCAAAAAGGTATGCAGTGACACAAATTTCCAAAGAAGAATCCACTCAGCAGGCCGGCTGTGACAAACCTACATAACGCACGGGAGTCCACACCCAGCATCTCAGATGTTTAATGGGTGTTGGACCCAGTGAACGAAGCATGTGTGAGATGGCTCAGAGACACCATGCAGAGCCACTCTTTGCATGCCAATGATTAATGTTTGATAGATTCAAGCTCCCCTGTGGCTACTGCAGAATGGATGACTAATGCGACACGTACGGTGACTAATACACAGTGCAGGTCCATAGGCTCTCCTCCAGGTTTCACCCCTTCCAGGATCTCAGCCAGGCGCCTCATGTTGTTCACACGCAAGATATTGATGTCGTTCTCGCAGCAGAAAGCTTGGATCAGGGTGAAATGGATCTGAAGGGCCACGTCTTGGACATCATCCTCGTCTGTGGCCAGCAGACACAAGACCACATTGTCTGGATCTCTGGAGAACAGTGTGGGAACAAAACTGTTAAGGACAGTCAACAAAACGTATGGGAAATAAAGTCTGCATTATCAAATGAATGCATGAGCAAATGCATGTCAAGGACTATAGTAAAATGGTTTGGACACTTACACATTTAGTGACTTTGCAGCCTCATAGACGCCCACAGTGATGCACCCCTGGGGCAGGGCTGCAGTCAGGACCTCTTCCAGAGCCTTGACCACGGAGGCCATCCTGCAGAACAGGACAATTTACAGTTTGTAACAGTTTAAATGAATTAAAAGCATCATGCATTCGTTGTTTGCATGAGTGAAAGAGGTCATTATTTAATAAAAGTGAAGAGGAAGGTGGAGAAACTGTTGATGACTGCTAGACCTACATTTCCGTCATTTTCTAGGTTTCTCCTGGCCGTTAGAGTATCTAATTCGACTTCGAAGCGAGCAGACATTGCTAAAATGCTTTTGAACTATTTCTAGATAAATAAATAAAGAATCTACCTTTCTGAGGCGTTTTCCCCACTGAGTTCCTCCAAAGTCATCCTGCACATCAGGCTGCAGCTCCTCAGACTGACTCAACTCGGCTCGTGCACTCGAAAACTGGACGAGAGGAGGGGCTACACCTACTACTTGATTAGCATAGGAGGTCTCTATTGGGCTAAACCGAGTACTCTATTTGCATACGCGATTCTTATTGGCTCACAGAGAAAACGATTTCAAAGAACTCTAAAGCTCTGCATGTGGCTGCAGTGGGCAATAACCAAACCTGCAAAACCAGAGATCAATTCTATGATCACAAATGTTAAGATGACGTTGATTATCATATCGTAACATAAAATGGGTAAAATATACACTTCACCTTGAATTTAGAATGGCTGGGAACACTACACCAAAATTGCAAAACTATAGATAAAACTGTTTTAGTTAAAAGATTATAATGATTTAGTAAAATTATCACATCGTAGCTTGTAATAAATATGTAGTAAAATACAGACATTACCCTTAATTTAGACGGATAATTAAGATTTCAGTCTAAAATATATCTTTTTGTCAGATATTACTCCACGATAGTGTGACCACTAAAGCCTCTCAATTCACAGATTATGAGACTAGAGCGACTCCGTGTGGCTGATTTAAGGAATTAACTAAAGAGCGATTCGGTTGATCGCGCAGTGAAGAAAAGGTAAATAGTGCAAGTAGTGGTTATTAGTCAGACATTAAATAAAAGCCCATTACATTCGGTACTGTATCTAACCACTGTGGTCCCGAATTACGCAACTCTTTTTTATTTTACAGGCCCACATTACTATCATATTATCCTGTAACAACACACTGTCTTAAAATGAATGTGAGTACCTAATACCTACACCAACCTAATACCTATTTATTTATTTTTTTATACCTAAATGTAATGTACATTATATTTCTCCATATGTTTCTATCCAACGTTCACATTAAAAAAAAAAAACAAACGTATGTTTAGATTCGGTTATACTTCAGATCATTTTTTCACAATGCACTGAAAAAATCGTAAGTTTTAAACATACTTTTCTTTGATTAAATGTTAATTTCATTTAAAATGTTAATTTAAAATGTTCATTCATTAAAATGTTAATGAATACATGTAGTACCTAACAGGCTATGTCTTGTGCTATAAATGTAGTCTGCTACATACATACAAAATGACCATTTACTGGATATACCAAAACGTAAAAAGACCAAGCCATGTATATATATATATATGTGTGTGTGTGTGTGTGTGTGTGTGTGTGTGTGTGTGTGTGTGTGTGTAAAATGTTTGCCCTTACTAAAATGGAGAATTTGTTGCTCCGTTTCAAGGTGTTTCCTGTAAATGTTCCTGACGAGAATCACTCCAGAATCTGTGGTTCCGCACAACGTGGCACGACTGCTTCACCACCAATGGAGCGTGAGAGAGAGAGTGTGTGAGAGAGAAAGAGAGAGAGAGACAGAGAGACAGAGACAGAGAGAGAGAGAGAGAGAGAGAGAGAGAGTACCACACCGCTATTTCCCCTGCACTCTTAATGATGATGGAACCTGTAAGTTATGCTCTTTAGTTCGTTACAGAAGGAGCAGGTTGTCTCTGATTATTTACAGTCTGTTTCAGTTGTTAGTAAATGTAGTAAAAGTAGTAAAAATGGAGTAAAAGTCTTTAGCTGTTTTTCCAGCTGCACACAGCTGTTCTCCCCACTCAGCTGGTGGAAGGTCAGAGAGCACAAATCTGGACTTGAGTTGGCCGTGTCTTATACAGACTGCATTTACCTTTTAATGCTATATATACGACTGCAGAGATGAAGCATTAGTGAGAAAGCCGCAGGTCTGAAATCTGACATTTTTACTCTTTTTACTCGTTAATTCTGTAAATAAGGCTGCAGGGTGGAAGCAGCAGGCAGAAATGTGTGAAATGTGTGTGGTGTACTCCAGCTCTTGTTGTGGGTCTCTTGTTGTGAGTGCTGTCAGAAGGTTTAGGGTTGTCTGTCAGTGTGTTTAGTGTTTGCTGTGATTGAAGGTAATGATGTGGCAGAGTGCACTTTGAGACAGGAAATACAGTGTTTGCCTAACTGTGATTGTGGACTTTTGGCTTTTGCTCCCTAACAGTTCTCCTGACAGCTTCACCTGGTGAAGATTAGAGACTTCTGGTTCTTAAACTGCTGTTTTTGGAGCAGTTTGGACTTTTCTAAGCTTACACACTCAAGAAGGACAATCTCTGCAGCAGGTTTGTGCATTTCCTGCTCTTTTTTTTACTGCGGGGTCCGGGTGATGCATTACACCAGTCTGACATCAACACCATCAGAGCCTAATACTGACAATATAGCAATGATAGTATATTTTATTCACATGGGAACATTGTACTCATTTGAATAAGCCATATTTGTTTCGTTTTACAATGGGTGATTTCTGTAACTGTTTTGAATCTAGTTATAGATCCTGTGAAATGCTCCTTTCCCATGAAGTATTTTGGCTTTGTCCTTTTAATGCGGTTTCTTCATTTAATTAAATGAATACAGTTCATACTTGAAAAATGAACTGGGGATTTGAAACAGAGTGTTTGTTCCCCACATCCAGTAAACACAAGAAGAATCTAAACAAAGCTTTTAGACCTCTGTCTGGTCAATAAACAACCAGCGTTATCAGAAATAACTGATAAGGCATGACTCAGATTTCTGACATGGAGGAATATAGTCTCTCTCATTCTCATCCTAGCGTTGAGTGAGAAGTGAAATACATTTACGCAGAGCGTGGTGCTGCATTTATCATGAAACAGCAGCAGACATGACATTGATAGTAATATTTATACAGGCCTATTTCAGCATCAGATGTCATAGAGATTGCTTTGGTCAGTGTCACCCCAGAAAATGTAACTAATGCTTGTAAAAGCTTTTATAAATGTTTCATAAATTATGTTATAATTTAAAGCTAATGTAGGGTTCTTATAGACGTATGAATGCTGTGATATTACAGTGTAGGTTCTAGGGGTTCTAAAATAAATCATTTTGGATCATTTTTATTGGTTAACTTATCTTGTTCTTTTGACAGATATCTTTGCAAAAGATAAAAAAAAAAGACTTTGTTTTGACAGGGATAGTGGAGTGTGCTTTACAATACAGGTGCTGTTCACAAAATTAGAATATCATGACAAAGTTGATTTATTTCAGTAATTCCATTCAAAAGGTGAAACTTGTATATTAGATTCAT